>OX459052.1:10114849-10714849 GCA_949775005.1 Orthosia gothica
TAGACTATGTTTGTAATATTTGTAAGTATGTGAGAACCATGTTCCTACTTATCAAATTAATTAATTTTCCTGTTAATGCTTTTTCATACTTTATACCTGTACGTAGTATAGTGTGTAGAGCTATTCTGGGTGCATCGTCCTCACATATATTATTATTATTATTATATACTTTATTGTACACCACATAATAAAAAAACATACAGAACAACCAAAAAAAAAAAAAATATATATATATTAAAAAAAATATTGTGAAACACCTATTTTTTTTTCAAAAGAATAGGTAAGTATGGAGTTTCTTGTGCGTTCTTCTCCATAACAATCTACTTTCCGAATGCACGGTAGATTTTTTTTTTTTTTTTTTTATTACTTGTAAATTTTAATTTTAATTTATGTGACGTTCAAAAGTGCCGTTTATTGGCCTAATTGAATAAATATATATTTGACTTTGACCATATAGACTTAAAAACATTTAAGTGGAAAGTCTTCCTGTAAACAATTCTACAAAGAAATGTGTCTAAAAAGTTTTTCAATAAGACCAGTCGAAAGGTAAATAGAAAAGTTGGCATTTAAACAAGCCCCCCTTGAAGGAGTAGCGTGTAATTATTTCTGTAAATGTGGAAACTTGGCTGCGTTGAGAATTAACCCTTAACGATTAGCAGTTAAGGGGAAGTTTGCGAGATAATTGCCGATTCTCCAAGGCTTTCTTTATCGTTTCACGAAATTCGGGTGTTTGTTTTTTGCAGGATACTTTGGGGAGCTTGTTCTTTACCTTTATAAATTTAATTAAGGTTTAATTAATGGAATCATTCTTCAATTGTTGGAAACTGCCTCATTAGTCTAGCGGTCACAAGCGCTACTGTTGAACGTGAGGTTCTGGGTTTGCTTCCTGGGTCATGTAAAGTGATATTTAGTTTTTTCATCTGAAATTTATCACTTGCAGCTGGGAGTCTGGCTACGTTTTTTTTTTATTGCCTATAGGCTCGCGCTTCATCACTATCTAACCTGATTGTATACGAAGATGCGGTCGGCGGTGAAACACGCTTGCCTAGAATTAACCTATTCTTGACTAAAAGACCCCTAGATTGTAGCTTAGAATAGATTTTAAATTATAGTATTTCTTAAATTATGTTTTGAAACTTTCACTAGTAGTAGGTTAGCATTTAAAACATCGTCTTACGTGTACCTAAGCCTATAAACACCAAACCCAAAAAAAGAACATTCTGTCAAAATTGCAATTATATTTCTACTAATATACTATAACCCCAATCATATTTAAGCAACCTATTAGTACACCTGCTCGCACAATAACATGAGATATTAAATAAAGCACACAACTCATCCTAATGTGTCGTTCACGTGATACGGAGCGATTTACACGCGAAAACCCATAATGATTATGTGAATGAGTGGGATGGTGTGGTGCCAGTGTTAGCAGGTAATGTATTGGTGCTAATATTGCGAAAAAATGTACTTCAAGGGTCAACAGTGTTGTCACACTCTACCAAAACAGAAAAGGCATTTTTTGTAGGCAGCAGAATTTCAACTTTTTGCGGTTAGTAGGAATAATCTATACTTTAATTTCTATACAAAATATCAAATCAGTTGTGGATAATTTAACTTCTTCTACAAAAACTAGCCATTTGAGTTTTGGGAGAGTATGACTGCACTATTCACCCTTGACTGTAATTTAGTTGTTAGTCTGTGATGCACTAAAGCCAAAGCCGCTAATAGCGCTTTAACAATCAGTTTTCCACATTCGGCATACAATGTGGAATACTGCCGTTTGCCTAGGCCTTCTCCTCTTTTCCAAATTACCTCAATAGTATGATGGCGCTGGAAGGCTTCCTACAAGGTGGACTGATGACCTGGTGAGAGACGCGGTAGTTCACTGGATGCGGGTAATAGAAAATTATGATGTCTGATGGACCGAGAGACTTATGTGTTATATTTTTTTTTACAATCATTATAGTTTTGACAGCCAATTCTGTTCCGAGAACTGGATTTTAGACATTCTGGATTACAAAAGACAAAAAAGACAAAAGACAAAAGATATTTATTTCAACTGGGCCACCAAGCAGCACTTTTGAATGTCACAATTTAAATTTAAATGGAATACAAGTTGATTCTACCGTGCATTCGGAAAGTAGCTAGTTATGGAGAAGAATGCACAAGAAACTCCATACTTTTTAAATTTACATGGAATAAAAGTTGATTCTACCGTGCATTCGGAAAGTAGCTTGTTATGGAGAAGAATGCACAAGAAACTCCATACTTACTCTTTTAAAAAAGAAAATGATTCTACCGTGCATTCGGAAAGTAGCTTGTTATGGAGAAGAATGCACAAGAAACTCCATACTTACTCTTTTAAAAAAAAGAAAGATTTTTACAATATTTAGGTACATGAGTACATACATTAATAAATTCACATATGTGAGGACAATGCACCCAGAATAGCACTACACACTATACTATGTAAAGGTATAAAGTATTAAAAGTACTCACACATGTCTGTGCAGTTATACAATAGGCACTAGAAAAACATCAACATCCGAAGCAGTTGAGTTATGACCAATCCCAACTGACGGCGCCCGTTCACGAACATGACGCATCAATCGGCACCACCCAGCTCAACCATCATGAAGGGAACCGAATGATCCAACACACGCGCCACCATCAGAGAGACATTTGAGAGAGCATGACACACTCAACTGCCAGGGCACACACAAGTCAACGAACGACACATAGGTATAGCAAATGGTAGATTTACAGTTGGGTACATAGTACCCACACACGTGCTGTGCAGCTATACAATACTGAAAGAAATCGAGTCTATACAACACAAACATAAACATATCATTTGTTTTTGCGCCCTAGTGGTTGTGGAGCAGGACTAGCATTGAGCCAAGCATTTTTATCAGTGATATAATCCCCCAACTTATAATATGCCTGCCTGCATAGTGTGCGTTTTATACAATTTTTAAATTTCGTCTCATTCAGTTCTAGAATATGGGGAGGAATTTTATTGTAACATTTTGTACAGTACCCCATGAAAGATGAGGCCACTTTTGCCAGTCTGAAACCTGGTTGAACTAATTGGTCCCTATTTCTAGTAATGTAATTATGTCTGTCTCCGTTTTTACTAAAAAGATGTAAATTCTTTCTCACGTACATGATGTTTTCATAAATATATTGACAAGGAACCGTCATGATGTTAATGTCCTTAAACAGTTCCCTTAGAGAATCACGGCGGCGAAGATTGTAAATCGCTCTGATGGCTCGTTTTTGCAGAATAAAAATAGACTCAATGTCTGCAGCCCTTCCCCATAGTAAGATACCGTAAGACATTATACTATGAAAGTAACTAAAATAGACTAGCCTAGCGGTATCCACATCAGTAAATTGACGAATCTTTCTGACAGCATAAGCTGCCGAACTCAGCCGCCCCGCAAGTGATACTAAATGAGGACCCCATTGTAACCTTGAGTCTAGCGTGATCCCCAGGAAAACCGTTTTATCGACGAATTCGAGCTTCTCCTTGTTTAATATAATGTCACAATCAGCACTTTTGACATTTGGCAACGAAAATTTTACGCATTTGGTTTTTTTACCATTTAATACTAAATTATTGGCAGTGAACCAATCCTGAACCTGCCGTAGCGCGTTATTTACGTCGTCAACCTGACAAGTACGTCTATTTACTTTAAAAACTAAAGATGTGTCATCAGCAAATAACACCATATTTAGTTTGCCTTCGAATAAATGGGGTAAATCGTTTATGTATATTAAAAATAAGAAAGGACCTAAAATTGAGCCCTGGGGTACCCCCATTTTCACATTTAACCCCGACGAATTCACACCGTTTATTTGAACTAATTGTTGTCTATCACTCAAATAAGATTTAATCAAACTTAACGCTGATTGACCTAGCCCGTAATGCTCAAGTTTCAGAAGTAATGTTTCATGATTAACGCAATCAAACGCCTTCGACAGGTCGCAGAAGATACCTATGGCATCCTGCGACTCTTCCCACGCATTAAATATGTGTTTTAATAGGGTGACACCAGCGTCAGTTGTACAACGTCCTTTGGTGAAACCATACTGTTTATCATGTAAGATGTTATTCGTATTAAAATGAATGAGCATTTGATTTAGCATTATCTTCTCAAATACCTTGCTGAAAACCGGCAACACGGATACTGGTCTATAATTATTTGTGTCTTTACTGTCCCCGGATTTAAAAAGTGGTATAACCTTACTATATTTCATTAGATCCGGAAAGACTCCTTGATCCACACACAAATTGAAAATCAAAGCTAAGTACGGCGCTATAGTCTGAATAATGGAGGAACAAGCTTTGATGGACATTCCCCATAGATCTTCGGTCGGTTTTATCTTGATTTGCTTAAAAGCTTTTATTACTGTTAAGGGGTTTATATGTGAAAAGTTAAATTCATTGGGGCAGGCTGAAACGTTCGCGTTTAATAATCCAAAAGCTAGCGACGGCGAAGAATTTAAGGTTTCAGTAGTTTTAATTGGGAAGTTGGTAAAGAAATTTACAAACTCTTGAGCAACTGTTTTGTTATCTCTAATAAGTCCGTGTGTGGTCTCAAGTGTGTAATCATTATTATTTCTTTTATTCCTGTTCGTTTCATTGTTTATAATTTGCCAAACCGTCTTGATTTTATTTTCTGCTAATTTAACCTTATTGCTAATGTACAAGGCCTTAGCTGCCTTACATGTATTTTTAAAAATTCTTGAGTAAGTAGCAACATACTTATTAAACGTTTCAGTATTAATAAAAGGCTTAAGGATTGGTTACATACTTCTATATTCTTCTTCTTTTCGTGTGAGGATGTGGTTAACTTTGGTGTCAGAGTTAATTAAGCTGCCTCTGGGAACCTCACAGGCCTCTGTCTTGGCTATTTCAGACTTAAAATAACTATATAAGTCCAGGTTTCCTCACGATGTTTTCCTTCACCGTTGCCTCTGATGTCCAAGATAAACTTAGAAAGTACATATGAATTTAAAAAAGTCACATTGATACTTGCCAAAATTTAACTTTCAACCTCAAGCACAAGAGGCGAGGTCTTAGCCACTGGGCCACTACAACATTACGTTTATTTTATTATTCTTAGTTATAAGTGAAGGCAAGTCGTACATTAATTGTTTTAAATTATCAATGTAACTGATCATGTACGTTTAGAGGTGGAATCGAATGGAAGAAAGAGTTAAGAATACAGGGGATGCTTGTAAGCCAGTGACGTTATTTCACACGATTTATATATTTTTTTAGTTCCTGTTACTCCTCCTCCTCGCGTCCATTCCCCAATGCTAGGGGTCGTGACCACATCATGGTTTCAAAACTATCTCTTTGATGATGTTTTTCTACCTGCTCCTATTCTCAGCAAAATGCACGGCTTTTGAGGCTTTGATGTTCAGCGAGGTTCGGCTTTGGTCTGACCAGCGTATAGGACTTGTGCCTCTAGGCCGTTTACCCTCGCTTTGCCAGTGACAATTACCTTTAGTAAGTTGTCACCAGGTTTATGGGCAATATGGCCATAGAAGTCAAATATCTTGCTGTCACTCAGACCGCACCCTAATCCTGCGCCCGCGAAACTTAAGTTGGACATTAAACTATTATTACAGTGTTCTGTTATGAAAATCGTTAGTATAGGTAATAGCTTTTAGGTTGTTACTAAAACTCGTGCCCGCTGCTTATGTTGTTAAGCCGCTTAGCTGCTGAGTAGATTCAGAATATAACATGATTCTCACATCGGTATAGAAAGGGCAGAGATTTATGTTTACAAACATTAAATCAGTCTTGTTATAAGTTTTATGCAATAGACCTATTGTCACTGACCGGGCCTAAATGTAAAATTACTTGCTTTGCAATATGCCTAAGGCCGACTTCTTTTTAGAAAAACCTTTACCTTTTCACCCGACTGCCGAAGGAGGGTAATGTGTTTATCAGTATATGTATGTATGTATGTTTGTCCCTATGTGGCTTCTAGAGACCAAACGCGTTGGCTGATTTCGATGATTCTTACGTCAATCGATTTGTCTGAACCTTGCGAGTGTCACTGGTTACACTAAAATTGGAAAATAGAAAAATGCCGGCTTTTGGGCAACATATTGTGGAGGCCCAATTATTTTTTTATTCCAAACCAATCGTGTGCGGCATAATACGTCTAGGTTTGATCAGCCAGCTCGCGAATATGTATCCTCCGACTGCACAGCATGATTTTTTTCTTGTTTAATTATTTTTAATTCGGTTCGTAAGCAGTCGGGAGTTTTATTGTTTTTTTTTAATATTTAATAATTTTTTTACCTTCATTTGAAGACCCCCAATTTCTACATTAAGTATTTGATGTTGAGTATTTGTCGTACTTTTCTTTAGCCTGAAATTCTGTTAGTTTTTAGTTTTTTTTATTTATTTTTTATTATCACCGATTGAATATTAGTTTGTCTAGGACTAGGACCACACACTAAGCTGTCGCTTTTACTACCAATAGAGCAAGGAGGGAGTCCCAGAAACTTAACTTAGGCCCACTTGCACAAAAAAAACTTAAATCGGAGTTAGTTGCCTACACGAGGTTAAATGAAAAATATTGTTTGATAAACTGTCAAATTAACCAAGTGTTAGCAACTAGCTCCGAGTTAAGCTTTTCGTGTAAGTGGGCCTTATACTGTTATTTAAGTAGATTTTGCTCTTAACGAAATATGCCGCACGATTAACAGCTGTCTCAAACCGACTCCAAACAGCAGCTGGGTATGCATGTGTAGCTGAGTCGCAAACAATATTCTAACTCCTGCCCTGCTCTCTGGGTCCCAAAACATGCGGCCAAAGTGGTGCGCAGCCACCGAAGATGCCTTGAAAGTGGCAAAGTTCTGGGCCAAAAAATATCTGTTCTGTCAGCGACACAAAATGATGAAGATCATTATTAAGACGACGACTAACGCCAACGACCTTGAGGGAACAAAACGCGCACACGTTTCACACACGCGCGACCCAAAATTTAGTAGTTTTTTGTACTTTCCTTATTATTCTTTGACTTTAAAAAAAAAAGCTTCAGATCAAAATGTAGATAATTAAATTGTCTTTGATATGGTGTCGATTTCATTAAAATACGCCCAGCGGTTTTGTCGGATTGTCGTGTATTTGTCCGTTTTAGACATAACTTTACAAATTAATTACACTATGTTGTACGAATAAACTCAAAATTTGCTCAGATGAAATTATTGAAAAAATGGTCTACTATAACATATATTTTTTCCAATAAATTACGACTAGCCGTTTAGACGTGATTCTCATTTTAAAATCATCTACTCAAGGGAATCGACGCCTTAAGTCTAAAAAATATTACATATTATTGAAACCTAAAACGTTGTTAACAGTATTAATCGTTGACCAATCAACACCAAAAAAATATTGCAAACGCAAGCATCAATTAACAAATACTACAGCAGAACTAATCACGCGAATACCGACATAATTAAACAATTCACACCTAACCGCATATTCCGGTAACAACGTGTTCAAACGAACACCCAGCGCTATTATTAGTGCCTATTATTAATAGTGCCCATGCGTAGTAATATTATAAATGTGATAGTTACTTTGTGTTTCTGTTTATCTGTTACTTTTTTAGGTTTCCGTAACCAAAGGGAAAAATCGGGACCCAGTTACTAAGACTCCGCGGTCCGTCTGTCTGTCTGTCCAGGCTGTATCTCATGAACCGTGATAGCTAGATAGTTCAACAGATGATGTATTTCTGTTGCTGCTATAACAACAAATACTAAAAACAGAATAAAATAAATTTTTAAGTGGGGTTCCCATACAAAAAACATGGTTTTATTGTGATAATGGTACGGAACCCATCGTTCGCGAATCCGATTCGCACTTGTTACGCCTAAACCGCTGAAGCAATTTTGATGAATTTTCTTACAGAGACAGATTCGACCAAGGATGTTTTTTCAAATTAGCTTATAGTTTTTTAGAACAGACAACCAAGACAGGACTTCTTGGCACAGGATAGTGAGAAGACTTCATCCCGAATAATGGTACCCGCGAAGGAAGAAGAAGAAGGAACTTATAGTTTCCCACTGTTGTGGAAAAGCCTCGTCTATATCTTTCCAGACACTCCTTTCTTGCACTATCTCGAAAAGGACATAGAAGACGTTCTACGTATTCCTTGGTATGATTTTAGACTTCCACGCAGGCGAAACCGTAGGCTGAAGCTAGTTTTTAATAATACCACATGATATCTGAGCATTGAGTTCCGCAACCATAGATAACTTTGTTTGCTTTGATCGCATTTGAATTCATTTGAATTTGGAACGGTGATTTTGATTGGAACGTTTAGTTTGTAATAGGTTTGTGGTTTTTCTGATACTGGTATGTTCTGATAGGAGGATTGTTGAGGTTAGATATTTGCATTTGATTTGTATTTCACAGAACATAAAGCTTGTAACCTCCGCAGGGATAGGCAGAGGGGGCATTGGTACGCTCCCAATATATTCGCAAGTTATATTTCGACAGATTTTTTATTGTTTACTAGGGGATGCCTCGCGGTTTCACCCGCGTAATGCTCGTTCCCGTAGGAATACAGGGATAAAAAGTAGCCTATGTCACCCTAGAATAGTGTAGCTTTCCAACGGTGAAAGATTTTTTAAATTCGAACCAGTAGTTGTTAAGTTTATTCGTCTTTTCTCTTCATAATATTATTGTTATTATATTACTAGCTGTTCCCCGCAGCTTCTCTTCCGTGAACCACCCCCAGTTCCCGTTTTCGGAATTAAAAATTAACCTATGTCCCTCAGGAATTTGGCTTTCTATTGTTGAATGAATTTTTTAAATAGGACCAGTAGTTTCGGAGCCTATTCGGTACAAACAAACAAAAAATCTTTCCTCATTATAATATTGGTATAGATAAGTATAGAGTATAGATACTATAGATAGGCTCACGTTCGACCACTTTACGATATATAAGACTATTGCCACTAATCAGGTTCTATTGCAGACTCCATCAGACTAATAATGATGAATGCCTCATTTATCAAAGATACCATCCTGTGAATGAACCTGAGGCACCACGCCATCTGTCGCCTTTGCAACGACTACAAAGTGTAACAAAAAGAAATCGAGAATCTGTGTTTAACTTGTTTGCATTACTTTATTAAAATTCATGTCGCCTATAGTGTTGCAAAGGCGGACTTAATAACACAAAGCGTTAGCCACCGAATGTACTATAGCGAAAAAAGATTTTCTATTAATTCAGTCACTCAAAAGCTTTAAAATACCACCAGAGTATACATTACTTTATCCTCGACAATAATTGGATAGCCTCTCCGAAGGATTACTCATGATATTCGTCAATTCATAGACCACGGAACCTCTACACCCTCGCCGGGACCATCTAAAGTTACAAAAATACAAATACAAAATCGTTTATTGTCACTAATAGCATTAAGACGTGTTCGGAGCCTTTCTTTAAGCAAAAAACGTCTTAGGAGGATGATGTATTATGAGACTCTGCTCTTCCTTAACACTGTCGTGAGTACTCATACCAAGTGTGGGTTACAATAAAATATTGTACTGTGATGTGACAATTAAGATTATTTAGTTTAAATTTTGTTGTTCATGAATTAAGTATGTAAAAAAAAAGAATTATTTATATTTTAACAAAATATAAAAACCAAATTAAATTGATAAATAAATTTATTAACAATAAATAACACAATTTCTTGTTTTTGTACGTTGAGTAATGTGTGGTGTGGTAAGGTATAGTAAAGTGTAGTGTATTGAAGTGTAGTGTGTCTGTCACTGTCTAAAGCTACGTCATTTTTTGTCAAATCAAAAGTGTATACGACTGACAACTTTGGTTTGTATGGAAAGTGGTGTCCCTAGTAGTGGCCACCGAGGTGTTTCCATGCTCTGTGGACACAAACGTAAGATAGACGAGTTTTCCCGGAACCACTGATACCTGATACCGTCAGTCAACAGAAAAATAACTGAATATTTGTCTTTAATATTGTTTTTGTTTTAACTTGGGCTTTTGGTTTCCAATATAATAGTATAATATCACGCTGATATTCCCAGATAGGGTCAGCAGGTGCATTCCGTTCCGTAGCCATATTTTGTCAATTTTATGATTCCGATACAGTCAAAGCAGCCTCTTGGCATTGTCAAATAAAAAACACGAACACACCAACAAGACCCAAGGATCAAACCTAGGAATCCTAGGGAATCTGTCAAGTTTAGCTGTCAATTTTCCAAACGGCGGGAGTGGCCCTTCTGTATACTTACTATTTTGTGGTAAGAGTTAACGAATGTTAGCTAGCGTAACGATCGTTAGCTATGTCGAGACTGCAGGCCCAGAAATCACGCCGAGAGACCAACCAGCGGTTATTTCTACCTACAGTGACACACGCACTCACACCACTCGCCATGAACGAGTGGTGCGAAGAACGCTCACTTATAGCCGAACGACATAACTAATGGAACTACACACTCGATACTCGTTGCTCGCCAAATCTTTTTTAGTTTCTAGCTTTACTCGCTACTTGCAGATCGTCGGCGGTGGGAGTGCCTAAAGGTATATAATTTACTTACAAAGTTTGTCGGCTAAAAATTTATATAAAAGTCACATGAGGGACACATAACAGAGCAGCAAATCAGAGGTCGCTGTGGCCAAAATCTATTCTGCTAGATGACATCATCACTTCATCATAGTTAAAAACAGAAACCTAAGTACCGATTTAAACTTTAAACCACGCAGTTATGTAATAAGCTTAATAATAAACCAATGAAGGATATATTACACCGTCCATTAAAACATTATTGGTTTTCTATAAAAGCACTACGAAAAATTGTGCCGACTAAAGCCGTATTGATATTTTCCATTCATTGTACGTAAGGAAATATCAATTCCTCTGTTGGATTCATTCCAAAAATCTTGTCTGTTTTTGACGAGATAAAGGCTAGCTGAAACAATGAAGCAGTCTCGCGATTGGGCTGGAATAAAACTTTGATTTGGTGGCCTCAAAGTTAGGTATATAGTTGTTGTGTTCCAGTATGTGTAGGGCATGTTATTAGTCGATTCTGATATCTTGCAAGGACATTGAGGGTGTTCTTAATGTAAATTATTTTTATATAGCGTGATGTTTTAGGATCATCTTTGTTTCTTGGTAATGTAAGGAAAAGGAGAAAATTAAATTCAGTATTCGCTTCTCCAGACGATTATCTATGTAAAAATGGAAATCAAAGATTTGACGAATTTAAAACTATAGGAAATCTTGTAGGTATTTACTGAAATATCAAAGCCGAGCATTGATTTAACAGAGTTCGCCAAAATCTATTCCCTCATTCCCAAAGCCTGAGAGCCAAATCGTAATAATCTATGCAATGTGTGTCAAAGCCGAATCAGCGCATGTAGATATCTCTGCCATCATGGATGCAAGCCTTATCAGTCTCACTCATACATTACGTGACCGGCACGTAAGTTGGTTAGGCGTAATGCGGGTAAGTTCGCGCATATTTCGCGAACTGACCAACCATAACAACCATAACCATGAGCATATAACGGAACGTGAACGCGACACGATTGGTCAGTCGATCCTTGTGTCAACTAAACAACCAGTCACGCGCTCGGAACGGTCCTTAACGTTCCCCGCACCCCACTTCACTACCAAAGCGACCTAAACAACGACTTCTGCTTATCTAAGGACTCTTGTCAACTTTCGTGCCGGGGATTTCATCATCATCATCATTTCAGCCGAAAGACGTCCACTGCTGGACATAGGCCTCCCCCAGGCGTCGCCACATTGACCGTTCCCGTGCGTCTCGCATTCACCGCCTTCCCGCAACCTTAACCAGGTCATCGGTCCACGTAGTGGGAGGGCTTCCAACGCCGCCGGCCGGGTATTTGATTAACGTCAAATAATACCACAGCAGACGTTAGTAGTTGTTTGCTGTAGCATTTATTTTTAGGCTATCAAAGAAGTTTTTACTACACAATACGATATTTAGTACTGGCCACTTTCCATATCTGCCAGCTGAGTCTGCAAGTCTATTCTGTAAATATCTCACCATGAAAACGTAGATGGAGTGAGCTTGTAGTGAACTTTCATTTCACCTTGATTAGATGGATTAATACGTCACTTCATGTTCACACATGACATTTTTACAGAATAGCACTACTGGTTTTCATTATTTCTTCATTACCAATTCGTGTTGTAATTGTGATATATTATAATTGTAAGTTCCCTTTAGTGAAAGTCTTTTATTTTCAACATTAGCATCGTTCTTACATATTATATGTAATTTTACAACGAGAATGTTGTAACCAAACACTTTTAATTAAAACTTATTGATGGAAAAGAGTGTCCGTGTAGTTTCTTGCACGTTCTTCTCCATAGAGACCTACTGACGCTTGCGAATGTGCAACTCAAAGACCTTATACTTCTAGTAAGAAATACGTAAAAGGTCTTTGGTGTAACTAGATTCATTTTTGTTTTTTTGCTGACAATTCAAAAGTATCTTAATGGTTTAGTTGAAATTAAATATTTTGATTTGAATTTAGATTAAGATTTTAACATTTATATTTATAACCAACTCCAAAATAGAAGAGGTTCTCAATTTTGTGTTTATTTCATCTGCCCAAGCGTGCGTATTTGCCCCAGTAATTTTGCAGTTTGCCAAGAAAAGCATAAAGAGTACTGGCGCATTACTTACCAACGGACCTCGTAATAACCGGTTACTAAGATGAGTTGGTCACACGGACAGTTTGCTCATACTGCTATGAGCTGACCTCACTTCCAGGATCCGCCAAAAAGCTTGACATCTGATGATGGCGGTCATACGAGCACATAGTTAGGTAAAGACTAAGCAGGTGATTATTATTAGGGTAGAAGGTACATATAACTGTCAACACTGTAACATATAACATCATGGTGGCCCAGTGGCTAAGACCTCGCCTCTCGTGCTTGAGGTCGTGGGATCGAATCCGGGCAAGTACCAATGTGACTTTTTCAATGCATATGTACTTTCTAAGTTTATCTTGGACATTCCTGACAACGGTGAAGGAAAACATCGTAAGAAAACCTCGACTTATATTGAGTTTATTTTACGATTGTGCTTCATTGATGTAACTGCTGCAAGGCGTTCTAGTTTGAGGACAAACAAAAGTACTGTACTAACTTAGAAACCTTGTTGGGTTACCCATCTTCCATCTACTTTGCGTTATCGGACAGTAACCGCGATACACGTAGACTGCATATCAAAACAACATGTTCTTCTAACAAAACTTAAACATACTCATGCTAGCCTACAGGACAATACCATCGTATTACAAAGTATCTCATGTCGCTATTTGGATCGCTGCCTCCTTTTTTTCCATGCTTTATCAATCTAAACGCGATGTTACTCGCTTGGCCGGCGCCCAGTAGTGGAATGCTGCTTTTATTTAAGATTCTGTGACTGAGTTGTTTGTCATTTTGATTACGTGCTTTTGTTACAAGCTTGTGTTAGATTAGGTTGTTCAGATTTTTGTGAATATGTAGTGTGATTTGTAGGAGCTCGTGGCTAGGTAATAACAACTGCATGGTTAAGCAATGCTTGCTGAGATCGATCCGCGGGTGAGTGACCATCTATTTCACACCAAGGCTCCTGCATACCTTGGAAAGATAACGCGTTTTCGTTGGTTTCGGCTGACATTTGAATATCAGTGACAAAAATAAAAATGCATGATGGAAATTTTAGTCACACGTGAGTGGAATTTAATAACAGGGTTTCCTAAATCCTGTTAGTTACTTACTTACTATAGTCACTAATTTGGCAAGTTGTCGCGATTCACGACGTCTATTCAAAAAAACATGTTCCTACCACCAAAGTTAAACACATAACTCATACTAGCCTACAGGACAATGCCATCGTATTACAAATCCTTTAGGATATCGTATCTTCTATGTGAGTCCGGACACTCATCAATCCAGTAAATGCGATACACGAAGGCTGCCTATCAAAACAACATGTTCCTAAAATCAAACTTAAACATACTACTCATGCTAGCCTACAGGACAATACCATCGTTTTACAAAGTATCTCATGTCGCTATTGGGATCGCTGCCTCCTTTGTTCCATGCTTTATCAATCTAAACGCGATGTTACTCGCTTGACCGGCGCCCAGTAGTGGAATGCTGCTTTTATTTTAGACTGTGCGACTGATTTTGTCATTGTGACACGAGCTTGCGCTACAAGCCTGTGTTAGATTAGGTTTTCGATTGTCGAAGATGTTTGGGGTTCTGTAGTGTGATTTCATCTATGTGAAATACAGGAGTATAGTATAGTTATAGTGGATTTCGATAGAAATAAGCATACCTTTGTACCTATTTTCTGTTCCTTCTTCTTGTCTTTTTACTATGTGTGTGTACATTAATTGATAAATAAATAAATAATAAACCCAGAATAATGCCCAATTCTCCCAAAAATAACTATCGTAAGTACGCTGTTTTACACATCTCTTCGCTTTATTTTCGGTGCTATAGGCAATAAACGATTGCCAGTAGAAGATGGAAAAGTTTTTAGGGCGAACAATAGGGATGATGACAAACAAAATCTATGTAGTCCGTCAGTTAGATTGCCTAAAAATTTTGGACACGTATTTTTTCTTTTGTCAAATAAACAAAAAATGACGACGATACAGTGCGTTTTAATATTGTGTGACATCACCCCGTGTTACTTTTTTACTAACTAAGTGTCGTCACAAGTCCCCACCCCTGAACTTTGATGCGCTTTATCTTTGTAAATTTTATTTATTTTGTTAAAGCAAAAAATACGGGTCCAATATTATTTGCTAATCTCACTAAATGGACTGGATGGACTTAATAGAATTATCATTTTTTGGAAACATACCAATTAAATAGTTTAAGTTATAGTTTCAAGTTACATAGTTATTGTTTACGAAACATGAACATGATAAGAGAAGTACTCTATATAATGTTTATTAAAGTTTATTTTTATATGAAAGTAACATCAAAAACCCTATTGAACCCATCGCATATTGTAGTAGGTTTTCATTTTGTATTGGGACACGTTGGCAGGTGATGGATTACTGGCGTGAAACAGATCAAAAATGCATAAAAGGGAGATCCCGCTTACAAATTCACATTTTGCTTTATAGGTAATCTGATGATAGAAAAACATAAACAATTTGTCTTTCATTCAAACCGTTTTGGTATATACAACACTTTATTCTTTTGTCTAAAAATAGGAGTTTCAAAGTTACGGAGTGTCTGCACAAGTCTTCATCTCTTGCCTAAGTTAAACAATAATGGCTTATGGATAACTTCACGCTAACTTGTCTAGTAAAAAAAAAAAATATCTGTTGATTTATATGGCAAATAGATGAAAACTGTACAGTCTAAAACTGTACATATTTTGCTGACGCGGTGCCGTGCACCATACGTGCGTCATTCCAATAATATTATAAATACACATGAAACACTTTAAATCAATGAGTACGATAACTGCTACGCGGTGACTAACATTAGAGAAAGGAATCGTCAACAGTATTACTTGTAAACACAAAAATACGTAATAAATCTAACGAAAACTGAGTGATCTTTTCTCTTCGTGCTTCAACCTCAACAACAACAACTCTGCAAGTGTACGAACCGTACATTTTTTGGTCCTTCGAACCGGATATTTGGTGCCACTGTGTCTCTTTACGGTAGCGAATCGGTTTAGCTGGTCTCCCAGAAGCGGGTCGCCCCAGCTAGATTGAGAAGTCGCATAATATCGTGACAGAGGTGCAAGGGTGCTGAGTTCCACTGACCATTTCAAATCAAGTAAGTCAACGATTTCAAGATTTGAAACGGAGAAGACTACAAGCAACGCAGTAGCCTTCGCAATACAACGCAACGCTCTCCTGCCACAGTCAACGACGTGTCAGCAAGCATCAACATGGATATGCTAGAATTGCAGTCAACGTGCTTCGATAACATCAAAGCATTATGTGTCAACTATCGCAAGGATTCATCATCACGAAAATCTGTGGAATACCTGAAGAAACGCTTGTCGTCGCTAGAAAACCAATGGCAAGACTTCGAAGGCAGGCATGCCCAACTGTTGCTCGAACTAGAAGATAAGAACATAGCATATTTCAAGGACGACGTCTACGAAAAAACTAAAGAAATGTTCTTATCAACTAAAACAGACAATGACATAACCAGCAAACTGACGACTTTGAGCAAACAAAACGTGAAGTTCGACCTAGGTGGGACTTCAGAAGATGACGACAGCAACATACAACTCTTGCTTAACAAGCAAGAATGCAATTTCAACGCGATTCACCGTGTCATCTCCAAGATTGACTTAATCACTATATCGGAAAGATGGGAACTGGAAGACCACTTCGCAACCTTGAAATCGAAATGGGAACCCATCGATAAACTTCATTGGGAAATAGACTTTCAACTGAAAGGATCCAACGAACATTACTACAAAATGTTCACGGACATTGAACAACAATATGATGAGCTAAAGAGGAAAATCCATGCCAAAATCTGGTCCACCGTCCACTACCAGAAATCGACACCTAAGATCGAAATCCCTGAGTTCTCCGGCAACTACAGTCAGTGGATCTCCTTCAAAGACCTATTTCTGGAAGCTATTCACAAAAACCCTATGATCAACAACGCGCAGAAAATGCAACACTTAAAGACCAAGCTGCGAGGAGAAGCTGAACGCTTAGTGCAGCATCTGACCATTAGCACTGAAAACTATAACTCATGCTGGGATATATTAATTCAGCGCTACGACAATCGTCGCCTCCAGTTTACTTCATTTATGAACAACATGCTAAATCTGCCGATCATACAACATGCAGACTCATACAATTTGAAGAAGATGCATGACGTCATTACCGAATGCCTGAACGGCATCTCTAACATCGGTATTGATACTTCAACTTGGGACCCGATCATTGTGCACATCATGTCACAAAAACTGGACTCCAGTACTTTGAGTGACTACATGAAAGAACTTCAAGATCACAGAGAACTACAGAACCTCCACGACTTCCTGTATTTCCTCGAAACACAGTTCATGGCATACGAAACGATGAAATCAGCTAAAAGGGCGAACCCTACAGCCACAGAAAAATCATCCAACTGGAAAACATTCAACAAGCAAACCCAGATGAAGAAACATAACTATAACTTCAATCAAAATAAAACAAACAACTATCATGCTATTTACGGTAAATGCCCATTCTGCAACGGAAGTCACGTTCTGCGCCAATGTGACAAATTCCTACAAATGGACTTTGGCAAGCGAAATGACACCGTGTCGAAACTGCAGCTGTGCAAAAACTGTTTATTCAGCCACGGAAATGACGAGTGCAAATCCACGAAAATGTGCAAAGAATGTAACTTGAAACACAACACACTATTGCACAACCCGGACAACCAAACCATAACGTCAGCGACTAGAAAAAACAATGTTGAACAACGCCCTTCATCTCAACAACCAACATCTAACCATTTGTCTAAAGACAACATGGAGGTTCTACTGACTACGGTCCAGCTGAGAATAAAATCTGCAGATGGGATTTATGTAACACTACGTGCGTTGCTCGATCAAGGCTCACAGGTGAACTTGATAACAGAAAACGCTGCACAAATATTACGTCTTCCTCGGCGCGGGATCAACGCATCAGTATCGGGAATCGGCTCTGTTTCCAGAGAATGCAGGGGAAAACTGAAACTTACCTGTCAATCGATTCACTCCGATTATAACTTTGAAACTCAAGCACTTATTATGACGAAGCTAACAAACAACCTGCCTATGAAAACGTTCGAGAAAGGTGCATGGAGTCACTTGAAAAACTTGAAACTTGCAGATCCTGACTTCAACGTATCTCGGCAAATCGACCTATTACTAGGAGCCGACGTATACTCCGAAATTATCCTAGGAGGTGTATTGAAAGGCAATAACAGCTCCCCAGTTGCACAACAAACGCAAATTGGGTGGATTTTATGCGGAAAGATGAAACAAACGTTTAACTGCCACGTTACTGTAGTCAACTTAGAGGATTTAACAAAATTTTGGGAGAATGAAGAAATTCAAAAAACTAAAGATATCCCCAAAGATGACCAGTGTGAACAATTTTATAACGAAACTGTAAGAAGATCATTTGACGGAAAGTACATCGTCAAAATGCCTCTAGTCCCAGACTACAAAGAGAAACTAGGCAAGTCTAGAACAATTGCGGTTTCGCAGTTTCTACAGTTGGAAAAACGGCTAGAGAAGAACGAAAAGCTTTCCTCCATGTACAAAAAATTCATGGAAGAGTACGCGGATCTGGGTCACATGAAATTAGCACCTCAGATACCTACTGACGTCTACTTCTTACCGCACCACGGGGTCTTGAGAGAAAACTCGACAACAACAAAGTTGAGGGTCGTATTTAACGCCTCTCAAAAAACTACGACTGGCGTCAGCCTGAACAACGTCATGGAAAAAGGCGCCAACTTACAAAAGGACATTCAGGCCCTTATACTGAAATGGCGAACGTATAAATACGCATTTACGGCTGACATTGAAAAGATGTACCGCTGCATTTGGATTTCAAAAGAACAACAACATCTACAGAGAATTGTATGGCGGGACTCACGAGATCAACATCTTCGCGATTACCAGCTCTGCACAGTAACCTACGGGACCAAATGCGCACCATGGCTAGCTATGCGAACATTGAAGCAACTAGCCATTGACGACGGTCACAAACATCCGGCAGCTGCCAAGACACTCATAGAAGAATGCTACGTAGATGACGTCATTAGCGGCCATAACAACCTCACAGAAGCGAAAAAACTGCAAAACTCCTTGATCCAACTGTTAAAAGGAGGAGGTATGAATTTACGGAAGTGGACAGCCAATGACCGCGCTATACTGGAAGACTTACGCAAGGATCAAATTTCAACTCAAACCATGTTTGATTTTAAAGGGGAAGAATCAAGCAAAACGTTAGGCCTCGGTTGGAATCCAAACAGCGACAACTTCCACTTTAACTGGCCTGTGGAAAACTCCAAACAACTAACAAAGAGATCTTTACTCTCAGCCATATCAAGATTTTACGACCCATTGGGTTGGCTCTCCCCAGTAACGGTCAAGGCCAAACTACTATTCCAGAAAGTCTGGATGAGTAAACTTAGCTGGGATGACATAGTGCCCAGCAACATTGAATCTGAGTGGCTGAACCTAAAAACAGAACTGCCGTTCATTAATAAAATAACGATAAATAGATGGATTGGCGACACACAACAATGTGTCGAATTGCTAGGCTTCTGCGACGCAAGTGTAAAGGCGTACGCTTGCGTTATTTACAGCAAGGCGTTCAACGAACATGGCCAACCCATCGTAACTCTACTTGCTGCTCGAACAAGGGTGGCTCCACTGACTCAGAAAACAACACTACCAAGACTGGAACTGTGTGGTGCTCAGCTACTAGCTGACTTGATGGAGAAAACCAAGGAAACATTCTGTGGATATAACATATCAACACGGGCTTGGTCGGATTCTCAAGTGGTCCTCGCGTGGATTCAAGGCGAAACATCAAGATGGGAAACTTACGTAGCCAACAGAGTTACAAAGATCAAAAACGTCATTCCTGCAGCTCAGTGGCATTATGTCAAATCAGAGCAAAATCCAGCAGACTGCGCCTCAAGAGGTCTTTTGCCAAGCAAACTAGTAAACTTCAACCTGTGGTGGCAAGGCCCAGAGTTCTTAACAAAACAAGATCCGCCGGCAGATATGCCTTGCACTTTCCAAACGAATTTTGGCGGCTTAAACCACGCTAAAATCACGCAAGAAAATATCGATCATAATATAATTATCAATTTACTGAGCAAATGCAGCTCATTGACACAAGCAAACAGGGTCATCGCATGGATATTACGCTTCATTACAAATGTGCGCAATAGGACGAAATCGGAAACTACGTACCTAACAACAAGTGAACTAAGCGCAGCGCGCATTAGTATCATAATTCAAGCGCAGCGATTGCAGTTCAATTCTGAATACAAACAAATCGTTAACAACGAAACAGTATCAAAGAAAAGCGCAATTTGCAAATTGAATCCTTATGTAAACAAAGCGGGCATCATCTGTGTCGGAGGTCGTCTTAAACACTCAAGATTAACTGGGGATATGAAGAATCCAATAATCGTACCACATAAAGGAAGATTTACACAACTTCTTATAGAACAAGCACATTCAGCCACATTACATGGAGGAGCTCGGCTAACGCTGACTTATATTAGACAGCGTTACTGGATCGTTGGCGGCAACCGGGCTGTCAAGAACCAACTTCGAAGATGTGTACGCTGCCATCGCTTCAACAAGACAGATAGCTATCAACTGATGGGTGACCTACCACCGCAAAGGATCACTCCGTGCCGCCCTTTCACGCACACAGGAGTAGACTTTACCGGTCATGTGGATGTTAAACACAACAAGGGTAGAGGCGTAAAAACTTCAAAGGGATACATAGCCATATTTATATGTATGGCGACGAAAGCTGTTCATATTGAACTCGTATCAGACCTTAGCACAGAAACGTTTATGGCGGCCTTCCAAAGACTATGTGCGAGACGCGGCACCCCGAAACACATGTACTCTGACTGTGGTACAAACTTTATCGGCGCTGCAAAGGTGCTTCGTCAGGAATTCGAAGAGTTCAAACAACTACTGAAACCAGATGTTTTCAACGAACTGGCCAAATTGGAGGTGGAGTGGCATTTCAACGCCCCCGCCTGGCCAACTGCTGGCGGTCTGTGGGAAGCTGCCGTCAAGTCTATGAAGCACCATCTGCGACGAGTACTGGGGGACCAAAAACTAACGTACGAGGAGTTCATAACGATTTTAGCAAAAATAGAAGCCTGCATGAATTCAAGACCTCTGTGCCCGCTAACTGAAGATCCAGAAGAGTTCTACAACTGCCTAACGCCTGGACATTTCCTTACAGGAAGCCCAATATTGTCCATGCCACTCTCGGATTACAGTGACGTAAAAAACATTGATTTACGCCGTAGATGGCAGCTTACCGAGCATATGTTTCAACAATATTGGAAAAGCTGGTCAAACGATTACCTTACCACTCTACAAACACGTAGTAAGTGGAACAAGCCTTCTAGAAACGTTAAAGAAGGCGATGTAGTACTGGTGAAAGAAAACAATCTACCGCCGGGAAAATGGGCCCTAGGTCGGATTCTGGAAACACATCCAGGATCTGATGGATATGTTCGAGTAACTACTGTTAAAACTCAAGCAGGAATCATAAAGCGCCCAATAACAAAACTGTCGCCATTACCATTGAACTCTGAAACTGAGGAAACCAAAGAAAACGAAATGAAAAATAAGCCTCCACAGAAATCGAAAAACGAACGGCGGAAGAAGTCAAAGAATCTTATCTCAACGTTACTAATAACAATGTTATCATTGTTTACATTTGTAACGGGATCTTATACCGCCACCGATGGCACGCGCGGAGCGCCGGCGGCGACCACTCAGATTACAAGTCTGGAACGCGAGCGGCCCATATACTATGACACCGTCGGCAAAATGCAAGTAGTGCACGATGAATGGATACTAATGATGTACTACAACCTAACAAACTATTGGGATGGGACTCGTCGTACTCAAACTTACTTCGAGAATATTCACAACTTATGCCAAAAAACGAATCTACAACACTGCAGATCAACCATGGAACAATTAAATCATGAACTAGAACTTCTAAACTACTACAACTCTATACTTATAAATCCCCACAAACACCTGAGCAACAGGAAGAAACGGGGTCTAATCGACGGAGTCGGCTACATAGCTAACAGTCTGTTTGGGATATTGGACCAACAATTCGCTAAGAAATATCAAAACGATATTCAATCTCTGCAAACCAATGAGAACTACTTACTTGAGTTATTAAAAAATCAAACAACGATTGTGGAGCTTGAGAATCAAGTATTGAAACAAACTGAAGACAATATTCAGCGTCAATTCAACTCCATTGATAACTTTATCAATCAGACCAATAAAAATATAGCATCCATCGAAACGGAAATGGAAATACTTTCGGCTACTACCTACCTCAACTCTGCTTCGTTAACGACGTACCTATTGATCAACAGCTTGAGGACGTTCCAGGAGATGCTGTTTAATACTCTAACTAACGTCTACCAAGGTCATGTAGATGTCCATCTGATAAGTCCGGTGCGTCTGATTCAAAAATTAACGGAAATATCCGGAAGCCTTCCGAAATCTTTATCGCTACCAGTTGAGAACTACAAAGAAAACATTAAAGATATCTACAAGCTGATCAATGTGAAAGCACGAGTTACTGAAAATTACTTTCTTTTCGAAGCACATATTCCACTTGTAGCTAACGAAGATTTCGTAATATACCAAGCGATACCTTTACCGGTTAACAATGCTAAGGAAACTACATATGTGCAGTTATCAAACGAGTACATCGCTGTCAACTTCAAGAAGAACATTTACGTGTCTATGTCCAAAGATGACTTGAAACACTGCATGCAACAAAAATCGCAGAATTTCTTATGCAAGAAAAACCTGCCATCATTTGACCTACACAGCAAAAACGCTCCTTGTGAGGCAAAACTGCTATCGCATCAAAACAATGAACCTTGTGACGTCGAACGCGCGTCATGCAAAGACACTTGGATAGAGTTACAAACTCAAAACAGCTGGCTGGCGATTTGCTGCGAAACGTGTGCATTACGAATCATATGTAGCAACGACGTCACATCACAAACCATTGCATTATCGAGCATAGTGACATTATCTCAGGGATGCGTACTGCAATCCAACGACTTAACCATCTACGCTCAACGCCGATACAGCAGTCATATGAAGATGGATTATGAGTTTACAGCTCCAACATTTGATACATCTATTAACAAGATAGTGAACTTAACATATCGTTATGCTCCAAATATCCTTCAGTCAAAGGCTACGGATCAGGAAATTGTAACAATTGATCAGAAAATTGCAACTCAACGGCAAAATGAAGCTTCACTACCAACACTAACAAGTCACGACATTCATCAATATGCCATAAGTTACTCTTTGCTGGCGATCGCCATCATAGTCGTACTTGTCGTGGTTGGGAGAAATCGTTGTCCACACTATTGCACACACAACGCTAAGAACAAAACTTCGAGTCAACCTGAAGATATTGAACTTCAAGTTTTCCGCAAAACAGAGTGCCAGCAGCATGAAACCGTCGCAGCACAAACAACAAAGGACTTGCGGCGGGAGCCTCAACCTGGGAACAGGAACATCGCCTTTCTATTTGATTGATTAATTACTTAACTAACTTTGTGATGACTTTTCCTTTCTCTTCTCGTTGGTTTCTTCTTTTTGGGTTGCCAAGATGTACAGTCTAAAACTGTACATATTTTGCTGACGCGGTGCCGTGCACCATACGTGCGTCATTCCAATAATATTATAAATACACATGAAACACTTTAAATCAATGAGTACGATAACTGCTACGCGGTGACTAACATTAGAGAAAGGAATCGTCAACAGTATTACTTGTAAACACAAAAATACGTAATAAATCTAACGAAAACTGAGTGATCTTTTCTCTTCGTGCTTCAACCTCAACAACAACAACTCTGCAAGTGTACGAACCGTACAAAAACTTTAAAATCTTATAATGCTGGTATATTGACAGCTTTAAGAAATCGAATTGGTGATGTTTTTATTTTAATGGTAATTTCTTGAATAATAAATTATGGAAGATGAAATTATATTTTTTTGTGGCAGTGGGCAGGGCAGATTGCTCGCAGAACGGATGGCCGATGGGGCAGAAAGGTTCTGGAGTAACGACCGCGAACCGGAATAGGTTGCGTTGGAAGGCCTCCCACCAGGTGGACCGATGTGCCTGGTGAAGGTTGCGGGGATCCGCTGGTTGCGGGACCCACGGGACCGGTCAAAGTGGTGACGCTTGGGGGAGGCCTATGTCCAGCAGTGGACGTCTTTCGTCTGATATGATGATGATGATTACATGCCGCCAGGAGACCAGATCCAGAGCATAATAGATTTTGAATATATTCGTAACTAGCTTCTGCCCGCGGCTTCGCCCTCTTAATTGTTTTTTTATCATCCCAAGGGAATACAAACTATCCTACGTCCTTCCCAGGGTATCAAACTATCCCCATGCCAAATTGTATCTAAATCGGTTCAGTAGGTCCAGAGATTACCCCCTACAACCTCACAAACTAGATACATAGTATAGATAAAGACGTACTTCATCAGTCTTGGACATCGTTGACATCGATAGAGGTAAACATCGTGAAGAAATCTGAACTAATGCTCCTGCCTTCTCTGTATGCGAAGGGGTCTTTGCCCAGCTGTGGGACTGTAACAGGCAAGTTTTATTATTAAAGCCGATTGTGTTATGTTTGATGAATTCAGGGATTACACCTTTGTCGCTGATAAATTTGAAAGAGAGTTACTGCGGCCCTGGTACCAGCAACTGAAGGAACAGGGGTAGGTTTTAGTCAGTAAAAGTCTGATATGCCACTCGGCTTCACCCAGAGTGGGAGAAGTCATTGGAATGATTCCCACCCAAAACAAAAATCAATATATATATATATATATATATATATATATATCAGGGGTCCTAGAGTCATCACCATTTGCCTGCCTTTCTTCAATATTATTCAAAGTCGCGACTAGTTAAAAAGCGCAACTAGTTTTCATCTTCCAATGGACCCTTCAACTGTTGAGTTCTTAATAAACCCACTGCCACAATTATAGCGCAAACTAAAGCTATCGACTCCGTAAATTAATACCTACTAACACAGAAACCTCAATTGATTTCTTCAGCAGGGCGCAACTCTAAGCGGTTTTTAACGCTAAGTGCGCGCCACTCACGAACAATAGCGACATTCAGTTTAAAGAAGCTTGTTCTAGATTCTGAGATGATATTTATATTGAAGTACGTGATTGTCTTTTCATTAATATTATCAAAAATATAACCACCGCTTTGCCCGGACTACGGCAAAGTCAAAATTAAGGGTTAAGTATCGCCAAGTTTTTACATTCGAGTGTGTGCCATCGTTGACTGTATTATCGTTTACTTACTATTCTACAAACATTCGCCAAAATTAACGTGAATGTTTTGAGAACGGATGTATGCATGAATTTTTGTTACTCTTATGCTAAAACTCCCCCCACCCCTAGCCAAGTTACCAAACGTTTCGTATCGAATCGCTTTCTACAATGTTAACACCTTTTTTGTATGGTCTGACCACGTGACTCAACGTTTAGATGTGTTCCCATAAATTGATTCGTTTTCCACTAGTTTTATCGATTGTAGGTTGTCAACTTGGCTACAGATGCTGGTATAATACATTTTACTCAGGGAACAGGTTCATCATTTTGGGCTTTAAACAGACAAAATTCGGGGCGTCTTCCAATTTTACTAGTGACAGATGAATATCAATATATTAACAGGACTGGAGCGATTGACCTTCAGAGTCATGAATTTGCATGGTAACCATCATTTAAATGGTTTAATTAATGGCAACTATGACTAAGACAAAACACAAAGACAGAAATAAATCAGTGCACAGCGAATTGCTAGTTTGCTACGCCAGCTACGCCGTAGCCCACGTAGCGCTACGCCAGCTACGCCGTAGCTTGTATAGCTCTACGTCTGCTACGCCGTAGCCCATTTAGCGCTACGTCTGCTACACCAGAGCAACCGCGTAGCATTGATTGCATGGATAGGCCAATATGGGACTTTAGCTAATGCAATCAATCGTTAGTAATACATACGAAAAGACTCTCATCGATACTGAAAATACCTTACTATCAGTGAAATATGATTGTAACCAGATTAGAAAAACAATTTTATCTCTTTCTTATATGTCTTACCTCTTTTCATAAAGTCAAGTCTGGCTTGCATAAGGCATTATCTCAAAAGATAAAAGAATATTGTTGTTTATTTTTCTTTTGTCTTTTACACATACATAAAGATTTAGAATATGCTTGTTTTTTTTGTTGGTTTGCACAATGTCGAACAAAATTGATTTGATTAATCGAACAAAACCAGCATTAATTAATGAGTTTTTTTTATAGCCCACAACTTTTGAACGGCTGAACCGATTTTATTCAAAACTTAGCTAAGATCACTCTTGACAAAATCACCTTTCAAACAAAACAAACTAAATCGATCGGTTCATCCGTTTAGGAGCAATGATGCCACAGACAGACACACAGATACACAGCAACACACGTCAAACTTTCTACATTGCCTACTCCTATGTTTAATGCATGCCGTTGCAGCCTTATTAAGGCTACAATATAAAAATATGTGTACTTTAACATTATTTTTGTGGTGTATGTTTTGATGGTTGTCCTTAAGGCGGTACCCCGAGCAAAACGCCGCGCAAGCCGTTTTTTGTGCTGTTTTAAGGAGCTATCTACTCGTTATTCAAAAAGAAATATCAATTAATAAAAATACATTATATTTCTACAAAATATTGATTCTAAAATGGTAGATTTAGTTTTTTTTAATGTTGTATATATTTCACCAATCTCCTTTAAAAAAAAACACAAAAATGAGAAATAATTATTGATAGCATGCATCTCCTCGTAAAGTGTTCATTAATTATTTTTGTACTAATAACGGATAAACAATTTAATAACGAACATTTAGGTAGTTTTTTTTTTCGAAAGACCTAAATTCGATTTTATAAAGATTTTATTCTAAAATCTGGGCGTATTCACTACTGTAATTCATTCGCCACCAGTGCCGCTAGACCAATAGGAATGCTCATATCGCATGCCGATTTTTTGGTCAGGGTACCGTCTTAACTAAATAAATAAATTATATAGGTTTAGATTTAACGACAGAAGGTCACTCGAAAAATGAAATTATTTCAAGAAAACGCTGCCTAATTTTCATGTTCCTATCTTGAATGATAAGCCAGTCAGTTGGTCCAAAACACAGCCTTAATTACTCCCCTTACATATTCATCCACTCCCGAAAAAGTAGTTTCACCGAAAAAATGCACTCGTGAAGCGAAAAAATCTACCACGTTTGAACTGAGGCGCTTAAAAATAAAGCAGAGGGCAGACAAATGATTTACCTAAGCGTTTTCGGATCAGAACGGACACGGTAGCTCTGCCCGCAGACTCCATTACACTTATTGCGAGCCTTTAAACCTGAGTGCACATCGTACGCAAGTTTTTATGAAATAAAAATGCTGAGGTTTATTTGTGGAGACTGATGTTTTTATAGCTGGGAGTGTTGTTGTTAATATTTGAGAAGCTCGTAGCTTATAATTTATAGCCAACGGTTGGATCTTCGAGGTTAAGTGACACTTGTCGAGGTCCGTCCACAGATGGGTGACCATGCATTACAATTGATTGTCTTCCGTGCCTCGGAAAGCACGTCATTTGTAGATTTTTGGCAGGTCAAGCAAAACTAGCCGAGGTTGGTCCGTGAGGAGTGACCATCCATTACATGCATACCAAGACTCTTCTGTGCCTCTATTCACGTAATTTGTAAATCTTTAGTTCTATAACGGATTTATCAATTTGCTAAGCAGTTGGTTAATAGCTCAGAGGTTTTATAAAAGACCTAATGTCGAATCTTTCTTTCTTTAAATGTCATTGAACCGAATAGACGTGTGGCTATAGTGGCTGACCATTTTGATGTCCTTCAAAGTTGTGACGCACAATGATACTGCGATTTATGGAGTGATGGGGTGACTATGCCAGTTTCCATAAGAACGACGAACCTCCTTAGGTCTTTTTGGGTTCCATGAACGCTCAGGCTCATTAACTTAGGCTCAAGACAAGATGTAATGATAAATAAACCAATGACTAAGAGGCAGGCGTGTTACGTTCTTGCACAGCACCCAAACCGCTGACAAGCGATTACCTCATTACCGCACATCGCAACAGCCGCGGACACGAGGCGCCGACGCAGCACAACGTGATGCAGCCCGACACCGGACA
This sequence comes from Orthosia gothica, assembly GCA_949775005.1. Classification (NCBI taxonomy): domain Eukaryota; kingdom Metazoa; phylum Arthropoda; class Insecta; order Lepidoptera; family Noctuidae; genus Orthosia; species Orthosia gothica. The sequence continues at coordinate 10,142,913 of OX459052.1, forward strand.
TCGAGGCCCTCGTGGAATCGTCACTTTTGGTATGGCATAGGTCAACTCTCGTCTATTCTAAGCAATTTATATAATTGTAATTTTATTAATTAAATAAAAGTAATCCTCCGGCTACAGCCTTCGTATTATTCATATGTTTTATTTATATTTATGATTTTAATTTATATTTTTTTTAATTTTATAATGTACATTTAAGTTTATGGATAGTATTTATTATAACAATATATTTTTGTATATATTCATGTTTTAATGTAATAGCAGTACACCACAGACTACCCCCCTTTTCATTGTAAGTTCTTTCAGTCCATCCAAAGGTTATCTGGTAGATATCGCTGTCAGCGATAAGACCGCCTTTGTACCCGTATAATTAAGTTTTTCTTATAAAATAGATGTGTAACTTTTATAGTGTACAATAAAGTATATTCTATTATATTCTATAATTTAAAATTACTTTTATTTTAAAATATAAATTTTATTTAATCATTTTAATTTTAAGACTAACTGGTTTTTAAATGGATTGAAATAAATGCAATTTTAATTATATCTACAAAAGCGTCGCGATATAGCGATTGAAAAAAAAAATAGGGATTGCCATGCGCTATCGTTTTGGCATTTCAACTCACGTCATTGCTTTTAGAATGACACTGTCTCGAGCCTCTTGATTAGTGATAGATACTGTATCCTAAAATTAGTATAAACGTGAAACTTTGTGAAAATGGATTGATGTTTGTTACTCTTTCACGCAAAAACTGCAGAACGGGTTTTGATTAAACTCTTAGAAACATAGTTTATACTTCAGAATAACACATAAGCTATAATTTATAAAAATATTGGGAGAAGTACTAATACCACGCGGGCGGATTCACGCGCGGCTGCTAGTTCCTTTAAATCTCCCAAAGTATGTTTGCGTGTTACTATTAGATTAAATAAAACATTCAAACTTAATTAAATCAGCAATCAATAAAGTAATGAAAGTGCAATCATTATAATATTTGTTTGCGAACCCCGATCGTCCTCTACAATACGAAATACAAACATAAGTCCCGAGAACACAAACACAGAAGTCAAAGATTTGACCAACAATTTTAATAGTTTCCTTTGTCGTAAAATCTAGGTCAATTAAGTTGAGTGTGTACCTTACCTTACTCTAACGTAAGGTCTTGTTCAGGTGGGCTAATTGTAAAGCTATATTTTGTATCATTTGTCCAGTAAAATAAATAACCTAATCGTGATCATTATTGACGGTTATTACAATTTCTAAGCAGTCATCAGAATATAATAGCCTTTATTACTGGTGGCGCCATCTCTTGTAATATGTTATAAACCAATAATCGAATACATTGACAAACGCATTTGATATTGCGCGGTCGATCTACCTGAACTATCTAAGGAAGGTAGCGCCTTCATTAATTTCGTTTCCTGCTCTATTGTATTCTTTGTACTTTTTTGTATTTATTCTTCTATGTTTTTGTTACATAGTTTTTTTTTAATTCGTTCTTATTTGTATATAGATATATTTAATTTTGCCTAATTCTTATATTTTTCGTTTGTGTTTTTTTCTCATTGTATAACGCCTTAAGTGTGACCAGTAAAGTTATACATGTATACTTAAATAAATAAATTATGTTAACCCTTTATCATGGATATTTCAGAGCGAATTAAACCTTGACCATGAAAAGACTTCGTATCTCACCGCCAGCTCTTCATGCCACATGGCTGAAAACTGAAGCTTTAAATTAGTTGGATTGCAGAGACCTTTATATACTGTGTCTATTACCCGCTTCGCAGATATAAAACTGTTGCTGTAGTGTCGTGTGAACGTGAATAAGCAGAAAGCAGGTACGCAGACGACAGCACGGTTGCTGAGAGATACGTGTCCGGCGCACGGGCTACTGGGCCTGAGATCCGGTCTCTCCGGGAGGCCATGGTTGGGCGCTTGAACCTGTCTTTGGAGGCTGTCTCCGAATGGGGCGATGCCAATCTAGTCAGTTTCAATGCTGCTAAGACCCAGGCGTGTCTTTTTTCCGCAAAAAAGAGCTTATTCCACCCGGCTCCATCTTTCCGTGGTGTAACCGTGCCGATAACGGACCATCTCGACCTTCTTGGTGTTACGTTAACATCAACCCTCAATTTTGGTCCTTTCATTGAGGCAAAGGCTCAGTTGGCTGCAAAAAAGTTGGGGATCCTTGCAAAGGTGAGACGGTACTTCACGCCTGAACAGCTGCTCAAATTGTATAAAGCGCAAGTTCGGTCATGCATGGAGTACTGCTCTCACCTCTGGGACGGATCTGCCAAATATCAGCTTGATGCACTTGAGTCGATTGACAAACGGGCCAAGAGGCTTATCGGTAACGATGCACTGGTCGCCTCAAAGCTCCAGAGCCTTGAACATCGACGCCAGGTGGCCAGTCTGTCGGTTTTTTATCGGTTACATTTCGGGGAGTGTGCGATGGAACTGCACAATTTGATTCCACCTAGCCCTTTCCATCACCGGACAACAAGACGTATGGCAATGCGCCACCGGTACATGGTGGACATCCCACCCATACGTACAAAGCGTTTTGCGAATACTTTCATTGTACGCACAGCTAAGGAGTGGAATTCCCTGCCAGAGTCTTTGTTTCCTGATAGCTACAACCTTGGGGTCTTTAAGTCAAGAGTGAATAGGTTACTTCTAGGCAAGCGTGCTTCACCGTCGACCACATCATCACTTACCATCAGGCGAGATAGTGGTCAAACGCGAGCCTATAGATAAATAAAAAAAAAAAAAAAAAAAGCAGTCAGCAGCCATTTTGCAGATAGAAAAATCACCAGCTCGCCAATCTTCGCACCACGTGAGTTGGCTCTGACCATCAAGGTAGGAGTAAAATCTCCTTCTTCCCCATACTAATGATCACCCGGTTTTGAATCCTTGAATAATTGCCCGTTCTTTTTTCAACGCCATGCCCTACAAATATAGTCCGAAATTTATAATAGCACAAAGTTTAATGAGGTGTCTGAAATCGCCGTAACAATTATGTTTCAAAATTACATGAGAATTATCTTATTTCTAGTTTGATGGTTATATCTGGTAAAAGTCACCTGATTTACGTAGGCTTCTCAAGTTCAATTCTATTATTCAATGGTTCATGACATGTGTTCTTACTTTCATACACTATTTCATAATCTTCAGTGAAGCATTAAATAGGAAAACTTTTGTGGGGTATGCAATGATATGAGGATGGACGACATACACATTTTTTGTTATGAATTGACTCACACTCTGTTCCGTTGTTGGTGAATTAGGTATTTTACCCATGTTTGCAATATTTGTAAGAACCATGTTCCTATCTATGAAATTAATTAATTTACCTGTTAATGCGTTTAATACTTTATACCTGTACGTAGTATAGTGTGTAGTTCTATTCTGGGTGCATCGTCCCCACATATATGAATTTATTAATGTATGTACTTATGTATATATTGTAAAACACCTAATTTAAAAAAAAAAGTAGGTATGGAGTTTCTTGTGCGTTCTTCTCCATAACAAGCTACTTTTCCGAATGCACGGTAGAATCAAATTTATTACTTGTAAATTTTAATTTTTAATTGTTTGACGTTCAAAAGTGCCGCATAATGGCCTAGCTAGTTGATTTGAGTTTGACTGTGACTTTGAACAATTAGAATAAGAAAGTGAATGGCTAGCAAGAGGAGAAAAAAGGTAAGGACAAATTTTATGAAAAAATATCAGAAAGTTGAATACAAGCAGTTTTTATCAGACTTCCCAAAAATGAGGAGGTTCTCAATTCTGAAGTGTATATCTTTTTTTCAACCGACTATCCAAAAAGGCAGAGGTTTTCAATTCAGATGTTTATATCTTTTTTTTAATGTTTGTTCGGGTATAACTCCGTCATATATAATAAAATTCTTTTTTTGTCGAAAGAAATTTATTCCAAAATGGCTCCTATTCAAATTTGATGAAGAACTTCGGATATATACAACAGAACTCTTAAACAAATGGCGACAAATCCCTCGGGAGTGCTGTAATCGCATGTCTAGCAATTGTTTACACGATTTCATAACATACCATCACGCCAGTATGCTCTAAATGGGTAAGCAGATGTGTACAGTTTACCCTGGTAAACTTTCATTCCAGCATTTATTTTCAAGTTACATGTTGTCGGGTAATCTATTCTGGCATCAACTTAGCCATTATGTACCGCAAAAAAACTTATTTGACAAAAAATACTACCGACTTCACCAAATTAAAATAGGACCAATTTCGGAACATACTTTTTCTAACAAAAAAATAATTTTCAAATTCGGTCCACAATTCATTCATTTATTTATTCACAAACAATTAACATTGTGTCGAATATTGGTTACATAATTACAAGAAATGGTGAAAAATAATATGTCAAATTAATCAAATATGTCACAAACAATTAGTATATCAGTTCCATAAAATATATTTCACATGCAAATATAATATCAAATTAATTAATTCTGACAAAAATACAATTACTAGAATATTGATTTATTCCAATATATCTCACAAGTCAAAGCAATCAATATGTCAATACAAGTCAAAGCAATAATTGACAGAGATATCGGTGAACATACACAAAAAATACATAAAGTCGAACATAGAAACTCCTCCTTTTTGGGAAGTCGGTTAAAAAGTGAAAAATAAAAACATTTTTACAAAGAAATACATCCGACTTCCCGAACAAAAATATTACAAAGTGAAAAATAACTTGAATTTCGGCAGTCGGTTCAAAACAAAGAAACGAAAACAGGGACACCGACTTTCAAAATATTATTCATCATATCAGCCGAAAGACGTCCACTGCTGGACATAGGCCTCCCCCAAGCGTCGCCACATTGACCGGTCCCGTGCGTCCCGCATCCAGCGAATCCCCGCAACCTTCACCAGGTCATCGGTCCACCTGGTGGGAGGCCTTCCAACGCATCGTCTTCCGGTTCGCGGTCGCCACTCCAGAACTTTTCTGCCCCATCGGCCATCCGTTCTGCGAGCAATGTGCCCTGCCCACTGCCACTTAAGTTTGGCAATTCTTCGAGCTATGTCGGTAACCCTGGTTCTCTTGCGGATCTCTACATTTCTGATTCGATCACGCAAGGATACTCCGAGCATAGCCCTCTCCATTGCCCTTTGCGTGACTGTAAGCTTTCTGATGAGGCCCATTGTGAGCGACCACGTCTCAGAGCCATAGGTCATCACTGGCAACACACACTGGTCATAGACCTTCGTCTTGAGACACTGTGGTAAGTTGGACGAGAAGACACCGCGCAATTTCCCGAACGCTGCCCAGCCGAGTCGGATTCGACGGTTGACCTCTTTCTCGAAGTTGGCCCTACCCAACTGGATCGTTTGTCCCAGGTAGACATAATCTTCCACAACTTCGAGTGTAGAGTCTCCAACCTTGATAGGAGTGGGTGTTACATGGGCATTCAACATAACCTTGGTTTTGTCCATGTTCATTTTAAGACCCACTCTTTTGGAAGCTCTACTGAGGTCATCGAGCATTATACTGAGGTCCTCCATGGTCTCAGCCATGACCACTATATCGTCGGCAAACCGAAGGTGAGTGATGTACTCGCCATTGACGTTGATGCCTAGCCCTCTCCAGTCCAGAACCTTGAAGACATCCTCCAGTGCAGCGGTGAACAGTTTCGGAGATATGACGTCTCCCTGTCTCACACCTCGCTGCAGAAAGATAGGTTCCGAGGTCTGATCCTGAAGTCGGACTGACATGGTGGCGTTTTTGTACAAACACTTCAACACCTCGATGTACCGGTAGTCGATTTGGCACCGTTGGAGAGACTGCAGTACAGCCCAAGTCTCGATCGAATCGAAGGCTTTCTCGTAGTCCACAAACGCTAAACAGAGAGGCAGGTTATACTCTTCGGTCTTCTGTATAACCTGCCGCAGCGTATGTATGTGGTCTACGGTGCTAAAGCCTTTTCGGAATCCGGCTTGTTCGGGAGGCTGGAAATCGTCAAACCTGCGCGCGAGACGATTCGTGATGACTCTTGAAAACAGCTTGTAGACATGGCTAAGAAGTGAGATGGGCCTATAGTTCTTCAACAGGGCATTGTCACCCTTCTTGAAAAAGAGTACCACCACACCCCTGCACCATGCCTGTGGCGTTTTCCCCTCGAGTATGACGGCACCAAACAACTTCTGAAGGGCCTTAAGTATTGGTTTTCCACCCGCCTTCAGGAGCTCGGCCGTAATGCCGTCATCACCCGGTGCCTTGTTGTTCTTAAGCTGTTTAAGAGCCATCCTAATCTCGTACAGGCTGACGTCCGGTATGTCTTCGGTATAGTGACGGGTCAATCTAGCTCTAGGGTCTTTTACTAGATTCGCGACGGGTTTAGTGGTTGACGTGTACAACTGCCCATAGAATTTCTCGATCTCCCTCAGAAGCTCCGGTTTGGCGGATATGATCCCGCCATCGTCGGTCTTCAGTTTCGTGAGCTGGCTCTGCCCAATAGACAGATCTCTTGCAAAGACCTTGGAGCCCTTATTCCGCTCAATTGCGTCTTTAATACGCTCAGTATTATAGCGGCGGAGGTCGCTTTTCAAGGACTTTGAGATCCGTCTATTAAGCTGCCGGTATTTCACCGCATCGTCTGAAGACTGCAGGATCATCTCACGCCTCTCTTTCATAAGCTTGAGAGTAGGATCAGAGATCTTTTTGTTTATATCCGTACGGCGGGTCTTGAAAAACTTAGATCCGACCGTATGGACAGCTTCCACGAACCCGTCGCTGTATTCGTCCACGGAGCTCCCTAGGCACTCGAAACGATTCTGGAGTTCGAGCTGAAAGCTCTCGGGGTTTTGGATCTGGATCTGTGCTGGACGGAGCGTTGACTTCATCAGTCGAGACCTTTCAAGCTTGATATTAATGTTCAATGTGCCTCTTACCATTCGGTGATCGCTCCCGGTTTTCACCGAATTGATCACAGAGACATCATTGAACATTTGCTTCTTGGTTGACATGATGAAGTCGATCTCGTTTTTTGTTGCACCATCGGGGCTTTGCCAGGTCCACTTCCTATGCTCACGCTTTCTGAAGAAGGAGTTCATCATGTAGAGGCCCTCCTTCTCCATAAAACTGGCCAGTAGGTGACCCCGGTGGTTCCGACGTCCAACTCCAAATTGCCCCACTTGCAGCTCATCCTCGTCTCGTTTGCCCAGTTTTGCGTTGAAGTCCCCCATGACAACGGTGAAGTGAGTTTTGAAACCATGCATGGCTATAGAGATATCCTCATACATGGTCTCTACCTCGTCGTCGGGGTGTGCCGAGGTCGGTGCGTAGACCTGTATGACCTTCAGCGAATATCTCGAGGATATTCTGAGTATAAGGTACGCCACCCTGGTCGACACACTCTCGATCTTCACCACGTTGTTCACAAGGGACTTGTGGACGATAAACCCGACACCACCCTGGGACTGCCGGTCACCCTCTCGGAAATAGAGCAGGTTACCGGATTTGAGGATTATCGAGTCCTCCCCCTCTCTTCGGACTTCAGATAACCCTATAATACTCCATCGTAACCTGCTCAATTCTTCCTCGAGTTCGGCTATCTTCTCGTCGGTCCGGAGTGTTCGCGTGTTGTATGTTGCCAGGGCCAGTCGTCGGTGTTTATTGGGGTAGCCGGGTTCACTCCGGGGATTCTTCGCACCCCTTGCCACGCCATCGCCTCGACCGCTACCGTAGTCGAGGGTAGACGGGCTGCCGGGTACTCGGGGCCGTTTTTCATTTGTGCTATTCATTTAGTTTGGGGGGGTTTGCCTTAATCGCCACGCTTGGCAGGCGGGTTGGCGATCGCAGTTTGTTGTTGAAGAGCACAGAGAACGCTGCTGCCCATTCTCTGGTGTATCCCTTAGTCGCCTCTTACGACACCCACGGGAAGATATGGGATGGTGAGATTCTTTACGTCCGACACCATACGGAACAAAATATTATTATTATTTATTAATCCATTTATTTCAGGCGACAGGGCCCAGATAAAATAACTTAAACCTAAACATACATAATAATAATGGTGTTAGTAACAATACAAACTTATACCTATGTTAGTAGCACAATAAATTTTAACAAAATTTAAAAATTTACGAAGATTCAATAATCATTGCTTCAGCATTCCAGCTGAAATACTGGAGCAACGATTCATATGAACACAGTCCAGCCTGTCAGCAATCATGGCCAGGATGCCGTTGGAGCTGGCTCGCACCCTGCGCACCAAGGATGCACATCTTTTACGCATCAGTGCATAAAAGCAATCGACGCGCATTTCCGCAAACATCCCTGATGCGCTACAGAAGCGAGGCAGCCCCATCAGCATCCTGAAGGCATTATTATACTGAACGCGAAGGGCGCTGTACGATTTTTGCGTGAAATGAACCCACAGGCTACAGGCGTATAACGATGTACAGAAGGCCCTAAACAGAGTCTTCTTAACCCCCGCAGAAGCACGTGAAAACCTGCGGGCAATCATATTCGCTCTGACCGACAGCGCCCTCCGCTCCCTCTCAATGTCGTCATCGTCTCTGAGGCTAGAGGTCAATACGTGCCCAAGGTACTTAAAGGTTTGTACCCTCGACAAAGGTACACCATTCATTTTAACATGAGGCACCGATTCTGGATATCTACGAGCAGCCCCAAACACCATAATGACACTCTTCCGCACATTATACAATAGGCCGTGGGCACTGGCGTAACTTTGACATAGACTCACCAACTTTCTAAGGCCACAGACTGAGGCACTGAGCAGCACCATGTCATCTGCGTAGCTAATGTTGTTGACACATATGCCATCAATATAACATCCGACTCTGGTGCTGCTCAGCTCCACAATCAACTGGTCCATGTACAGGTTAAAAAGTGTGGGAGAACTTAGACCCCCCTGTCTCACACCACACTCCAAACCATATGAACTCGAGTACACCCCGTCCCACCTAACACTGTTGACCTGGTTCCCGTACCAAAATTTAAAAATATTAATAACTTCAGGTGGTAAGTTAGCATTATTTAGCTTCTTCCAAAGAGTATCGTAGGAAACCAAATCAAAAGCACTCGATAGGTCGAGGAAACAGGCGTACACAGCCGTGCTACGGCTTGTATAGTACTCCACAGCGTGCTTAAATCCCAAAATCGCACTTTCAGTGGACAACCCAGGTCGAAATCCAAACTGGTTGTCATGCAATTGAACATGTTTACTCAATTGCGAATTAAGCACAGAAATAGAAGTTATTTTTCACTTTAAACAACAAAATCGTTAATTTTTTATGGTTATGAAAGTTCAAACAGTTATTCTAATGAACTTTGCGGTTTTTCCTCAATTCGGAGAGTCATTTGTTCGACCACAGCATGCGGTTGAATCTGCGGGGAACCACTTTCCGAGTAGCCGCAATAACATCCTCTTATACAGGAAATATACAAACTACGACATGGTGGTATCTATAAAACATAACGTACTATACGATGATGGGGTGGCAATTCTATGAATGCTATACTTACCAGTATGTAGTGACTGTATATCTGTCTTCCATATCCCAGTTTCTGGGTAACACGGAACCCCAAGGTAAGATATGCTGTCAGATTTTCAGGTTTCTGATTACCCATAACTACTCCCAAATAATTATTAAATGACAGCTGAGAAAAAAATTTTTAACGTGCTTTCCGAGACATGGGTTTCGTATAAAATGAATAACCAGCCATCTTCGGTCGGCCCTTACGAATTTGATTTAGCCATAAGTCATAATAATACCAAAATAACCGAAGTTGTAGCCACGTCGTGGCTTATAAGTGGCTCATCTGAACACAGCTTTAGCGGTAGTGGAATGCGCGAAGTCTGCTTTACAGTTTCAATTTCGTGAAGTGAAAGAGTTTCAGGTTATTCATACATTGCTTACCTATCGGAAATCTTTCATATGTGTAAACGGTAAATCTAGAAATTACTTTATTCTGAATTGAAAATGCAGAAGAAAAATTGGTAGATCATTATTAAAACGGTGTCTAAACTACCTGAAGCACTTGAATGAAAGATAGCCCTTCGTTAGAGATCTTCTGGAGAAGAACTAAGGAACATTTCCTGTCAACATGACTCATAAATATATATGTATTTTATTTATATATTATACACATTCTATATTAGTACCTGGGCGACCGAGCTCTGCTCGGGTGAAAATAGAGAAAACGACGTTTTCTAGAAATTAACCTAGCTTGATCGATATATCACCCCTTAAACCCCCTGCATACTAAATTTAATGATAATCGTTGCAGCCGTTTCCGAGATTGAGATTATATATATACTTTACACTTATATATATATATGTACTTTACGAAGTAAAAGGTAAATAATAATACACTTACATTACATTAATTATGTAAAAGCCCATGTTTTGTGTGGCGAATCTATTTTCATCAACCATGATTGGGAAAACACAGAAGCGAATTTAACCATATATTTTTAATTGAATAGTTTTAAGATAGCACTAGATTCTTTGAGCAGGTCTTCGTTCTTGAGAGCAGTGGTGGCCCAATGGTAATGACAGCGACTTACAAGTTGTAGGTTGTGGGTTCGAACCCAGGCAGGCGCTTTACTGTGTGTAAATTATTTCATCATCACTGCTCTTAAAACGGTGAAGGAAAATATCGTGAGGAAACCTGCATGTCCTAGACCTAAAAATTCAAAAACATTGTAACATGAACCAACTCGCACTGATTTTAGTTAGACGGATTATAGTCCATTTCCTATCACAGAGAGGAGGCCTGCGTTTCAGCAGTGAGAGCATTACAAGGCTGATGATGATGATGATGACTAGATTATTAACAATAATAAAATCGACGACATTGTGACATCTTGCATACACAAGGTACGCTAGGTGACTTATGTATGCCCCATTTCCTCAATCACAGAAAGAAATATCTGTTTTTCAGCAGTAGAAACATCATAGGTGTTTGTGTACCACTCATTGTAGTGTCTCTTCCGATACTTCCTTTATCAAGACCGCTTCGAAACGCTGGTAGAGCCAGCGTTTCCTATACCATTCCGTTCGGCGAAATATCAAACAAAAATTAAAAAAAAGCCTAAATGCTAATACACCCTGACTCCCTGAATATTCAATACCAGTCCCACTTGCGTACGGTCACAGTTGGGCTAACAGCGCCGAGAGCTTAGCATTAGCATTGCGTAGAAAGAATTTCATGTCACGTCCGTGTTGTTTCGCGGCGAGAGAAATATTACAATAATTGTTTAATTAAATGTTTTGTGGTTCTGCGTGATGTTTACAGTACCAGAAAGGAATTAAAATGATGAACAATTAGTGAAATTCAAATAATTAACTATATTAAATTGGAAAGAATTTAACATTTGAAATGGAAAAAACGATTCAAATAAAAAAGAACACCAGGGGCACTAGACATGGGCACGCCACAATTGCGGCGATAAGGTCCCTCTTTGAGGAGTGGCTTGACAGGTGCCACGGCGTCCTCACCTTCCGCCTGACGTAGTTTTGGGAGGTTACTGTTCAGTGCAAGGCGGGAGGAAACGCCCGGGTGTCACCATTTTATGGATCACCCGAAGGACACGGTAGAGCATACGGTGGAGGTCTGCCCCGCTTGGGTGGAGCACCGCTATGTCCTCCGGGAGATCCCGGGAAAGGGGTTCTAGACAAATTGTCATTCGATGTCAACAATGGCAATGGTTAAAATGCCAAAATGTAAAGAATTGATCACGTGACATTTCGATACCGCTTGTGGGCCCAGGTTAAAGGAAAGCAAGCGGACTGTATAAAGGTTTATTAGATGGTTTACAATATTATAGCAATCTAAGTATTTAAATGAAAAGGCAAGTGTGTCTGAGCGCGGTCGTGTCGGACGATGTAATGCCGTGCCGAGACGCTACTGTGCTCCCGGCCACCGCGCCGCCGCGCCGCAGAAGTGCGTGTGTGAACTACTTGACAATCCCATACATTTTTTTCATTTTGAACCCCCGACGGATAGAGGGGGTTTATAAGTCTGACGTGTGTATTTGTGTATCTGTCTGTGGCATCATAGCTCCTTAACGAGAACCGATTTTATTGGGTGACTTTATCGAGCGTGTTCTTAGCTATGTTTGATGAGAATCGGTTCAGCCGTTCAAAAGTTATGAACGTTTCACAGTTTGAATCGAGGTGTTATCGCAAGATATTGTGTCATAATTACGTGTTCAATAGATTGTCGATCGCAACGTGTCTACTACTAGTTAAATTATTTAGCATTTAATTAAAATGTGTCGGAGGTTTTAATTTTTCTTAATCTTTATTTGTTATAATCGCTATCGCAACGCTCGATGGATTGCCATTCATCTAGAGCCTCTGAATAAGGTACTTATTGTTAGTAAGGTTGATATTGATTTGGGCTTGACTTTGAGATGACATAATCTCATGTGATTACCACTTAGTTTAGTTTCAGCTTCAGTTAAGCTATATAATGTAAATCTAATTTTGATATTAATAGTATTAAATAATTATAGAAAGCCTTAAGATCGGATAAATTATCCAACAGTAATATAATTGAATAATTTAATGTCATTGTCATTATTGTAATGTAAGCGAAATCGATATTTTATAATAATTTAATTATTTAATTTAATAATAAGTAATTATTAAATGTTAAATTAAATATTGTTTAAAATTATAATATAATTAGTTGTTTATTATTATATTATTAGTATTAATAATAATTTATATAGGCTCCCATTTATTCCATTTTTGTCTGCGAATTAATTTTATCTATATACTTACTATATAATTTGTTAAAAAAAAATAGTTGAAAACTATTGTTATGATTAAAGTACTCATTATTACCTACAAAAAAGTTTGCGAGAGAATATATCTAACTACGAGTATCATGGTAAAGTCACAATGGCAGCTTTGGTGTTCTAAATTTTAATTAGATCGCCATCGCCCAGTAGAAACAAAAGTTGGTTACATTCGTATTGTAGTGTTAATTCTTATTCAAATAATTATAATAGTTTAACAAAATGGGTAGGTTGGTAGGTAGGTAGATAGGATAGGGTAGGTAGGGTAGGGTAAATAGGGTAGGGTACCTAAGTTTGATAGGTAGGGCAGGTGAGTAGGTTGGTAGGTAAATAAGGTATGTGGGTAGGTAGGTAGGGAAGGTAGGTAGCCAGGTGACGGGAACGGAGCCGCGGGGTCAGCTAATAACAGAATAATGATGAAGATGCATTCCTTTTAGATACAGTCAATGACTTTCACGTTTTTTAGTAGAATCGCATGACTGTGATAATATTGCGGATATTTTAGAGATCAATTCTCTAAAAAGTTTCACAGTGGACCTTCTGTCCCTACCATAATCAGTGACGTCACCTCACACATTTTGAACACTACTCTGTCTAATAGTTGTGGGCTGACCGACCGAACTAATGGTTCGTGCGGTCTTCTTCAAGCATTTTGTACAACAAGGCATTTTAAAAACATTTTCACAGCGCCGTTTTATGGTTTCTGTGGTACTTTGAAGTTTGACAGGAATTTGGCCTGTTTGATATTTATGGTTTTGATGTTTTTAAGAAGGATGAAGAATGAAGTGACGTTGTTTAAATTGTTTTGGGTAATAAAACGCTTTCCAAAGAAATGTAGAATTTCATCGTGTTGTTATCATCATCGTGGGCGTGTTTTTTTGTATAATGGCAAAATCCGACATTGTTTACTTTTCATATTTTGTTAATTTTCTCCATCAATCCAGATTATTTTTTTAGGTTAATTTAGCAAGAGCAATGTTCGGTGCTTTTGTAGTTTTTGTTATGAGCTTCAGCACGGATAATATAAGACTTGCATGCTGATGCCTCATGCCATATAAAGAAACCGTGCCAACGTAACTAGCGTTTTTCGTCTGATTAAACCGATTATTTTTTGTACATCGTTTGCGTTCGGTTCCATCCCATGGCGATAGATAGATGGTGTTAGCAGCGACTTGCCAGTAAAAAGGTTTACTCGGTGCATGAATGTTTTTTCTTTGAATACAGTAAAGATTTTTTTATAGTATTTTTGCACGTTTTTACAGTTTCGTTGCACCAAAATGTGTAACAATACGAATTTAAATAATCGAGTGGAATGCCTCAGATATTTGAAACCGTGCCATCTATTGACATCAAGTTTAAAATGATCCGCTCATATAATCTTTGAAATGTGAATCAATGACTCAATATTCCATATTTTTTTTTTTGGAGAGTCGATTTAACAAGAACATACAATTTTAATGTTCAATTCCAGAAAATGTTAATTTTACACAATATTTAATAACAACTAGGTGCATGTCGCGTCATTTAGTGAGATTTATTTAAACATAATTTTCTTCTTTGCGCTGGGACCCCGTGGCTTCGGTAATCTTAGATATTTTGGTAAATGTATCTGTGTAATGTATCCTTGGTGCGCGAATCTAACTTGCACTCGCAACTCGCAAAAAAGGCGGAGGTTCACAATTCCTTTCACACAACTCCACATTGGCTGCAAAAAAGTTGGGGATTCTTGCAAAGGTGAGACGCTACTTCACACCTGAACAGCTGCTTAACTTGTATAAAGCGCAAGTTCGATCGTGCATGGAGTACTGCTCTCACCTCTGGGATGGATCTGCCAAATACCAGCTTGATGCACTTGAGTCGATTGACAGACGGGCCAAGAAGCTTATTGGCAATGATGCACTGGTCGCGTCAAAGCTCCAGAGCCTCGAACATCGACGCCGAGTTGCCAGCCTGTCGGTTTTTTATCGGTTACATTTCGGGGAGTGTGCGACGGAACTGCACAATTTGATTCCGCCTAGCCCTTTCCATCATCGGACTACAAGACGTACGGCCATGCGCCATCGGTACATGGTGGACATCCCACCCATACGCACAAAGCGTTTTGCTAATACTTTCATTGTGCGCACAGCTAAGGAGTGGAATTCCCTTCCGGAGTCTTTGTTTCCTGATAGCTACAACCTTGGGGTCTTTAAGTCAAGAGTGAATAGGTTTCTACTAGGCAAGCGTGCTTCACCGTAGGCCACATCATCGCTTACCATCAGGCGAGGTAGTGGTCAAACGCGAGCCTATAAATAATAATAAAAAATAAAAAAAAATCCTCGGAAACTATTTTTCAAATTTTAGATTTATTTGCCCCTATTACTCAAAGACGCCTGGACCGATTAGGAAAATTCTACTGGTCCCATCCATGGTCATCAAGTCAGGATCTGATCATGGGATCTTGGAGAATTCGAGGGAAAACCTCAAATATTATAGACATACATATTATAGCGATTTTGGTATTTTCATAAACAATGCAATCATTTATACGATTATACGTACTTTGACCCACCTTCTGAGTTTATTCTATTTTGTTTGTTATTTATATATTATTTAAATTTATTATTTAAGTATTTTCCGTTTCTGTAAGTGTGTCCGTGGCATCAACAATGGGTCCTATCAGAATATCAGCGCAGTGTTATTATTTTTTTTGGATATCGCTGCACATGCTGAGATAGGAACCTTTTTGGTCTCGCACGGGGTTTTAATTTTTTATTAGATATTGTTAATTTTTATGCATGTTTCTCGTGTCTCCTGTGCGGGTCACAAATAAATATTTTTTCACTTCATTTCCTTTTTTATTTTTATTTGCACTCAGAACGTATCATTTGTTGAAGTGGAACTGATGAAGAAGACCACAGATGACCACTGGAACTCCTTAATGCTGAATATGTCACGGGTATAAGATATATCTAATAGTTGATGGACTATGATGAAGCAAATACTTATAAATAAATGGTACTGATGCAAATGGTACTATCGAACTGATCTGATGATGAAGCCGGAAGGTAGGCACTGGAACGCCGCGATAAAAAAATGTATCCTAGTCATGTTTGGTCTTATTGCAATCGCCATGAGATTTACTTTGGCTATAAATGATTTTCATGGTAATTTGAGTTATCTACCAAAACTAAAATGAGATAAATAAAAAAATGTTTTAACAAAAAAAAAAAACAAACCGACTTCCATAACAAAACACTACAAGGCGAAAAATAACTTTCCTTTCTGAAGTCGGTGTCGAAAAACGAAAACAAAAAGATACCAACTTCGGAAAAGAAAGTTATTTTTCGCTTTGTAGTGTTTTGTTTTGGTTGTTGGTTTGTATTTCTTTTTTATGATAGATACAATAGATATTATTGGAGACCCAAATTGTATCAATTCTATATTATAATCTGATTAAAAAAATAATATCTTAAAAGAAAGAGGATCAGAATTTGATAACCAATTTGCTACTAGATAAAATAATATTAAAGGTAGACAAACCAATCGCAAATCCTTTAAAACCTCAAAATCCTAAACCCGCTGACGAATACCAATCAAATTAGACCACAATAGATTGAGAAGTATAATAAAACTTTAAACGATTTTCAATTCAGGACAGAATTGCTTGGTTCTCAGAGAAAGAGATAAATCGGGGTCGCGAGATCGAGTGATACAATTTATGTTGCCAGACTCCTAATGCAATTGAACGCATTGTGAGGCGAACAAAGAATCAACTAAGTTCTATTATTATATTATGTAATAAAGAACGTGTGGGATAGATGGGGTTTAAAATATAAAGGCGAACGTGAACGTCAGGAATGTAACTTTACAAAGTTGTTTTGTAGGTTGGATGGTACTTATATCAATAGCCCACACTTTCATCATCACAATAAAAAACGCCAGAAAATGATAAGTATTTATTTTATTTATTTACTAACACACACTTTATGTCACAAATATCAGTGCAGCCCTGGCTCTTGTACTATGAAGTCCTGTATCACAAAAGCCAGATCTCTCCAAAAACACGGCATATTGTACAAAAGGACCATGATAGACAGAAAATATAAAAAAATAATAATTATAACAGTTAAAGCATGCATACGTTAAAAATATAGGTTTACATTTTAAGTCTTTTTCTCCACTCGACACAACGTCGACTCAGCCATTAAAATTCATAGTTACAGCTTTCAATTTGTTTCAATTCGACTCACAGTTTTCAACCCCTGACGGAAAAAAGGGTGTTATAAGTTTGCGATGGAATTGCACGATATAATTCCACCTAGCCCGTTTCATCATCGGACTACCAGACGTACGGCGATGCGCCATCGTTACATGGTAGACATCCCACCCATACGCACAAAACGTTTCGGGAACACTTTTATTATGCGTACAGCTAAGGAGTGGCATTCCCTGCCGGAGTCTGTGTTTCCCGATAGCTATAATCTAGGGGTCTTTAAGTCAAGAGTGAATAGGTTATTTCTAGGCAAGCGTGTTTCACCGTCGACCACATCATCGCTTACCATCAGGTGTGATTGTGGTCAAGCGCGAGCCTATAGGTTATAAAAAAAAAGCATTATAGCTCCTAAACGGATGAACCGATTTTGATTTATTTATTGAAAATGTTTTTAGCTATGTTTAATGGAAATCGGTGAAGCCGTTCAAAAGTAATGCACATTTTACACTTTGTATCGGAGTATTTTCACAAGAGATTGTATTGGAATTACGTGTTTCGATGGATTTTCAATCGAATCTTGTTTTCTACTAAATTAATTATGTAATATAAAGAGGTTTCTGTCTGGGGTTTTTTAAATTTTGAATTTGATTGTGGTTTGGAGAAAGTTTCCTTCAAAAGGATAATATTGGTGTTAAAACCTGAGCTTGTAAGCAGTCGAGGAATTTGAGTAAACTGACTGTTGTACTAATTGGCGTATGCAAAATTAATACGTAAACAGAAGTTACATTTTATCCGACTACAGCTTACCCAATGGATTATATGAATCTCACAGGCATTGTGTGTAGTTCGTGCAGTTTAAACTATTCGAACGAATTTCTTCAAAGAAAGTGTTGTTAGAAACCCAAGAACTACATTGTAAGACGGATGTTCAATGTAAACTTGTGTTTGGTTCATAATGTTGAATCAGAACGTCAGTTTTTCAATTAAGCAGTTACGTAGTTTAGTCTTTTCAAGTTTTTATTGTTCTCGTTTCATTATACCTTTTATAAACATGCAAATACGCATTATTAAGGTTAGGTAACTTAAAAACTACTCAATTAATCTTGATCAAATTTAAATAGGACCAGATGAGAAGTACCAGCTTTCAAGTAAAAAAAGAGTTATCAAAATCGGTTCAAAGTTGCGGACTCGTGGCGTAAAAAACATACAGTCGAATTGAAAACCTCCTCCTTTTTGAAGTCGGTTGAAAAAAGCCTTTAACTCTTAGTGACAGTGTCGCTTTCTGTCAGTCAAAGAATGGTACGGTTCAGTACTTCCATTTTTTTTAAATAGGATTGTTATAAGTGTGAAGTGTGTACCTGTTGTGTTTGTGTATTTGTGTATATGTCTGTGGCATCATAGCTCCTAAACGGATAAACCGATTTTGATTTAGTTTTTTTTTGTTTGAAAGGTGTCTTTATCGAGAGTATTCTTAGCTATATTTGATGATAATCGGTTCTAAAGTTATGGGCGTTTTACTGTTTGAATTGGGGTGTTTTCACAAGATTTCGTGTCATAATTAAGTGTTCAATAGATTGTCGATATAGGTAAATTAAGTAGCATAATATAAAAATGGGTTGAGGTTTTTTTTAATTTTACTTGAAAGACATATATGTCTTACAAGTAACTAACAAACGACCAATTTATCTTTTTCTAATTTTAAGTTAGAATAAGTAGACCAATAGTTCAATCACTTTTTAAGTTCTGGGGCCGTACTATAATGTAACAACGCCATCATAACTGTGAGAAAGGTAGTGTTCTTCATCCTTTAGTTTCGTCTTTCCCTCACAGTGAAACCATGATAATTTTGAAATTCACACCTATGCAGCGCATCATACTGCGATACTTAGACTTTTCTTCTTTATTTTCCCTTGTGAGACCAAAAACATCACAAGCAAAGCCACAAGCAATAGAAACTTTATGAAAATAGCTACCTACAAAAGCCTAAAATTTTCTGCTACAACCCAAAACTTTATTAGGCTGTCTGCACACATGTTTATCGGCCGTAAACTTGAAAGACGGCAATAAGACGCCGAATCGAAAGTCGTGAGTGAATAATTTAGAGTGAGTGAGTGAGTGAGCTATTCAGTTCACGTGAACTATATGCGTGCTGTTTACTGCCGAACCGCACTGGCTGTCTCATTTATAAGGGTATAAGGGGGTGCTACATGGGCTGTTGATTCAAAAGATACGGATGATAGTTTTGCATGGTGTTTTGTTGGTGTTGGAGTTGAAAGGGAATTTTCTGCCTCAGGATGCACGTGTAATGTGGTGGAATGACAATGCATGTGATTATAAGAATATGAATTTAGATGGATGGATAAGGAGAGTGAGGACAAAAACGATGGATGGATTGTGTAAGGCATAATATGAAAGAAAACATTTAATATATAACAAGGGCAGCAAAATCATTTTGTTTTGTTATCATTATAGCATCACGTTTTTGTGTATCCGATCTTGGATAAAAAAAAACAAAGACTTATGTTGTTTGTAAATTGAAGAAGATTTCTTAAAAATCACACTTGAATTATCTTTCTTTCTCTCTTGGTCGGTTTCTCGTGTCGGAGGATCGTGGTCAGCACCAGGGTTGCACCTGGAGCAGATGATCTGCCTCCACCGGTTTCTGTCCAGCGCGTCCCTTACGACCGTGTAGAATTGGGAGGCCGACGAGTCTTTCACTTGATCGGTCCATCTTGTTGGTGAACGACCCCGCGATCTTTTGCCTTCGGTGTTCACAACCACAATCAGCTTTTCCAAACTTTTGTCGCCTCTCCGCATTGTGTGACCGAAATACGCAAGAATGCATTGTTGGAAAATCGTGGATAAGCGAATTTTTACTCGAAGCTGGGTCTAGATCGAAGCATTGGTGCGTTTCGCTGTCCAAGGTATTCTTAGCATTCGTCTTCAACACCACATCTCAAATGCATCATTCATTGTCTCTCTTGGGTCAGGATTGTCCACGTTTCCACTCCATACAGGAAAATAGGGAATACCAGGGCCCGTATCAATCTCATCTTGATTTTCATACCAATTCCTCTTTTGTTCCAGATGTTGTGTAGATGGGTCATGTCATCTTTTGCCATACCGATTCGCCTCTTTATCTCGGAGACACAGCTACCGTCATTGCAGATTTGGGAACCCAGGTACACTTAGCGGTTGACGATATATTTATGCCAGGGATGTTGCAGGTGACATTTGTTAGCCCTTCGGCTAGATCCACTATCATCACTTTGGTTTTCGCTCTGTTCAC
Source organism: Orthosia gothica (assembly GCA_949775005.1). NCBI lineage: Eukaryota > Metazoa > Arthropoda > Insecta > Lepidoptera > Noctuidae > Orthosia > Orthosia gothica. The sequence continues at coordinate 10,163,213 of OX459052.1, forward strand.
TGCGAGACCGATTTTGCCACCCTCCAATTCAAGTCTTTGGAACAGCTCACTCATATCTTCCATAGATGTTACTAGAAGAATGGTGTCGTAGGCATATCGAAGGTTCGATATCCTCTTTCCGCCTATAGGAAAACCCTTCTCGCAATTTTCGATGGTCTTCCGAATAATGTACTCTCTAAAGATGTTAAAAAGTGCCGGGGACAAGATGCAACACTGTCTCACTCCTTTTTTTCTTTGGAACATGTTGAAGCATTCAGAACCTATCCTGATGAAAGAACGATTTCCTGTGTACAGACTTTGGGTTAAAACAACAAGGCGTTCAGGAGCTATCATTTCAAGTAGCTCATTCCACAGCTTATCCCATTGCATGCAGTCAAAGGCTTTTGTGTAGTCAATAAAGCATAGGCTACAGGGCTGATTTGGCGGATTAAGTATTTGCTCCCGCGTTTCTCTGTCCTTAACGAAACCTGCCTGCTCTTTGGGTATCTGTGTGCTTAAATGTAGTTAAGTATTTAGACGTGTTAAATTACCTGTATCTGGTATCTGTGAAGTTCATATCGGTCATATATTATTGCTTGAAAGGGAAAATTCCTACCCGAGAACGTATTCGGATTATACCGAAGCTGATCGCCTTCCTTCAGCGTGAAAAAATAACTTCTAAATAACTGTACCATGTCTTTTTAATACTGTTTTTTCTATAAACACACTCACGAAACAGGAAAAAATCCCAGTGCAACGGCTTATAAAACAGAGGAAATCAAAAATAAATTTTCCGCTGTTACAGTGAGCGATTTCATGTCAGTGTATACGTTCTTTATATTGCTCATACAATTTTTATTACATGTGTGTGGCATAAACATTTGTAGGGCCGGTTCTAAGTTGTTTATGAGAATTTATGTACTAAAAGCACGATTTTATGGGGCTCTTAATATCATTATGTTTAGTATTTGGACTTTAGATTGAGTTAATGGCGTTCTGTAAATTTTCCAATGGTAAAGATTAGATGGGTAATGTTGATTCAGATATGTATGTGATTTTTGGTCTACTATTAAAACCAAGTTTTCTTGCTTTGTTTTAATAAACGTCATTAAAGCTTTTGAAGAGAAGAAATATTATTTTCTTGATAACAAACTTTATAATTAAGTTAACTTGGCAAAAACGTCTAGGTATAAATTGGAGTTGAAGTATTTTTTTATTTAGAAGTAGTAAGTAAATCGGTACCTCCTTAATTAGATAAGGTGATATTCTATTAGCAGTGGTGGCCCAGTGGTAATGGCTCTGACTTACGTGTCGTAGGTCGTGAGTTCTAACCCAGGCAGGTGTTATATTTTATGTAAATTATTTCATCACCACTGCTCTTAAAACGGTGAAGGAAAAAATTGTGAGGAAACCGGCATATTCTAGAATAAAAAAAATTAAGACATGTGACATCCACCAACCCGCACTAAGCCCGCATGGTGGATTAAGGCCCATTACCTCTCTCACAGAGAGGAAGCCTGTGTCCCAGCAGTGGGAACATTAAAAGGCTGATGATGATGATGATGATATTCTATCTGTGATAAAGATGTGATAATTGACTAGCGCTACTGAAATTCCTCTAAGGCAATCCCAAGTTAGAACACAACTAGAAATTAACTAAACTTCTACCCTTCCTAAGTACTTCGAAACATTCAATTACCTGCCTCACAAACCTCCTATTATAAAAAACCTCTCAAATCCAATCTTATTTACATTAGATAAACACGGTTAATAAAACTGCAAGAGCCAAAAGCCAAGAGCCAAGACCTTGGAAAGAATATCAAGACACAACGAGAAAAAAAAATCCGTTCCAAGTTTGTGGAGCCCAGATCATTACTGAAACACACCAACCGTAAAATGAAGTTATAAAACGGAGGGGGGAGAGGGGGGATCCCCAAATTATGTGTTTACTTTTAAACGTTACCCGCAATAGGTTTTTCGGGGGCCTTGTTTTTTTTTGTTCGAGATTGAGACGTCGTTAGGATTTGATTGGGTTGTTAGTGTGCTATACTTGGGTTGATTTTCCAGGAGATAACATCTTGATAGTTACTTAGCTGTAGATTAAATGGTGATGAAAATCATTTTTAACCGACTGCCGAAAAAGGAGGCGATTTTTTTTTTCATCTTTGTTCGGGCTTAACTCCGTCATATTTAAACGGATTTGCAAAACACTTTTTTTTTGTTCGAAAGAATTTTGTTCCGAAATGGTCCCTTTTGAATTTGGTAAAGATCTGATGAAGAACTTCGGCAGAACTTCAATACATGACGGCAAATCTCTCGGGATTACTGCAATCGCATATCTGTTTATTGTTTACACCATTTCATAACATACCATCGCGTCACTATGCTTTAAACAGGTACGCAGATGTCTACAGTTCACCCTGGGACACTCTCATTCCACCGGCTATGTTCAAGTTACATGCTTTTTGGGTAATCTTCTATAAAACTTGTCCATTATGTAACACTTAAAATTAAAAATAAAATATTTTTTTACAAAAAATACAACCGACTTCCAAAGAATAAAAACACTACAAAGTGAAAAATAACTTCAATTTCGGAAGGCCGTATCAAAAAACCAAAAAAACTGAAACAGCAATACTGTCTGCCGAAATTGTAGTTATTTTTCATTTTGTAGTGTTTTTAATTTTAGGAAACCGGCATGCTTTAGAACCTAAATTTCAAAGACATGTGGCAACAACCCAGTTTTTGGTTAAGAAGTACAACGCAATACTTTAATTATGAGGCATTTAAGGGTAGGGGCAGACCAAAACTCGATGGATATACTCTGTGGCAGATATTTGTCTGAATTAAGGGGTGATTACCTTTTTTACCCGACAGTCGAAGGAGGGCAATATGTTTAACAGTCTATGTATGTATGTAAGTATGTATGTATGTTTGTTCCTATAAAGCGTTCCAGAGACCAAACGCGTTGGCCGATTTTGATGATTCATACGTCAATCGATTTGTCTTAATCCTGCGTGTGTCATAGGCTATATTAAAATTGGACAATAGAAAAATGGCGGATTTTGGGTGCCAAATTGTGGGGGCCCAAATTTTTTTTTTCTTTCAAACCTATTGTGTGGGGTTTCAAAATAAAGGGTTTTAAGAGGTGATTTCAAAAATATATAACACTTATATGTTTAAATGTATCTAATTCGAAAAAAATAATTAACAAAAAAGTTATAAATAAAAAAACTTAATTCGTAAAATCAAAAATCCCGACTGCTTCAAAAGCGAACTAAAAAGTCGTAAACAAGGAAAAAATCATGCTGTGCAGGCGGAGGATACACCAGATTTTGATCAGCCAGCCCGCGAATATGTATCCTCCGACTGCACAGCATGATTTTTTCCTTGTTTACGACTTTTTAGTTCGCTTTTGAAGCAGTCGGGTTTTTTGATTTTGATTTTTATAATAGATAGGCTCGCGCTTGGCAACTATCTCACCTGACGGTAAGCGATGATTTGGTCAACTATGTAGACACGCTTGCCTAGAAGTAACCTATTCACATTTGACTTAAAGACCCCGAGGTTGTTGCTATGGGGACAAACAGACTTAGACGACTTATACAGTTAAAAGTTAGGAACAGTGGTGGCCCAGTGGTAACGGCCCCGACTTACGTACCATAGGTCGTGAGTTTGAACCCAGGCAGGCGCTATAATTTGTGTAAATTAATCCACTCTTAAAATGGTGTATGAAAACATCTTGAAGAAACCGGCAGCTGTAGAACCAAAAATTCGAAGACATGTGACATTCACCAACCCGTACTGGGCTCGCGTGGTGGATTTAGGCCTCTCTCACATTGTACAAAAGGAGTTGCCAGCTTGTCGGTCTTTTATCGGTTGCATTTCGGGGAGTGTGCGATGGAATTGCATGATCTAATTCCACCAAGCCCGTTTCATCATCGGACTACAAGACGTAAGGCGATGCGCCATCGCTACATGGTAGACATACCACCCATACGCACTAAACATTTTGGAAATACTTTCATTATGCGTACAGCTAAGGAGTGGAATTCCCTGCCGGAGTTTGTGTTTCACGATAGCTACAATCTGGGAGTCTTTAAGTCAAGAGTGAATAGATTACTTCTAGGCAAGCGTGCTTCACCGTCGACCACATCATCGCTTACCATCAGGTGAGATAGTGGTCAAGCGCGAGCCTATAATTTATAAAAAAAAAAACTCTCATTACCTCTCTCACAGAGAGGATGCCTGTGTCCCAGCAGTGGGAATATTATAAGGTTGATGATGACCAAAAAATATAGTATGGGATAAGAAGACATGTTGCGTCAACTATAAATACATTTTGATAAGGATAAGAAATGGAGATTTTATTCACAAAACAGTCACTGTAACAAATGTAGAAACTACTACTAACCTTCTCTATCAAAATGAAACCTACAACAAAAAAACACGAAAAAATCCCAGTCTCAAAATCAGCCACGCATTCGGCCACCACGTACATGTAACTAACAACTACAATATATAGGTACAACTAAAATACGTACTACTAGGCAGTTTTTGACAACTCGTTTGGCACAGAACGAGTACCTAACAGGGGCTCGATAGGCCGAACACAATATGTGTTCCGGTTGCGGGCACGGAACAAATATTTGTATGGCCTACAGTTATTTGCTTTGGGCTCGGGTTAGGTATGGCTTTGAGAATTTGTATTGAAATATAAGAGTAATCATAGACTTATGGGCAATATAGTGGTGAAATTGGTTAGTTGTGGTTGTCGTAAATAGAAGTTTAAAAAAAACCGGTCATGTGCGTGTAGAACTTGTGCGCCGGGGGTACCGTACCTACCCATTATACCGCCATAATAAAATTGGTATATTTTTTATTGGTGGCTAAGTTTAAAGTATATGTATGTATGCTGTAATAGTTGAGTTGCTAACGTGTGATAGTACAGGGTATAAAAATCAAGGTCCTGAGTCAACACGATAAAACGATATGGCCAAATTTAGATTTTCGCCAAAAAATTTAATTACTAAATTTTACCTTAATTTTCAATTTTTTTAATTTATCGGTTGTCCTTTATTTGTGTTAAAAAGTAAGCCTTTTGCGAAATTTCGTGATTTTAGGTCAACGGGAACTACCATATAGATTTTCGACCCAAAACCTATAGTGTACTTACGGCTGACCTAGAATTGTCAATTTTGGTTAAAAGCAAGGTCTTAGAGCACAGGTAATGGCAAAATGCAGAATAATTAAAAAGTTGAAAATAAAGGTAAATTTTGGTACTTACAAGTTATCGCGAAAATCTAAATTTGCCCATATCTTTTTATCGTGTCAACTTAGGACCTTGATTTTTATAAACCTAATAAGTACTATAGACCTAAGTATTTTGTATAAATTTCAACTTGCTATGTCCACCCATTCCTAAGAAAATCGGCGGTGACACACGGACAGACAGACGGACCAGAGATCTTATAAGAGTTCCCTTTTTAGGGTTCCGTAGCCAAATGGCAAAAAACGGAACCCTTATAGATTCGTCATGTCTGTCTGTCTGTCTGTCCGTCCGTATGTCACAGGCATTTTTTTTCCGAAACTATAAGAACTATGCTGTTGAAACTTGGTAAGTAGATGTATTCTGTGAACCGCATTAAGATTTTCACACAAAAATAGAAAGAATACAATAAATTTTGGGGGTCCCTATACTTGAAACTGAAACTAAAATAATTTTTTTCTTCAAATCGATACGTGTGGGGTATCTATGGATAGGTCTTCAAAAATGATATTGAGGTTTCTTAAATCATTTTTTTCTTAACTGAATAGTTTGCGTGAGAGACACTTTCAAAGTGGTAAAATGTGTGTCTCCCCCCCCCTGTAACTTCTAAAATAAGAGAATGATAAAACTAAAAAAAAAATATGATGTACATTACCATGTAAACTGCCACCGAAAATTGGTTTGAACGAGATCTAGTAAGTAGTTTTTTTTTAATACGTCATAATTCGTAAACCGCAATTTACCAAGTACGGAACCCTTCGTGCGCGAGTCCGACTCGCACTTGGCCGGTTTTTTTACCTTTTGTGGTACGGAACCCTAAAAACAAAAGTGGCCTGGTGGCTAAAACCTCGTGCTTGAAGTAAAATCCGCCTAAGTACCAATGTGACTTTTTTAAATTAATGTTATGTACTTTTAAATTATCTTGGACATCGCTGACAACGGTGAAGGAAAACATCGTGAGGAAACCTGGACTTATACATAATTTAAGTTCGAAATCGCCAACTTGCGTTGTGCAAGCGTGGTGATCAATGCTCGCACCTTCTCTGTATGAGAATAGGCCTTTACCTTGCAGTGGAACAGTTACAATCTGGTTATATTATATCGCTGCTGTCCAGTAGACCCTCACGGTCTACTGGACACTAGAAAACTTTTGTACAAAAAATAAACCAACTTCTAAAGCAGAACACAAAAATGTTCAAAAATAACTTTTGTTTCCCAAGTCTTTGTCTTTGGTACCTCTTGTTTTTATCATTTTTCGACACCGACTGCCAAAACGAAAGTTTTATTTTGCACTTTTAAGTGTTTTGCTTTAGAAGTCGGTTTATTATTTTTTTGAGTATTTTTATCCCTCTTTTTAGATTTAGTACCCTATTACTAAAAAGTGAGAAAAGCCTGAAAGATACCTAAAGGATTGACAAAATATCCTTATTAACTTAATTTACACATTCGTGCTGTTTGTCGTTAAGGAGTTCAGTTGTATGTTCTTCATTTTGCTGGAAGTTTAGTAGAATTAAACATCCTGATTTTAGCTTTTTCTTATCTTATCATAGAACATTCAATCGTACGCATTTGAGCACGTATTAAAATGCCATAAAAACGTCAAATAGGTGAAGAGTACTCGTAGATATAAAAGCAGAAAAATGCCTGAATTTTAAATCTTAAAGTTTGCTAGAATGATGCGGACATGCTTTTATTCTAAAACCTTCTGAAATGTAGACATAGTTAGTTAATATTCTAATAGTGTTGAAGCAAATTTTTTTGAAGATCCTTTGCTACATTATCCGCAGAACAGTACAACTATACTACATAAATATGTCTGCTCTCAGGGAATCCAAAATCAAGACACATACAATGCTTGATCTGACCATTAAAAAGCACACACACTTTACATACATATTCTGTGTTTCGGTAAACAAAAGCGACCATTTATCACAAAATTTACTGCATTTTACGACCCAGCAGTGGACCCTCAAACTTTCCACCACTCACAATAACCCAAAAACCATTTTATCTTCTTCACATCACACGAACGCTACAGAAGGAAGCTGCGATATTAAATCTATCTGGCAGCCTTCAAAGCGTTTGGGGTCGTTAAAATCCCGTCAGTTTTACGACAGAACATCGAATCCATATTTTGAAAAGATAATAACTGGAACAGATATGAAATCGCTTTGACGTTAACTTTATTACGGAGTTAAATGTATATACTTGTGTTTAAGACATTGCGTGTCGGGCGTTTCTCTAACGGCTTATAGATAATGCTTGAAATTAATGGTTATCTTTAGGGTCTACTCTGTCCAGTAGTTAATTTTCTTCTATTTCATCTGCTCGAACAAAATGACTCAAAATAATAATAATAATAATAATGTTCTAGTCTGGCTAACGGAGACTATTTGCATAGACACAACCTTGTAGCCAGGATTATCCACCAGCAACTTGCTCTTAAATACAATCTTGTGGAATCGGAAGTGCCTTACTATAAGTACGTGCCCGACCCAGTTCTCGAAAATGGCAATGTCACGTTGTATTGGGATCGGTCTATCATCACTGACAGGACTATTGTTGCCAATAAGCCTGACATAGTGGTGATAGACCGATTAGAGCGTCGCGCAATGATTGTTGATATAGCGGTCCCCCATGACGAGAACCTCGTGAAGGCTGAGAGAGATAAGAAAAGTAAGTATCTTGATCTAGCTCGCGAGGTTGTCGACATGTGGGATGTGAATACAGCAGTCATTGTGCCGATAGTCTTGACGGCCAATGGCATAATAGCTAAGAGTCTCGATGAACATCTGAGGAGGCTCTCGTTGGGCAGCTGGATCAAGGGCGTGATCCAGAAAGCGGTACTCCTGGACACGGCGCGTATCGTTAGGAGGTTCCTCTCTCAGCAGCCCTAACCACCGGTAGCTTGGACCTTGTTCCCGATACCGGTGGGCTACTAATTTTTATATTTTTAAATGTTTTTTTTATTTTATTTTTATAAGATAATATTTAAAAATGTAAAAACTATGTACAATAATGATATAAAGGAAATAATAATAAGAGGAGAGTGATCGCAGTATGTAAAACTAAACTTTCAGTAAAGCATTTAATAAAGGAACTGAACACCTACGCGATACAAATACATATCAGACCATTCGTTTGGAGTGATCAAATGGTCAAAAACGGATATCCAACAATTAGAGAGAACAACACGCACCATACTTATTAAAAACAATAATTTATATCCTAAATCTGCGGTAGAAAGACTAACTTTCAAACGACAATACGGAGGGAGAGGCCTAATAGACATTCATCATCTTTGGCAGAAACAAATAACAAGACTAAAATCATTCTTTGACACAAAATCTCACACAAGTAGCATACATAGAGCCATAGTCACAAACGATATTAACTACACCCCCCTTAACTTAAGCGAAGGGAATACAAGTTATCAACAATGATCCTCAAAAACAAAAGCTAGAAGATTGGAAGAAGAAGGTGCTACACGGACGACACTCCCATGATCTAGATCAGTCTCATATAGATACGATAGCTCAAATAAATGGCTCAAAATTTATTCCTGGAAACCGAAGGGTTTATTATAGCAATACAAGATCAAATCATCAATACTAAAAACTACAGGAAATACATAATTAAAGACCCCACAATAACGAATGACAAATGCCGCAGGTGTCGCAGTCAGCCAGAAACTATACAACACATTACAGGAGCATGCACAACACTCACACAGACTGACTATACTCACAGATACAATCAGGTAGCAAACGTCATTCACCAAAATCTAGCAATAAAACATAATCTCATACAAAATACCAACACGCCGTACTATAAATACGTTCCACAAACTGTTCTAGAAAACACCACACATAAACTCTACTACGATCGCGCAATTCTAACCGACAGAACAGTTCACTTCAATAGACCAGATATTACTCTCCAAGACAAAGTTAACAAAATCACTTACCTTATAGATATCGCGGTCCCCAACACGCATAATTTGCAAAAGACGATAGGAGAGAAAATAAGCAAATATGCGGAACTAAAGGACGAGGTGACTAGAATCTGGAGGCATGAAAAAGTTTAAGTTGTACCCATAGTTGTCTCAACTACAGGTGTTATACCTAATCATCTCCACCATAGCCTAAAACTAATAGACTTAAAAGATTCAATTTACATTACACTTCAAAAAGCGGCAATTCTGAACACCTGCAGAATAGTGAGGAAGTTAATGCAAATTGAAGAAAATGAAACAGTTTACAACACTTCTTCTTCGTTATAAAAATTCACCACACGCTACATTGACTTGGCTTTGTCCCGTTGATGTAGCTTAAACTAGCCAAAGAGCTAAGAAACAGTCCATGTTTACCGAAAATAATAATAATAATTACTCAGTCAGCACAAGCACCATTTCAGACGTCATTGAATACGACCTTCTGACTTCGTTGTGGAGCCCTGATATAACCGAAACGTGTTGAGCCAGACCACAGAGAAGTTAGCGGGATAAGTATAAAAAAATTTTTAACAAAAAAATTAACCGACTTGCAAAACACTACAAAGAGAAAAATAACTTTCTTTTCCGAAGTCGGTGTCTTTGGTACCTTTTGTTTTTCGTTTATCAACACCGACTTCGGCAAAGAAAGTAGTTTTTCGTTTTGTAGTTTTTTGGAGGTTGTTTAAATTTATTTGTTTTTTTTTATTATCTTTTTGGTTTTGGTAATAATTCATAATTCTTCATAATTCATAATCATCATACATCATCAGCCTATTATTAATGTTCCCACTGCTGGGACACAGGCCTCCTCTCTGTGAGAGGGAACTAACTTCATAATTATTATCATGAAAATTATTTATGGTCAAAGTACATCTCATGACGATTACAATAAGCACAAACACGGCAAAGGTACCTAAATTGTTTTATAACCGAGTTCCAGTGCCTACCTTCCGGCTTCATCATCAGATCAGTTCGATGGTACCATTTTAATCAGTACCATTTAAATACATATATTTGCCTCATCATATATCTTGTGGCCATTTGCGGTCTTTTTCATCAGGTCCATTTTACCAAATGATACTTTCTGAATGCAAATTCTTGCCATGTTGATAAAAATACCAAAATCACTAAATGTTTGCCTAGCACTAAATGTGTTTATAATATTTGAGGAGTTCCCTCAATTGCCATGGGTTGCCATCATCAGATTCTGACTCAACCTCCTCCTTTTCTCCTGTTTAGGAAGACGGTTAAAAAAAATTGGGTCCACCACAATATGGCCCCCAAAATTAATGATATAACCATCGAAATTTTAATTTTAATGTACACAGTGACACTCGCAAGGTTAAGACGAAACGATTGACGTAAGCGTCATCAAAATCAGCTTACACGTTTGTGTAATGTAGGGTATTCATAAAACTACAATAGTATAAATGTACGGTAGGACGACCGCGCTTTTCAGTCAATAAAAGTAAAATTTCAAAATTTAAAAAACCCCCGACACATTTATTTTGCGAAATCACCCCGATTCAAACAGTAAAACGCCCATAACTTTTGAACGGCTTAACCGTTTTTTTAATTTTATTCAAACATAGCTAAGAACACTCTCGCCAAATTCACCTTTCAAACAAAATAAACTAAATCAAAATCGGTTCATCCGTTTAGGCGCTATGATGCCACAGACGGACACACAGATACACAGATACACAGCAACACACGTGAAACTTATAACACCCCTCTTTTTCCGGCGGGGGTTAAAAATATCATCGTGCGTACTACATCGTTGTTTTATTCTACAGTTTGCTGTCTAGAACGCCACATAGGAACAGACACGCCTGCAATCTGCAATCTGTTTTTATATAAAAAATAATAATTATGCGATTATGATTATGACTTAAACACTTTCCTTTGCGTCGCGCAGTCGGATAAAAAAAACAAAAATGTATGGGATATTCAATCGCTATCGAAATGTCGTGTTATTAATTCCTTACGTTTTGATATTTCGATCATAGCCATCGCTGAAATCGAATGACACTTGTCTATGGCCTTTGATAACCCAAGTGAAGAAAACTTGGAAATACGCTCCTAGACATTGACAAGTACATTTGATTGATTAGAAACGGAAAACAGCAGAAAAGAACTAAGTTCATAGTTTCTCGGAAACACACAAAAACCGGCCAAGTGCGAGTTGGATTCGCGCTCGATGGGTTCCGTACCACTATCGCTAAATACGGCAAAATATCACGTTTGTTGTATGGGAGCCCCACTGAAATATTTATTCTAATTTGTTTTTAGCATTTGTTTTTATAGCGGAAACAGAAATATACATCATCTGTGAAAATTTCAAATGTTTAGCTATAACGGTTCATGAGATACAGCCTGGTGACAGACATACGGACAGTGGAGTCATAGTAATAGGGACCCATTCTTACCCTTTGGGTACGGAACCCTAAAAACTAACATCAATACCATTTCAAGAACAACATAAAAATATTTCATTAAATTTTATAGGATTTATCATCCTTTATTTTTGTGACGCGTCAAATACTTGGCACTTTATGTGATTATTTATGTTCTCAAGTCCTACGTTTTCCCTTAGGTAACAAATTCGTTGGTAATTTGACCGCTCTATTAATATGTGCTCAATCCTTACACATATTTGCTGTGGTGAAAAGGAGACGGATTCGTTCCAAAATATGTCGTTTGTTGTATTTATTAACATTCTATTTCAAAATCTTTTGATGACTTTGGAATGAAGTTGTCAGAGTGGATTAAGAATCAATAGGATGCATCGATATTTTCACAAAGATTCGTTCTTGCAGGATGAACAATTCTTGATTCTGGGTGCTCATGGCTCAACTTTGGTTAAATACAAATATAGGCACTAAAATTAAAGCTGTAGATATTGACAATCGAGATTTATGGACGGTAACATTCAGTTATTTAAGTTACTACTTAATATTTTAAGAGTAGTTCACGATGCGGATTAAGCGTTAAGAAATTAATGTAGGACCATGCCGGCTTTGAGCCGAGCCTTGTGTTGCATTTTTACACACCTTTTTGCGGGGGTAACCTTTAAAAGGTACCCGGGCTTTCGGGACAAGTCAGGACTGTGGGATTTTTATATTACTAAAACCAACTGTACCCGGAACCTGTACTCATCATGAACTTCACCATGCTGATACATTAGAAAATGACGGTTCTATTGTTTATAGGGTCATCCAACTAGACATAACCTAGCCGAAACCATACCCTAATTGACACACAACAAACTAATTTCATTTCTTCAAGTCACAAGTCAAATAAAACGACCTTCACAAAGTCAAACAATAAATACCCGTCTTGGCCCGATCCCGTCTTAAAATATAGAATTCTTCTCGTACCCCGCAGCAGAGATCACTGGTATAAATGATCCCCATTACGTTAGCACTATACTGATACACGGCAAATTTCAGTTCTGTTGCTCATTGCTCATCTGTACCTACAACAAGAACTGACCTAGCCAAAACAATTCCCTAATTGACACACAGCCACTCATATCCTTTCATTTCTCCACTGAAATCACTCTCCAAATTATTTCCTCCCATTCTTCCACTCGCTCTCCTCGCAAAGTCAAACAACAGTGCCCGTCTTAGCCCGATCCCGTCATAAAATATAGAATTCTACTCGTAACCGGCAGCAGTGATCACCGGTATAAATGATCCCCATTACGATGGCGCGCGCGACGCGTTTGAGATATAACCCTTTAGATGCAGCTGCAGACGTGGCAAGGGAAATGTTACATTCGGACACACGGACAGAAGCGTTTGCGGGTCAGGTTTTTGTGGCAGTTTTTGTTGGGAGTGCAGTAGTTTGTTGTAAGAAAGTGTTAAATGTGAATTGAAATTGTCTGTTTCTCCAGTTGTTTGAGCTGCGAAAAGATAATAGTAAGTATAAGAAAAAAAATACTAGGTTTTTTTTTGTCTGTCACGTGAACAAAATGTGACGTGAATGCAAATCGTAAAATTTTTAACGTACATTTGATTTAATGCAGCAAAAAATACGTGGCAAATATTTTTTTGGTAATCTTACTGGCGGCCTAATAGAATTATTATTTTTTTACTCAGAAAAACTCTAATCGATTGTCTATATACTTCTGAATACGGTTCATTTTGCTCTCCATACGGATTAAGATAAGACTCGGGGATAACCCCGAGTCGATATCTTATAATATTATCCATTTTAGCCTTTTTTTTCCTGTCCAGAATAAAGGTGTACCCAGCATTTTAAAATAAATATTGCGGCCTAGTTTTTAAGATTAAAGTTTTCTACTGACTGAGTAGGTACTTACTGTCTCAAAAAGGTTCATACAACAAAATTAAAGAAACTAAAGAGATAAAACCAGAGCGAGCTTCTTTGAGCTATTCTTGCCTGAGAATCAACGGCTCAAAACTTCAAAAGTAATACAAACTCATTACGAAAAGTTAAAAAAATACATATTTTCTTAACTGAAAACGAGGTTCGGTCCATTAAAGTCTTAAACAAAAACCTAAGTTCTGAGAACACCTGTGAAATTCCCAGGAATTATTAGAAAACTGGAAGTGGTTTTCTCAAAGTCTTCAAAGAATGGCTTTAATAATTCGGGCCTAGATTATTCTGGGTCCAAATGAAGGAATGGCAATGGGCTCTCTTTGTAAAAATTGTGACTCCCCAGAGGACAATCTGGAGTTTACGTTTCGCGTAATCAACTTGGAAGACTTTAAGTCTTGGAAGCTTTTTTGTTTGTTTGTATTATCTGTGTATTTGGTTATTTGTGAAGAACTTTTTTTAGGGTTCCGTAGTTTTAAGGGTTCCTCCCTTATAGTTCCGCTACGTCCGTCTGTCCGTCCGTCCACGGCTTAGCTCAGAGACTATTAGTACTAGAAAGCTATCATTTGGCATGGATATACATTATTAATCACGCCGACAAAGTGGTAAAATAAAACTAAGTTTTCTTTTTGTTAGCTCCTTCCTTTTTTTAACGTCTATCCCATCGTGTGGGCTATCTTTCGATAGGCCATTTAAAAATATTACGGGTTTGTGAAAAATATTTTTCGATTCAGGGATCCTTTTGCGTAAAATTAAGCTTTAAATGGTGAATTTTTGTTAGAGTCAAGTGCCCCTCTGTTATCTAAATGGTTGATTTGGATATGTGAAAAAAATCACGGCAGTGGTCTATATACCGAAATTAAAAGGGAAAATATCAAAGCTGAGTAGACTTTACAAGTTTATTTGGAAAAGTAATAAATTTGTACATTGATGTACAGATTATACAACAGTTTTCGAACGGCAAATTTAATTTTGTTCCTTCGTTATATCATTATTCGCTGCTTTCATTGTTTATGCACGATAGAAATCATCATCATCATCTTCCTTTTAATGTTCCCACTGCTGGGACACAGACCTCCTCTCCGTGAGAGGGAATGCCATAATCCACCACGCGGGCCCAGTACGGTTATGTGGATGTCACATGTCTTCGAATTTTTGGTTCTAGGACATGCTGGTATACTCACAATGTTTTCTTCATCGTTTTGAAAGCAGTGTCTGGGTTTGAATTTTACCTATTTATTTTGATGAATTTAGCTGTTTATACGGAATCATCTATGCGCAAGTCAGACTCGCACTTGACTGGTTTTATTTATATAAACATGTTATCCCGGTACATGTCGACAATATTTTATCCAGTAACTTGGTTGCGGGGATTCAGTAAATGTCGGTTCAGTACGATGTAAAATTCAGTGGCATCCAGTTAGACTGGAAGCCCATCCCAACATAATTAGGAAAGGACTAGGCAGATTCAATGTCATTTATTTATTTGAAATAAAAGACTACACTCTCCAGGTTGCATTAAATTAAACTTAATTAATTAATTATACTAAATTAAAACAAATTAAACTAAATTAAAACAAATTAAACTAAATTAAAACAAATTAAACTAAATTAAAACAAATTGATCTAAATTAAAAAAAATTAAACTGTAGCGGGTGTGATTGAAATTTAAAAAAAGTCAATATAAACAACTGGTTTATTACCGTTCACAATGTTTGTTTACACTAAACTTATAGGTATGAGGGTAAATAATACTACACGGTACGTTCCCAGCGAGTTCGTGACGTGAGGTGCGTCGCGAAACAAGTAGGATGCGTCACCGCGGGGCGCGGGGTTAGGGCGTCTAGACTAGGCGAGCTCTTCCAATGCGTGGAAACAGCGGCGCGCTAGCGCAGACTGAATGCTCGACTTTTTTTTTTTTTTTTTTTTTTTTTTTTTTTTTTTTTTTTTTCTACGGGGCGTCTCGCAATTCGGCCAAAGTGGCCGGCTATTGCTTAACCGGGCTTTCCTGTGGAGACTAAGCTATATAGCCTCCAGCCAGGCAAAAATTTTCTAAACCTAGAATGCTCGACGCCGCGTCGGCTCCTTATATACGCGAGGCGACCCAACGTTGTGTGCGTGAGTGATGTCGCGACACAGTAGTGTTGTGTGGCGCGTAGGTACAGGCGTTCGGCGGTGCTACAGGCTCCCCCTCTGGATGCGAAGTCGCCCCGACGAGTAGCCAGTCAGGGTTAGTGTTCCACCGTCTAAGCTGGACGAGACGCATGTCGCCGTGGTCGTCCTCGTCCACGAGAGGGCGGAGTGGCGCCTTCAGGGTTAGGCTTGGGTTTGGGCGGACGCCCGCGTTTCTTCAGTGGGCGTATCGGTGGAGGAAGGGAACCTGCTGCATCGCCTTGGAACGGAGTCAGGGCGGATGTATGATACACTCCAAGGGGTTTATCAGGAGTAGTGGGATCTGAAATCAGATAAGATGAAGCACCATGACGAGCTAGGATTAGATAAGGTCCATCCCTGCGAGGACAAAATTTTGCACTTATTCCTCGAGCAGCATTACTGATTGGATGGGTAGTTGCTAATACCAAGTCACCGGGAGAGTAACCGGGATCTTCTCTACGTCCTTGATCTACCATCTTCTTCCTGCGTTCCTCTAGATTCTCTCTGACATCTCTCGCCTTGTTCAGCGTGTTGGCAAGAAGTAATAACTTCGGCGTAATTTCGGGCACAAAGTTTTCAGATAGTAAAATCTGACGAAAATCGTGAGTATTGTCATCCGGAGTACGCAGTTCTCGTGCAAATGTTAAATACGCTGGTGTATATCCTGTAGTGAGGCAAGTTGCGGTATTCATCGCAAACCGTATGCTGGGTAACTTATCACTCCAACTCCCATGTTCATCTCCTACTAAAATGGCCAGTTGTGTCTTTAAGT
The DNA here is from genome assembly GCA_949775005.1 of Orthosia gothica. NCBI lineage: Eukaryota > Metazoa > Arthropoda > Insecta > Lepidoptera > Noctuidae > Orthosia > Orthosia gothica. Next base: position 10,179,725 of record OX459052.1, read on the forward strand.
CTCTGTTTTTCCTTTCCACTGGGTTTGCTGCTGGGTGATACACTGGTGTGAATGTGTGCTTAATTCGCAGACAATAGGTTAATTGTTGCATCACAGCACTCACAAATAAATTGTGGTCCATTGTCGCTTATCAGGCGTCTGGGCACACCGTATCGTAGAAAAATCTCGTTCATCAAAACTGTCGCACAATTTTCAGCGCTGGCAGTTTCCAAAGCAAATAATTCTATCCAACCAGTAGCAATATCTTCAGCTATTAGTATCCAAGTCTTACCGCTAGTCGTTGACGGCAAAGGTCCAAACAAGTCAAAGGCGAGGGTTTCGAAACGTTGGTTGACGGGTTGGGTTTGGAGCAAACCAGCTGGTTTCAGGTTAGATGGCTTAAACCTCTGGCATGCAACACAATTCTTAACATATGCTTCGATATATTTCCTCATACCCTTCCAATGATATCGCTTCGAGATGCGTTGATATGTCTTATCAGCACCATAATGTCCCGCCAAAGGGTCATCGTGGTATACTGAAAGAACGTTTGCCCATTCATGTTGAGGAACTACGAGTTGAGCCTCATCTGAGTCATCGGACGGGTGATATCGGTACAACAACCCGTTGTTCATGACGTACCCTTTGTTGCTCCAGTACACGGCATTATCTTTACGATCTGCATCTTCTAAGGCAGTTACGATGCTGGTGATATTTTCATCCTTCAACTGTTCTGTCCTAATTTCAGATGACGGTCTCTGCGGTATATCCACGGCTATGCTACACACTCCACAGGTGCTTTCAGAGCTTTCATCGCAAATAGGCCTGGATAGCGTGTCTGCAACCACATTCGTCCTACCAGGTGCATACCTGATGGTAATATCATACGCCTGTATCTGCAAAGCCCATCTAGCTAATCGACCAGTTGGAGACCGTAGCGACATCAACCACTTCAGGGCTTGATGGTCCGTAACCACTGTTACTGGGAGGCCTTCAATGTATCCACGGAATTTTTTAATCGCCCAAACTACTGCGAGAGCCTCCCTCTCGGTTGTGGAATAATTGCGTTCTGCAGGGTTCATTAGCCTACTGGCATATTCGACGGGATGCTCGTCCTCTCCCTCCCCCTGCACTAGAACTGCTCCAAGTGCATAGTTGCTTGCATCACTTTTAATAATATATCCTCTCGTCTCGTCGGCTTGTCGTAGCACAGGGGTAGATTTAAGACGCATTTTGAGCTCTTGATAAGCCTGCTCCTGTTCCTCTGACCAAGTCCATACCGAGTTCTTCCTGGTTAAACGGGTTAGTGGTTCACTAATTCCAGCAAAGCTTGGTATGAATCGCCTATACCAGGAACAGGTCTGCAGGAACGTCATAAGGTGCTTCAAATTCTTGGGCGCTGGATAGGCTAGTAATGCTGCTACCTTCTCGGGATCAGCCTTCAGACCCTCTGGGGTAATAATGTGCCCTAAATACTTAATTGTTGAACAACAAAATCGGCACTTACCAAAGTTTACATGAAGGTTGCTTTCTTTCAGCTTACTTAGTACCTTACCCAAATCTGATAGGTGTGCTTGATAAGTAGCCGAAAAAATTATTAAATCGTCCAGGTATGCTAGCATCTTTACATTCTCCAGGCTAACTCGAATCCTGTCTATCAGACGCTGGAACGTAGAGGGTGCATTGCGAAGACCAAATGGCATCCTCTTAAAACGGTACATTCCAAATGGAGTTATGAATGCTGTCTTGTCCTGATCCTCAAGTTTTACTTTCACTTGCCAGTAGCCAGCACGTAAATCCAGGGTCGACATGAAAGGCGTTGGCTTAGCAGCATGAAGAAGATCATCCATGCGTGGGATAGGATATTTGTCAGAGACCGTAATGGCATTAAGTTTACGATAATCAACGCACACACGTACTGAACCGTCTTTCTTTGGTACCATTACTACGGGAGCAGACCAGGGTGATGAGCATGCTTCAATTACTCCACTGTCCAACATCTTCTTTACCTCTTCTTTTAACACAGCCATGCGTGGAGGTGATAGGCGGTATGGAGGTTCAGATATGGGGTTATGTTCACCCGTGTCGATGCAGTGTTCAGCGAGGGTAGTCGGTTCTCCCCCTTCACCGAAAACTTCTTGATAGTCCCATAGCACTTCCATCAACTGTGACCTTTGAGTTACGTCTAGCGTGTCCGATGAGACCTTATCCACTTCCAGAGATCCAATTTCGACATCATTGCTGCTATTACTATGTTCGCTAGGGAAGAGCTCCTTGGAGTGTGGAGATAATTCACACGGAGCATGGTGAAGCTGCATTTGGGCATCACGGACCATAAAGTCTACGAACCTTGGAGAATACCCATCGAATAATGGTCGGGATCGCTTTCTTGGAATAGGGGACAGCTCAATTGGCACTACGCGATATGGCATCGTGTTTGTGGTGCAGGCACTTGTTTCCGGGAGAGCTGCTTCTCCGCTGGATAATGGACTGCCAGTTGCTGAAGTGCATGCACTGGATTGTGGCAGCGCCGGTTCCAGCACGCCTTCGTCTCGTGGAGTTATCGACAAAGGAGATATAAATTCAGGCAGCTCGACATCCTTTAGCGTAGACCGTAACAGAGGATCAAAATAAATGGGCGTAGCCTCTACCTTGACCATCGATATCTCCTCAGCATCTTCGTCTTGGAGGTCGAAGATGTCCTCAGGGTAATCTTCGAAATGCCATGTCTTCTGCGGGACGTTAAGTACCATCTTGGCATCCTCGATAAAGCCGATGCCCAACAGTGTGCGAGTTTCTCGAGCTTCCGGAAACACTATAAAAGACGTTTGCACAACACGGTAACAGACACTGACGGGTGCATTTACGGTCAAAACTTCTCTCGTCGTTTTCGTGCCGTCAGCCAGTTTCACCACAAGCTGTTGTGTCTGGAATGTAAATCCGAGTCTTCGTAGGCATTTGTATAGCGTATATGATGCAACGCTTGTTTTCGCGCAAGTATCCACATAGGCGCTACCGGTTATTTTGCCTATGGCAATACCAATAACCGGCCTAGGACGTACATCTGCTTGAGTGTTAACGGAACAAAAACTTACTTCAGCCTTCGTCGGTTTTGGCACAGCTTTGGCGCAGGTTGTGATGCATCTTGATCGGACCACTCCTGGTGCGCCACATCCGTAACATGCAAACGTTGGTGTAGAAGGTGATGGCGCTTGGGTGCCTATAGCGGCATTTATAGGCGCAGGTTTCACGGCAGAAGTACCACTACCAGAAGCAAAATCCTTCTTCTCCTTCTTCCGACATGTCTCAATTGAATGTCCAGGCAACCGACAGTACGTGCAACGCTTTTTTTTAAATGATACCTTTTCTGTCTCTTTCCCCTTCTCTGTCCTCTCTTCTGGCGTTTCCTTTTCAACCAGGAGCTCTTCCACTCCTCTGGCTGCCTTCACCAGTGCGTCAAGAGTATTGACAGTCTCACGTGCCATTTTTACCCTAATTTTGTATCTCAATTGTCCATAGATCATATCGATTTGCTGAGTCTCTGTGTGTGGCTCTGGCATTTGTGCAATAAGAGCCCTCTTCTTAGCCACAAAAACTTCTGTTAACTCATCCTCACCTTGTTTAATGTTCACAACGTTCTGGTACAGCTGGTAGGCAGGTCTTTTCGGAGCAAAGGCGTGACGAACTCTCGACTCAAATTCATACCATGTTTTCACCTGGTCCTTTATCCCATTCCACCAGGTGGCTGCTTCTTCCTTCAAAATTAAGGGTATGCTCATAATGGCATCTTCGTCGGAGATCTGTTCCACGGACTTGAAAACTGAAGCCGCAGCAAGAAAAGATTCTACCGATTCAGTGTCTCTGGCACCACTAAAGGTAATCTTGCAAGTGGCGAAAGAGCCTCGTCGCTGTTGGTTACCAATTACTGACAGTAACTTCTCGAATTGCTCAGTTGACAAATTCATTGTAGTTTGCGGTTCCTCTTTTATTTTCCTTCGTAATCTCGGTTTTGGGCTAGCCTGCTTCCGGGCCTTTACGTTGAGCGCCAGATTGTAGCGGGTGTGATTGAAAGGAGAACGGCAGGTTTGTATGGGAATTTCGTACCGCTAATAAACTTTCTTGTTTTGGGATATTTTTTGTCTTAATTGGTAATTTATATGATAGATAATCCCTTTTTAAATTCTTAGATTTTTAGAACTTGGGACGTAAAAGTTATAACTAGTTTTAAGTTTTAAGGTTATGTACTAGTGTACCAATGTTACATATAGGTAAATGTTACATAATGTGTAAAGTAAATGCTCTAAATTGTTTTTTGCTATCTTTGTAGTGTTTTACTTACCATTAAGTAGGTAGATTGAGATGAGGATTGTACCTACTCAGGGCATTAAAAGATACCTATGTCCAGCAGCGGATTGCAACAGTTTGATAACGATGAGTTTGATTATATTTAGTGTTATTTGTATTTCTAAATAATTAATTATCATTTCAATATTTGTGTTATTTTAAACAAGGCAACTTCTAAAATATAACTGCGTTTAATGTAGGATTTTATTACGTTTATTTATTAAAATATTTTTACTGATATTATTAATTAATCCGAAGTTCTAAAAATAGTTAACTTACATAAAAATAAATGTCCTAATTGCCTTAATAAGTGGTACAAATTCTATAACCGAACAACAAAAAAAGTATGCGGTACGAAATCTGCCGTTCACCTTTAAAAAAAGTCAATATAAACAACTGGTTTATTACCGTTCACAATGTTTGTTTACACTAAACTTATAGGTACGAGGGTAAATAATACTACACGGTACGTTCCCAGCGAGTTCGTGACGTGAGGTGCGTCGCGAAACAAGTAGGATGCGTCACCGCGGGGCGCGGGGTTAGGGCGTCTAGACTAGGCGAGCTCTTCCAATGCGTGGAAACAGCGGCGCGCTAGCGCAGACTGAATGCTCGACGCCGCGTCGGCTCCTTATATACGCGAGGCGACCCAACGTTGTGTGCGTGAGTGATGTCGCGACACAGTAGTGTTGTGTGGCGCGTAGGTACAGGCGTTCGGCGGTGCTACAAAACTAAATTAAAACAAATTAAAACAAATGAAACTAAATATAACTAGGTATTACGAAAAAAAAGTAATATTTATGGTTACCGCAACCGAATGAGATAATGCAGGGCTACGAAACTCAATGTTCGGGAAGATACTTATAAATCATGCTGTGGTAATCGATATGTCTGCGTATAATGTTTCTCAATACTAGCCAAAATTGTCTGATTTCTTTAAATGACTAGTTACATTAATTCTACCACCAAACAAAGTAATAGTATGCAATTCCTTCCTGCCTTATTTCATTATGGGTTCCAAACTGGAATGTACTCGAATACTTCTCTTACACTTATAGCGACTGCTTTCAACCTCTGTCAAGATCGTCAAATGACAGACGTAACAGGCGTCAGAAACTGCATGCTGAGGCACGAAGGTGTCTCGGTATATAAAATCAGAGGTACCTTCTCCAAGTGTCAACTTATAAACAAACTAGCTTCTACCCGCAGTTTCTAAAAAGTGTTTTATCATCCCAAGGGAATACAAACTATCCTATGTCCTTCCCAGGGTCACAAACTATCTCCATGCCAATTTGCATCTAAATTTTCTCAGTAGATCCAGAGATTAGCCCCTGCAACCTAACAAACTACAACAACTAATACATTTTACCTGTTTATAATATTAGTAAACAAATTAATGAACATGCCTTGTCGAGATTGAATACGTTATTTCTAGGTAGATACATTGGTTATTTATTGCTAGATGTCTATCGTGAACCACATCATCGATTACCATCAGGTGAGATTTACATTTTAATTTATTTTTATTGTAATATAATTCAAGTTATTCGCCAGTGTGTCACGTTAAGCTATTACGGCGCCCCGTAGCTCGGTGTTTAGAATTGTTGCTAATGTAAAAATGCATTTGTTCTTTGTTTCTTACGAGGAAACATTCCGATATTGTTTCTTTTATACTATTTGGCTGCCTTGGTTTCCTGATAACGGTGTTTAACTTGGGGATTTTGCTTAGAGTTAATTTCAGAGCTAAGGTGAAAATAACAGTAAAACTAGCTTCTGCTTGCGGCTCCACCTACGTATAGAGGGCTTTATTGTCACAAGGGATAATACTACCAAACCACCACCGTGTATCCCTATCTATCATGCCCCTTCCTTTCGTCTCTCCCAAAATATCATTCGCTGCACTTCTAATACACCCAGCGATCTCCTTCCTTTCATTTGCATTTCGATCTTCCATGTAGAGTAAGAACAAAGTGTATAGACCTTCGTCGTAAAAAAAATATACGACGAAGTGAACAATCATCGTATAAAGACTTTGTTCAAGTGCACGATGATTGATCTGTACACTTGAGATATTGAATTAAACCATCCGTGTTGAGTGTGGTAAAATCACTGATCTATTTTACTTAGCAAGTGGACTAAATGATCGCGCGTATGCAAACTCTGGTGTAGCTTAACCTACCTAATATTACGAAACGTGCGGGTTCACTGTACACTCCCATCTCTATCATTTAGTCTAGGACTTGCTCTAGAAAGTTCATCGCACAATAACTTTTCTCTAGCATATGCCTATTTATTTTAGGAGGATGGCGCTCTTTGCTTTTGATGTTCTGTATTTTTACCTCTTGTACCATAACCAGGAGTCTATGCTGGGAGAACAAGACTTCTCCTGGCAATACTTTGCAATTTTTGACGTGCTGTATGCTTTTGCGCATGACGAGACAGTAATCGATTTCAGTTTTGTGGTTACCGCTTTTGTAAGTTACCAGGTGTACCTACGACTTTTATGAGTCATAAAAGATAAATTTTATATTAGTTTCTTTTCTCTCGCCAATACGTCAGTTAATTATTTGAAGAATGAAGAATTTTCTTTAAGTTTTTCATTTTTGTATATTATATTGCCCAAAGTATTTCACAACTACCCACTAAAATACCCGGAGAATTTAGACTTGAAAGGACTGAACTACTATACAATTCTATTTGTGAGTCTCAGGTCAGTACGCGGCTAGGACACTTAAATAATTCACGCCGTCCACCGCACTGGAATGTTATGTTTTAACTGATGAAGTTATCGTGGGTAAAGGTCAGAGTTGGAGAGATTAGAAGGATATGCAAGAGGCTTCAGACAAGTGTCATTTGACGACAGCGATGGCAATGTTCGAAACGCCAAAATGTGAATGATGTCGTGACATTTCAATAGCGTTTGACATTCCCATACAATTTTGACATTTTAACCCGACGCGCAGTCGCGCGAGGGCAAAGTTTTACGAGCGTATGTGTATGTCCATTTCTAAAGCACGCTCTACAGCCCAAACGGCTTGAAAGATTATGACATATGAGGTGTCGTTGGATTCGTCTCAATTGTGGGAGTGACATAGGCTATAAGTTATTTTTAAATAGCACCCCCGTATATAAAAGGGGGTGATACAATATGGGTATCAAATGAAAGCGACTAGATAGACAATTCCAAACATATATATATTGTAACACTTTTATATTCCTATTTTGGCAAAAATTTAAGATAAACGTAACTTTGATAGCAAAGTAAATAATATTTTACCACATAACTTACTTGGAGAACTCGTTCATTACTCAAACTAAAAAGCCTGAAATAAAATAAATTATTATAAAAACAAAACACCATACTGCTAAAAATGTATTAACTGAATAGAGAAAAACAAGTACTAGATATAATTTATGCATTAAATATTAATGAGGTGCTGTCAGCGGTGAAAAACGACGTTTTGGGCGGTATATATATATGCATAAATAATATCTAGTACTTGTTTTTAATAAATTAACTAATAATAATACTAATTATTTGTACTTGTTAATTAATGTATAGCAGTCGGGGTTTTTTCATATCGTTATCGCCACGATTTCAATGCCAGAATGTCATTTGTCTAACGATGGTGTCTTTAGAATTAATATTTGATTTGGGATATTTACCATGTATATTTTGATTTTGGTTGAGAGCTCGATATTTCGGCAATGTTACAAGCGCCATGATCACGAGAAAACGTATGTTATTACCGAAACAAATATTAATTCTAAAGAGTTTGACCATGTCAGCTTAAAAACTTATATCATGACTTTGTATCAACGACATGAAAATTCATGAGATTTGCATTTCGGCCTGCTTAGTGTACTTATTGACTGTTATTGCTGACAGAATGTAATTTTGTCTAGAGTCCAAGATCTTGGCAGACTTTGAGATGATCGTCTTTGTCAGTTGCTGTCGTCATATGACTGCAATGGTAACCTTTGTTTGAAACAAAAATGCTTGCTTGTAATAATAAGTTTAATTGCCAAAAGAAATCCATTTTGGCAATAAATATTGATTGAATAAAATTAATAGCAACAATAAAATTATTAAATTTAAAACTTTCGCGTTACATAATTGAAAAAACAATATATCACGGGAATTTAACGCGATGATTTCGATTATTTATTTACCTATTTAATAAATAATCGAAATCATCGCATCGTTAAATTCCCGTGATATATTGTTTGCCAACAATAAAATTGTTAATATGAATAGGCGTTAAAATTCTAATTATAATTTAAAAGTAAACCAATACCATAGATTTATCCTCATGTTAATCTCTTCTAACTCCAATAAAATCTGATAATTATATGAATGATTTCCTGTTGATGCAATTATAAGTCAGTTCATCGAACCAAATATTATCATCATCATCATCAGCCTATTAATGTTCCCATTGCTGGGACACAGGCCTTCTCTCTGTGCGACGGAATGGGCCTTAATCCAACACGCGGGTGCGGGCCCAGTGCGGGTTAGTGGATGTCACATGACTTCGAGTTTTTGGTTCTAAGACATGCCGGTTTCCTCACGATGTTTTCCTTCACCAATTTGAGAGCAGTGGTGATGAAATAATTTACACAAAGTAAAGCGCCTGCCTGGGGTCGAACACCACCACCCACAACTTGTAAGTCTCGGCCAATACCACTGGGCCACCACTGCTCTTGCCGAAAATACTAATAAATTATTAATAGATAATATTCAATGTATAATTTCAAAAATATCATTTATTTTTATAATATAATTTAGTAAATATCTTATACCTGCGATGTATGAAACCACCACTTTGACCAACTTAGCTACATCTCTTAATTTGTCGTCAGGTTTAGTCCTACTAATCCCAAGTTAGGAAGGGTTACTTTGTTCTCACAAACTGGGCTATTAAATAATTAAATACAACTTTCTGCGACCATTAAGCGAATTAACATAACATAAAGAGTATTTCTAAAGATATTTAACTTTAAAATATTTTTATTTACATTTATAAAAGTATATACAGTAATTAAAATATTTAATTAACTAAGACTACAGATATATACTTACACTTAAAACAAAAACCGTCAGTTGGGATTGGTCATAGCTTAACTGCTTCGGATGTTAATGTTTTTCTAGTACCTATTATATAACTGCACAGTACATGTGTGAGTACTTTTAATACTTTATACCTTTACGTAGTATACTGTGTAGTGCTATTCTGGGTGCATTGTCCTCACATATGTGAATTTATTAATGTATGTACTCATGTACCTAAATATTGTAAAAATCTTTTTTTTTTTAAAAGAGTAAGTATGGAGTTTCTTGTGCATTCTTCTCCATAACAAGCTACTTTCCGAATGCACGGTAGAATCAATTTTTATTCCATGTAAATTAAAAAGTATGGAGTTTCTTGTGCATTCTTCTCCATAACAAGCTACTTTCCGAATGCACGGTAGAATCAACTTTTATTCCACGTAAATTTAAATTGTGACATTCAAAAGTGCCGCTTGGTGGCCCAGTTGAAATAAATATCTTTTGTCTTTGAAAAACTACAAACTAAGCCTAACACATTTTATTCTAAAATATGGCGTCGAAAAACTCCACATCGTTGTACACTGGTAACGTGCCTAAAAGACTGGCAGCATCGCCACGTTGTATGGCAATGCTTATCCTATGACCAATTTATAAGCCAGCCCTTTGGTTCACGAGAAGTGTCAACTAGGCGTTTGGAAAGATATTTAAATTATGGGGTGGGCACTCGGACGTGGGGTCCGAGTACCCACCCATACCAAGAATTTTAACCTTAAACGGCTTGAAAATATAAATACCGATGAGTTCATTATATTGCCGCCGCTTGAGGAACAGAGTGCGTAAACAAGAAGAAAATCACACAAAAGCTATGGTTTTAGTCAGTCAACTCGTGATTATGTATCCTCCGATTGCACAACATGCTTTTTTTCTTGTTTACGACTTTTTAGTTCGCTTCTTAAGTTTTTTTCGATTTTCTTTCAAACCTATAAGTGTTATATATTTTTGTAATCGACTCTTAATTTAAGCCTGCATTTTGATACCCTCATGATGGGTTCGGAATAAAATAAAATGGGATCGCCACATTATGTCAACCAAAATCCACCATACTTTTAGTCAATTTTAATGTAGCCTTACACTTGCAAGGTTAGGACGAATCTATTGACGTAAGAATAATCAAAATCGGCTTACGCGTTTGGTCTCTAGAATACCACATAGGAACAAACATACATACCTACATATGTAGACTGCTAAATCTATTACCCTCCTTTGCGTCGCTTAAAAAGTAAGTATCATGCTCGAAAGATGGACAAAAAGATAACATAATCCTCACTTCAGCCGAAAGATGTCCACAGCTGGACATAGGTCTACTTCGAGTGACAGACGTGTCTTATCAGACTCTCATTAATTTCAGCACAATTACACATCAATATAACCCTCGAAACCCTAAATATAATGGCATATAAGTACTAATAACTAAGGAAGATATAGTTCAGTCTTTACCAGAAAATTCTAAACTATCTCTACGCGGAAAAAACATTTATATCAAGTAACATAAAACTAAAAGGAAGCACTATAAAAGTTAAAATAAATTAAACACTACAAAGTTCAAGCACTAACTTATTAAATAAAAACATAATAGAAGATCCGCAGATTAATTGAAGTGAAACAATAGTGCAACTAGCCGAGATAATTAAAACAAACTTTCGCAAAGTTATAATAAAGTTCGGGCAGGTGAAGCCGCGTTTGGATGGAGTTGGGCTGGAGGACAGTAAGTGGGAGAGTCCAGTATATATTAGACGTTGTAGTTTTTTATGGCGTTATAGGCCAAGTTAAAGGGCGGGTTATGGTATGTGGGTATGTATAAATGTAAGTATATATGTTCATCTATTTCCTCATAACTTCTAAACATCATAATTTTATCATAATTAAACAAATAAGCCCCCCTAGCCAAGTTACAAACGTTTCGTATCGAATCTCTTTCTGCAATCGTTAACAAACGCCTTCTATTTGTATGGTCTGACCACGTGACGTAACATTCACCTGTGTCATTCCCATACATTGATTCGTTTGCTACTAGCGCTATCGATGGTAGATTGTCAACTTGGCTACAGGTGAAAGTGTCATTGAAAGCGTTACATGTAATAAATCGTTTATTGTATTCGATACGTATTCATAGTGGTGTTCATAATTTAACCGTAGTCGTAAGCTTCTTTGCAGAATGTATTGTAGGTACATTTATTACATGTTAGTTGTTTATTTCATACCCGATACTTATTCAATAGTTGGTCTCAATTTCAGATGAGAATATTTTCTTGTTTCATACTTTTTGGAGCGTGATATTTCAGTAGTTGTGTTTTAGATTTTTAACTTATTTCTATTATTAGTTTTCATTATGTCCTATGCCAATCCATTTCTCAACAATTTTGGAGACAATTTATAGTCTAGCGGGATGCAGCGGATTTTTTAAATAGCTTTGTCCACCGTTTTACCAGAAACCTCTTTTAAGACGACGTAATTATGTTTATCCCTTTACATTTTAAAAATGATATTATAATTGACGGTTTTCGTTCTAATAAGCATCACCCGTTATTTTACAAGCTTTATTTAATTTGCAATGTATGTATATATGTAAGTGTGTTCGGGTCAAATCTTGCAACTGAATTTTAAAGCAGTTATCCTCCACTGATTAGGATGAAATTTTGTATACACGTTTAGTTTGGATGACAATGCATGGTTAGCAAAGTGACGTCATTCTAAATCCAATACGGCGGACGGCCCAAGATGGTGGATTAGTTATTTTTTGTGCACTGCTATGATATGGGAATAAAATGAAAGCGTTGCTGGGAAGAATTATTAAAAAAAAAGATGATATGAAAAAATTGGATACCTTAATTAGGTACATAGTACATAGGTTATATATTTATTTAATGCACATAATTTACTTCATGCACAAAGTTACAATGGCGGTCTTTCTTTCTACATTTTCGTAGAATACATTTTGTAAAATATTAAAAAAAAAGTATCTCCAAAACATAATGAGCCAGTTTTACCGCATATAGTTGGGATCACTTTTCTTGTCGGGCCAGTTACTTGCTTTGCGAAAGAGCTAGTATACTAGCCTCATGTCCGACGAACATTATGGCAACGAAATATATTTTAACTGGGTATCAAAGTTTCAATATCTTTTTCAGGGAGCTCTTGCAGCAAAATTTATAATGATAAAAAAGATTAGTGAGTTGGAAAAGTATTACATTTTGTTTGGCAGTGTGTGTAAAATTACTAAAGTAAATTATAGAAATTGTAACAAGCTGCTCTCTGTAGTTTCTGATAACCTCTACGGGAAAAGGGCATGTGTTTATGTATGTATGCGTAAATAAGAAATTTTAAAGATGTTATGGGTTTAAAATGTCATTACATATTGTTGTATTAATAAAATAACCCCGAAGGTTTAGACAGATGCCTTATCTCCTTAATGTGTTTTAATTATATATTTGATTAATATTTACATACTTTGACTAACCTTCTGTATTTATACTATGTTGTTATTATCTTTTTTTTTTTTTTTAATGATTGTTTCTTTTTTGTGTTTGCTTATCTCGTGTCTCCTGTGCTGGTCACTTTTTTAGTCTTTCTTTCTTACCCTTCGGGTCGAACCCAGTACCTCATGCTCAGGAGAAGCATTTTTAACCACTAGACCAATGAGGAAAGCCTATACTCCATTTGAAATAATATTAGACATGTTTCCAAATCTTTTTACAGTCCGTTCAACCGATTTTGAGTTCTATCCGGAAAACATAAGGATGACATAAAAAGCATAAAACTCTTACCAAAACCAACTGGTTAACTACAGCTACCATTTGTCGTATCACCAACGCAATAGAAGTCAAAATTGGTTGAACGGGATGTAAAATGGGCTAATTTAAACGTCTAATGTTATCGCAAATGGAGAATAAGTAATTTTAATAAAGTAAAATGGTTATTGGTCAAGTTTAAAATTTCAATAATATTGTATCTGTGGGCGCAGTGGTGCCCCCGCCAAGACGAGTCAAGCGAAGCGCAAGGGTACTACCCACCTTTTCTCGAAGCGCTTTGTCGTTTTTTGAACCTACTTGTCTTGAGTTTGCATTATACCAGATAAACAAAATTCCCGAGATCATATAAAGTTTCAATTGCATAGCTCTTATAATTTAGATTTAATTGATATCTAAAAAAACCCGATTTCGTCACTGGCTGACTCACTAACTAATGATCATCAAAATTCTAAGGATGATTTCTGAAGTCCTAGACAGCTGAAATTTGGAATATTAGCTGGTATAAAAAAAAAACAAAAGCTTGGCTTGGCTTTTGTCCCCCAACCCCTCAAACTAGGGGATGGAAGTTTGAATGAGACTTCCGCAAATTTCGATGCTAGAGGTCTGAAAATTGATATTTCAGGATTCGTTGTTATAAATAACTAGCTGTGCCCACGGCTTCGCTCACATGATCCACCGTCTGTTAATTTTAATAATGAACAAGTCAGTCTTATAATCTGAGCAACTGTTACATACCCAAATTGGCTGCATCGTTGGCCTTAGTTACATACATACATAAACTCACGCCTTTTTCCCATGGGGGTAGGCAGAAACTACAGAACGCCACCTGCTACGATCCTTACATACTTCTTTTGCTTCACACACATTCATACATCTAGTCATACACACACGCCGGTTATGGGTACTGCGCACTTGGCCTTTCTGAAGAACATCACCTATAAGGTCTATGTATGTCTTTCTAGGGCGTCCCCTGCCGGCGTTTCCATTCACGTCTGCCTTGTAAATACCTTTCGTAAGTCGACTTTCATTCATCCTCTCAACATGGCCAAACCATCTTAACATACCCTTTTCAATTTTAGTCACTACATCTAATCTAATTAAAAATCTAATAACTAAACAACTAAACTAAACTAACTAACTAAATTTTTAATCTAATTTTAGCCTTAGTTATAAATAATAAAATACATAATTCAGGATTTTTTGTAGATCACCCCCCACCCTTTAAATTATGTGATGGAAAAAATCACAAAAGAAAAATATTGTACTAAGCAACTTACAAAAAGAAGTGAGATCTCACAAAAAACATTTCCATGCAAAATGTTGCCAAACGAGACCATATGGCTCGCACTGTCAAAAAGTTTTAAGATCTCATGTAGAGCCAAGTTTCTATTTTTACAAGTTTTTTTTTTTCGTGGAGAAATGCTTATGCATACTGTACTACCACGGAGAGATAGCGCAGTTATGTGGGACTCGCCGCGGCTGTCCCTCACCGGACCGTCCTCTAGCCCTAACTTCACAAACTCCACACCTTAGTCAAAATATATGTGTTTTGGCCGTTTCGGTACCGTCACATGGGCATAAGGTGAAAAATGTATTCACTGTTCATTACTATTCTGTTATACTACTGTTTTAACATACTGAGATTCCTTCGTGCCCCAGCAAGCACGTTAAACCTTTGGTTCCGGCCCTGTAGATATTTGAAAGTTTTACGGACTGTCAAAACCAGGAAATCTGGCACCAGTCTTGTCAAGGGGTATCGTGTTACCCAGTTACTGCGTTGTGGAGGTCAGATAGGCAGTTGTTCTATGTAAAATACCCACTAGTACTGAGCTGCCTTTTGGTAGACTGGAAAGCTTGAACCCAATATATTGCGCAAGGACTAGACAGATTGATCTATTTTTGGCAACATTCTTTTGTGATAGACATACGAGTACAACGAACACAAAAAAGTCACTCCTATAAAAAGACACAGCTGTAGAAAAATTCGTGCAAAACAAATTATTGCCAACGACACAAATATACGACTATATTTTGCACCTACAGCCGGAAGCCGAACATTTAATAACTTCGTACTAAGAAATGAAATAAATTCACCGAACGCCGCACTCCGTCGTATATATTTTTCTTAAATTCTTCCACGAAATTTAACAACTAGGTTACCGTACTGAGAAACTATACGTGGATGGTAAACCTTTTAAAATATTATGCGACATTAGGCTCAAGACAAATGTCTTCTATCAACTATTACTAAAAAGTTTAAAATCTATAAGATTGATAAGGACTATCGAAGAGTCACGTTGGTCCTTAATTAAATTTTGTTATTTCGACGATAGTTATTTCTGATATGATGCTAAAGTCATTTATAGCCAGAGTACATCTAATTTCGATTCAAATAAGCCCAAACATGACTAGGACATATTGTTTTATGTCGGATTTCTAGTACCTACCTTCCGGTGTCATCATTAGATCAGTTCGATGGTACCATTTTCGTCAAATCAAATCAAAGAACATTTATTTCCAATCATCGATTGTTACATGCAATAAAAAATATATTATACATTCTTAAAATTTTAAAAAAACAATAATTGAATAACACATTCATAAAATTAAATATTAATTTCATTAAACATTCGTGAACTTCAAATAAAATTCCAAATAAATTTCACATTCATAAAATTTAAGTTTTTATCAATACCGTTTATTTATTATGTATTTCCTTCACCATAGTTGCTTAGCTATTCGATGTATCTTATACCCATGACATACTTATTAAGGAGTTCCATTGGCCATCTGTGTTCTTCTTCATCAGTTCCACTTCACCAAATGGTACCTTCTGAGTGCAAATGCTTGCCATGTTCATGAAAATACCACAATCTCTATATATCTGCTTACAATATCTGAGGAGTTCCCTTGCTTTCCATGGCATCCCATCATCAGAGTCTGAGTTCGTGACAATTGGACCAGCTTGAGAAATCCGTCTCTTATATGGCGGAGTTATCCCCAAACATAAATAAACAAAAAAAGTATATGCAAAAAAGTATATCCGAAGGAGGTTGTAGATGTGATTTGTGTTGGCGTAATATTAAATAATCATATGTTACTTCAACTTATACTGTGTGGCCACTCTTTTCTGTGACCTGCCATCCCTGACCGGCAGTATAGTTTCTTTACAAACCGAGGTCGTTTGGAACTGAAGCCGGTTGACTGAATATCGGCTCAAGTTTGCCTCTATATCTTGTAGGTATCGTAAACATTTTTGGATAAGAAGCTTGAAGTATACCAACAAGAAATTATTGACTAATACTAGTCTGTGTAGACAGTGTGCTTAGACTTGTCTCTATTACAAAATGTTATCCAGTAAACGGGGTGTCAAGACCTAGGCGACCACTGAAAATAAGCACCGTGCTGTGGGTCCACCACGGCACAGCATTATGCTGAGTGGAAGCCTTCTTGCCACAATCACGACATGCATCTGCCTGACATCTTTTTCACCCTATTTCATTTCTGTTTTATACAAAATGAAGGTAGTATATGTTATTATTGTTTGATTTATTTCTCTTCTTTACTTATTTAATTTAAGTTCTACTAATTTTATTGTTTAGGGTTTAGCATGAGCATGTACTTATATTGTAAGTCGTTTTTTTTGACAATTAAACACGTTTTCCTTCTTATATTTTTCTTTCTTTCATTCAGTCCATACAAGCAGATTAATTGTATTCAGCTGCTTCTGGTTAGGCTGTTTATGTCTGAACGAAGAACGGGATGGTTAAACAGACGATGCACGTTCTTCTTCTTCAAAGTTAAAGTATTTAGTAGTTTGATTTTTGGTGATACAGTAGGTCTTATATTTAGGTTAAGGTAACTCAAAAATCTACCCATAAGATTAGGGCATTCAATATAAGAATTTTAAAATCGATATGACGTACAAATTACCAAAAATTTCAATAATTAGAATATAATAATTGTTAATAATAAATATATATTTAGAATACAATTATAATAAATATTCAGAACATAATTATTAGGTCAAGTTTTGCATTTTCAAGCATAAATGCATAATTGTCATTTAGTTTATTAAATTGCCAATCATGTCAATGTTGTAGTAGCATTTAACAAAAAAAAAACTTAGTTTCCGTCTAAATTGGGTCAATTTTAAATCTTTCATGTCATTTGCTATTTTATTGAAATTCTCTGACTGATTTCTTCAGGCCATTTTATGTCACTTTTGACCTGTGCTTTAGAATATAGCATTTTTATACTACATAATTCAATTTTGTTTCGTGCGTGTGTAGTCAGGTCGTAATCCGACCTCTACGATTGGAAAGGTCAGAAATCCTACAACATAACCCTAAACCCAAACAAGGCCTAGCCGTTATATAACCCAATATACCTTGTTTACCTTACATTAGGTAACTACCATTCAGTCTTGATAGTTTCGGCATTAATCTACGAAATAGGTCTGAAGAACAATAAATGTATCGGCACAAATTGCCAGTTACACAGAGCATAGAAGCGACTAAAGGTCTACCCACACATATCAGGGCCGTGCCCGGGACGTGACAGGGCCTGACCCAGGCATTGAAGCTTAATCACTGGCCCGTGCACGGACGTGCGTGACCGAGTTCATTTAAATTGTACACACCGATATTTTTTGAGCCCCTGACGGGACACGGTCCGTCCACGTCCCGGGCACAGCCCTGATATGTGTGGTTTTGTTCGTATTGTAGCGTTATGAAATAAAAATTAAAGCATTTTTAACGCAACGATAACGTATAATTTTAAAAATAAATACACCGAAAATATAAATAAAGTAAAAAGGCAAAACACATTCTTTTTAAAAAAAGGAAGAACCGCAATAGTCAATATAGTATTAATTATTTTTAAATATTAAGTAAACATAAAACTTAAAAGTGGAATTTAGAAAAAGGTTTAAAGTTAAAAGATGAATTCACATGCCTAATCTTCAACGCAGTTGCAACCGGTTTAATGATGGCATAAGCATACAAGTTAAATACGATACCATAACATGATATAAGTAAGGTAATAAAAAATTTAACTACGGAAACTTAAAAGGTAAGCTAAGTTAAAAAAAATAAAAGAAACAAAATTAAAAGAATGATAACAGCTATTCATCGGGAATCCCCGCTGGATGAAGCGCCTTTGGTAGTTCCTCTCCAAACACAATAAAATATGTACGAAACCCGTTCAAAGATGTTCGGAATCCCGAAGATAGCAGGTACTCCAGGGGTCATTCGTTCTGTCCCGGGGGTAGAAAGCCGAAATCGGCTCAACTGATATCTACAGACAAGGAAACGGACCATTTAAATTATGGAACCAAAAGGGTCTGAAATACCAGAAGAAAACGACATTCGTAAGAACATTTAGGAAGCCGAGACACATTACTTACCAGTTTTGATCCATGACGCATAAACTCATGTCAGCGACAAGATTTCTTATGATTAGCTTGTCACCAGCCTTGGCAGGACCGACCAGTCCTCCAGTCTGTCGCTCGGCAACTATGAGGCATGCCCTGGTAGCGAAATGATAGTTGGTATCTCTGACAGAGCTCAGTTGCAGAGACATGCGGTCCGCGAGCTCCGGCGCGCTCGTGGACTTGTAAATCACGTACCCTTGGCCTAACGACGAGGAATGTGCCATCCCCGCACAAGAATTGACATATCCATGGTCATAATGTTACAGGTCATTTTAAGCAGTTACTATACAAATACCAATAATAAATTAAGTAGAAGATTTTAAAGCTAAACATTTTCTATAAAATCCCATCTGTCACTAACAGAAAAATTGTCTTCTGTTTTCTTGACAAACGAAATATGAAAATGTTAATAAATGTAACCTGCCTGCTTTGACAAATTAGAAAAAGGCTAAAGCAAAGCGTCTTGTAGCGATCACGCTACAGTATGTAAAGAATGTAAACGTGGATGAATGGACAGGGATATGTGCCATCTTCATCTTATCAGCCGAAATATGTCCATCACTAAACATCATCATCATCATCATATCAGCCGAAAGACGTCCACTGCTGGACATAGGCCTCCCCAAAGCGTCGCCACATTGACCGGTCCCGTGCATCTCGCAACCAGCGGATCCCCGCAACCTTCACCAGGTCATCGGTCCACCTGGTGGGAGGCCTTCCAACGCAACGTCTTCCGGTTCGCGGTCGCCATTCCAGAACCTTTCTGCCCCATCGGCCATCCGTTCTGCGAGCAATGTGCTCTGCCCACTGACACTTAAGTTTGGCAATTCTTCGGGCTATGTCGGTAACCCTGGTTCTCTTGCGGATCTCTACGTTTCTGATTCGATCACGCAAGGAAACTCCGAGCATAGCCCTCTCCATTGCCCTTTGAGTGACTGTAAGCTTTCTGATAAGGCCCATTGCAAGCGACCACGTCTCAGAGCCATATGTCATCACTGGCCAGCCCTCCATGGTCTCAGCCATAACCACTATATCGTCGGCAAACCGAAGGTGAGTGTTGTACTCGCCATTGACGTTGATGCCTAGCCCTCTCCAGTCCAGAACCTTGAAGACATCCTCCGGTGCAGCGGTAAAGAGCTTCTGAGATATTACGTCTCCCTGTCTCACACCTCGCTGCAGAAGGACGGGTTCCGAGGTCTGATCCTGGAGTCGAACTGACACTGTGGCGTTTTTGTATAAACACTTCAACAGTTCGATGTACCGGTAGTCAATTTGGCACCGTTGGAGAGACTGCAGTACAGCCCAAGTCTCGATCGAATCGAAGGCTTTCTCGTAGTCCACAAACGCTAAACAGAGAGGCAGGTTGTACTCTTCGGTCTTCTGTATAACCTGCCGCAGCGTATGTATGTGGTCTACGGTGCTGAAGCCTTTACGGAATCCGGCTTGTTCGGGAGGCTGGAAATCGTCAAACCTGCGTGCGAGACGATTCGTGATGACTCTTGAAAACAGCTTGTAGACATGGCTAAGGAGTGTGATGGGCCTATAGTTCTTCAGTAGGGCATTGTCACCCTTCTTGAAGAAGAGTACCAACACACCCCTGCACCATGCCTGTGGCGTTTTCCCCTCGAGTATGACGGAATCAAAAAGCTTCTGAAGGGCCTTAAGTACTGGTTTTCCACCCGCCTTCAGGAGTTCGGCCGTAATTCCGTCATCACCCGGTGCCTTGTTGTTCTTAAGTTGTTTCAGAGCCATCCTAATCTAATACAGGCTGACGTCCGGAATGTCTTCGGTATAGTGTCGGGTCAATCTAGCTCTTGGGTCATTCGCTAGATTCGCGACGGGTTTACTTTTTGACGTGTACAACTGTCCATAGAATCTCTCGATCTCCCTCAGAAGCTCCGGTTTGGCGGACACGATCCTGCCATCATCGGTCTTCAGTTTCGAGAGCTGGCTCTGCCCAATAGACAGATCTCTTGCAAAGACCTTGGAGCCTTTGTTCCGCTCAATCGCGTCTTTAATACTTTCAGTATTAAAGCGGCGGAGGTCGCTTTTCAAGGACTTTGAGATCCGTCTATTTAGCTGCCGGTATTTCAACGAATCGTCTGAAGACTGCAGGATCATCTCACGCCTCTCCTTCATGAGCTTGAGAGTATGATCAGAGAGCTTTTTGTTTCTATCTGTACGGCGGGTCTTGAAAAACTTAGACCCGACCGTATGGACAGCTTCCACGAACCCATCGCTGTATTCGTCCACGGAGCTCCCTAGGTACTCGAAACGATTCTGGAGTTCGAGCTGAAAGCTCTCGGGGTTTTGGACCTGGATTTGTGCTGGACGGAGCGTGGACTTCATCAGTCGAGACCTTTCAAGCTTAACATTAATGTTCAATGTGCCTCTTACCATGCGGTGATCACTCCCGGTTTTCACCGAATTGATCACTGAGACATCATTGAACATTTGCTTCTTGGTTGACATGATGAAGTCGATCTCGTTTTTAGTTGCACCATCGGGGCTTTGCCAGGTCCACTTCCTGTGCTCACGCTTTCTGAAGAAGGAGTTCATCATGTAGAGGCCCTCCTTCTCCATAAAACTGGATTAACTGGATTGCGGATTTACTTTCAAAACAACTAAGTAGAGTCATCTCACTTTCTTCTTTTCTTTTACTTTATAAATATATATATTTATTTAAGTATATATTATTTTCAATATATATGTATGTATATTTTACCTATTTTATTATGTTATATAATAACTGGTTTTGTTTTTATTATTAAAAAATGCACTTGTCATGTTATCTCTTCACCACCCTTGGTTGACTGGTAGAGAATGCCTAAGGCATTAAGTCCGCCTTTGTACCTTTGTGCATGAAGTCTAAATAAATAATAAAATAAAAAAAAAAAAAAAATAAAAAAAAAAATAAAAAAAAAAAAAGCCTTATATTTCCTACTTACTAACAAATTGGTAATTGACTAATTATAAAATAACACTAGTTTTTTAGCAGGAACCCCTTAAACAGGTGAAGGCCTCCTCCAAGTCTTTCCATTTGGTTCTGTTTTGGGCTACTTGTAGCCATTTTGGGCCAGCAGTAGTTTTTATATCATCCTCCCATCTTGATATTGGACGGCCCTTCTTTCTTTTCCCTTGTGGCCCTTTCCATGAGGTTACTCTTCTAGTCCATCTCTGGTCCTGAAGTCTTGCTACATGTCCAGCCCATTTCCATTTTTGGTTTTTGGCATATTCAAGAGCGTCTATGGATTTTGTCGTTTCTCTTATTTTAGTGTGCCTGATTTTTTGGATTTTCCTAATATTTAGCATACTTCGCTCCATTCCCCGTTGGCAGCTTATTAGTTGGTTATTGACCTTTGATGTAAACTTCCAAGTTTGGCAGCCATAGGTCAAGCATGGTAGAATGCAGGTGTTCAAAACCTTCGTTTTTAGGTTTGTTGGCATCGTACTTTTGAATATTTCACGCAACTTCCAGTATTTGTTCCATGAGTGTTGGATTCTTCTTCCTATCTCCATCTCGTTGTTCTTTCTGTCAAAGCTGATCTGTTTTCCTAGGTAAATATATTGGTCTGTGTAATTCAATATTTTGTTTCCAACTGTTATTTTCTTTCTGGCACTATTTGTCATTACCATCGTTTTTGTTGTGTTCATTTCTAAACCTACTTGTATGCTGGCTCTGTGTAGTGCCTCAACCATGTATTGGAGCTGTGAGCTTGTTTCTGCCAGCACTACTAAGTCGTCTGCGAAGCGGAGATGAGTAAGATATTTACCTTCTATATTGATACCATAGTTTTTCCAATCCAACTGCCTGAATATTTCTTCGAGTATGGCTATGAAAATTTTTGGTGACAAAGGGTCTCCCTGTCTGACACCTCTTTTGATAGGAAATTTTGGACCTATAGATTCTAATTTTATTCTGCTGGTACTATTTTTGTAAATATTTTTAATAATCTGTATGTATTGATCATTCACCTCTTGGTTTTTTAACGACTTCCATACACTTTCATGTGAAACAGTGTCAAAAGCTTTTTGGTAGTCTATGTATCCAATGTATAGTGGTATCTGTTGTTCTTGGTATTTTTCAATAACAAGTTCCAAGGTGTGAATATGATCTATTGTAGAAAAGCCTTTTCTGAATCCTGCTTGTTCAATAGGTTGGTTTTTCTCCAATGATCCACTAATTCTATAGTTGATAATTGCTGAAAAGAGTTTATAGAAACAAGGCAGTAAGCTAATAGGCCTATAGTTTGTTATGTCCTTTGGATCACCTTTTTTATAAATTAATATGATATTTGATTCTGTCCATTGTACGGGGATATCAGCAGTTTCTAGTATCTGGTTAAATAACTTTGTCACAGGCCGGGCTAGTATTTTGTCGGCTGCCTTTATAGCTTCGTTTGGGACGCCATCTGGGCCTGGGCTTTTGTCGGCTTTCAGGTTTTTTATTGCTGTAATAAGTTCAGTTTCTGTTATTGGTTGTATCTTTTCATTGCTTGACGTGTAATTAATTGGTGTTAAGTCTGCATGAGTGGAGGTTTTTTCACTGTATAGTGATTTATAAAATTCAGTTGCCATATAAATTACATCATTGCGGTTTGTTATTGTAGCTTGTTTTCCTGATGGTTTCAGTCCTTCTATCCATGTCGTGTTTTGTGCTAATTCCTTATAAGCTTTTTTAGTGCTGCCTGAAACTTGTAGGTGTCTTGTTATGGTATCATGTCTGTATTTTGTATAGTCTTGTTTAATAAGTTTGCTAATCAGTTTATATAGAGCTGATACTTCGTTTCTTATACTTCTGGTTTTGTTCTTGGTCTTCTGTAATTCTCTTCTTCTAGCCATGAGCTCTACTGTGCGTGGTGATATTTTTTTGTAAATGTTAGTGTTGGGTTCCTTGTATGTTTCTTGTAGGCTTGTCGAGATTGCATAGGCTATTTTGTTGTATTTGGTCTGTACATTTTCTACCTTATTCAGGTTCTGGTCCTCGTCACGCAGCAGGTGATATTGGAGATTTTTCCTGAATCTAAGAATTTCCTCTTCATTTCTTAGTTTCGTATTCTGGCTGGACTTGTATCTAGTCCTGGATGTCTTTATTTTTCCAAGAGATATGGTTGCTCTCACAGGCCTATGGTCTGACGGGTAGTTGATATTTAGAACTTCCACATTATGAAATTTTTGTGGTTGATTAGATAGGATGTAATCAATCTCATTTTTATACTCACCACTGGGTGAGCGCCATGTCCATCTGCGGTTTGGTTTCTTGTTATAGAAAGTATTTAATATTGCCGTCTTTGTTTCTAGAGCGAAGTCCATCAATCGTTGTCCCCTTTCATTTCTTGTACCGAGACCGAATAATTTTGTGACCAAGAATTCTTCCTGTTTTGGTTGACCTATCTTAGCATTGAAGTCGCCCATTATGATATAGTTTTTATGCGCTGTCTCTCTTGCACTTCTGACTGTCTCATAGAAGTTTGAGATGTCTTCTTCTTTTGCTGATTCTGTAGGCGCATAGACTTGAATGATAGATAGTTTTTGTTCTTGGAAATGCAAATTTAATATAGCGACGCGTTCTGACAAGCCTGTGAAGCTCTCTATGTTTTTTTTTAGATTTTTTCTCACTAGAAAGCCCACACCATATTGCCCAGGTGTCTGGCCCATGTAGCAAAGAATAAAATCCTTGTATTCTTCTATTTGTGTCCCAAGACGTCTCACTTCTGCCATTCCTATAATGTCTGACTTGATTGTTTTTAGTGCTTCCGTTAATTCTATTAATCTTTCATAAGAAGAGAGTGTTCTGACATTGAAGGTTATTATGTAAAGTTTCTGTTCTTCTGCCTTATTTTTTTGACTAATATGTTTTCCGTTTATGTTAATATTTTTTATATTTGGAGGGTTGTAGTCATAATCTTCTTCTTGTTCACTAAGAAGTTCAGCATGCCTGGTTTCACAACTCCCTCAGAGATGCTGTTTGATCTTATCACGGGAGTATCAGGTTTTTGAACCTTGTTCTTTTTATTTATTTGCATGATCTCCTTTACTTTTGGAGTTGTGGTGCTCTTTGGTGAAGTGGGTAGTTTTCTCTTCGTGTTGATTTTGGGCAGAATTATTAGCTTATCGTATTTTATTACCGCTGTATTACCCTTCTCTCTTTCTTTCTGAAGCTGCTCTTGTAAACCCTTTCTCTTTTCTAGCACGTACTTCGGGTAGTCTTCTTTTATGTAGAAAAGGCTATCTCTTAATGTCTTTCTTTGTTTCCAGGTTTTTATTTTAATACCTAGTGTTGTGAAGGTCACTACTATAGGGCGCGGTCGATCCTCTTTTTTTCCCACTCTTCTGACTTCTTGTATATCGCAGTAGGTTAGCTGAATATTTAGATAATTGCTTATCCAATTAATAATATTCTTTTCCAGATTTTCGTACGATTTTTCCGTCTCCTCGATACCAAAAAATACAATATTCCTTTTCCTTGCCTCTTTTTCCATGAAATAGATCCTTTTTTCGTGGTTTTCCGCCATTTTCTTCAAGTTTTCATGTTTTTCTTCCCACACTAAGAATTTTTCTTCGAGCATTCTGTTAACATTTTGTGTGACTTTTTCCGTAACATTTTTACCAGTTGCCCGGATTTCTAGTCTCTGCTCATCCAGATCATTTTGTATTGCTTTAAGCGCGATCAAAATTTCTTCCATGATTTGTTTGTAGTCTTTGTGTTTATTTTGGTACAGGTATTTCCCTCTAGCGGACGGTGCACGTACTATTTGCAAAGTAGTAAAGTTATTGATTGCGAGTCGATCCTTGGTATCGTTCTTGACGCGGCCGGTGGTGTAGTAGTGCAATCTTATTATGATAGATGGCGTTACTAGTTTTGCTTACTTAGATAATTACAATTTGCAAGTCATAATCCATCTATTTAGGTTATGTTTATTAGCAATCACGATGTTATTATGCTTCGGTATTATTGTTAATATCCACCTTTTTCCACACATAAGTAGTCCAGCTTTAGATTGTACACTCACAAAACAATCACAGTGTGAAGTTTGAAGGTATTTCCACCTTGTTTACAATACAAGATAACTTTCTCAGAAGTTTATTTTACACCGTCTTTTTTAATTCACCAGTTCAATAGGCACTTTTGTCACTTTGTTCACTAGTTTAAGTCTATTTTTAGGCACTTTTACAAGCTTCTTCAATATTATTTTGCGGAACCGATGTTTATCGTGGCATTTGACATTACCCTCTCTCACATCCCTCTTTCTATTATACGAAAATGCAAATGTGTCTAAATAAATAAATAAATAAAACTGGCCAGTAGGTGACCCCGGTGGTTCCGACGTCCAACTCCAAATTGCCCCACTTGCAGCTCATCCTCGTCTCGTTTGCCCAGTTTCGCGTTGAAGTCCCCCATGACAACGGTGAAGTGAGTTTTGAAACCATGCATGGCTATATAGATATCCTCATACATGGCCTCTACCTCGTCGTCGGGGTGTGCCGAGGTCAGGGCGTAGACCTGTATGACCTTCAGCGAATATCTTGCGGATATTCTGAGTATAAGGTACGCCACCCTGGTCGACACACTCTCGATCTTCACCACGTTGTTCACAAGAGACTTGTGGACGATAAACCCAACACCACCCTGGGACTGCCAGGCTCCCTCTCGGAAATAGAGCAGGTTACCGGATTTGAGGATTATCGAGTCCTCCCCCTCTCTTCGGACTTCAGATAACCCTATAATACTCCATCGTAACCTGCTCAATTCTTCCTCAAGTTCGGCTATCTTCTCGTCGGTCCGGAGTGTTCGCGTGTTATATGTTCCCAGGTCCAGTCGTCGGTGTTTGTAGGGGTAGCCGGGTCCACTCCGGGGATTCTTAGCACCCCTTGCCACGCCATCGCCTCGTCCGCTACCGTAGCCGAGGGTAGACGGGCTGCCGGGCACTCGGGGCCGTTTTTTCGTTGTGCTGTTCATTAGGTTTTTTGGGGGGGGGGTTGCCATAATCGCCACGCTTGGCAGGCGGGTTGGCGATCGCAGTTTGTTGTTTAAGTACACAGAGAACGCTGCTGCCCATTCTCTGGTGTGTCCCTTAGTCGCCTCTTACGACACCCACGGGAAGATATGGGATGGTGAAATTCTTTACGTCCGTCACCATACGGTACACTAAACATAGGCTCCTCAATTGGCACCACATCGAGTCCATCGCATCCAGCGAATTTCCAACCAGGTTATTGTTATAAGTTTTCCTAAAATTAATCAAATCAAATCATTTACAGTGAATGAAAGTACCAGTGTGTGTTGCCAGTGATGACATATGGCTCTAAGACATGGTCGCTCACAATGGGCCTCATCAGAAAGCTAACAGTCACCCAAAGTGCAAAGTGTAGAGATCCGCAAGAGAACCAGGGTTACCGACATTGCCCGAAGAATTGCCAAACTTAAGTGGCAGTGGGCAGGGCACATTGCTCGCAGAACGGATGGCCAATGGGGCAGAAAGGTTCTGGAGTGGCGGCCGCAATTTGGAAGACGTTGCGTTGGAACGCCTCCTACCAGGTGGACTGAGGACCTGGTGAAGGTTACGGGGATCCGCTGGATGCGAGATGCACGGGACCGATCAATGTGGCGACGCCTGGGGGAGGCTTATGTTCAGCAGTGGACGTCTTTCAGCTGATATGTTAATGATGATGAATGAAAGTAGTAAACATGTTACGCTGATCCGAAGTTACATAGGATAAGGGCAGGGACATGATGATGCTTTGTGTTCGTGCGAGTTGTACTGATTGTAAGTTTCAACAGTCATAGGCATAGGTAGTAGGGCAGTTGGTAATGTTTGGTATAGATTTGAAAGTTTGGGCCATAAAAATCTGAGTTACCTCGGTTGCAGACCAAGAGTTAGTTTTTAACTTAGTTCGCATAGCTGAGCTGCTACATAGTTTGTGGTCTGCACATATATATAGGAAACAACCTGAGCTATTCGAGGTAAGATTAAACTAACTTTGTTTACAATGCTGTGCCTAGCAATGGCCATCGAGTCGTATCCGAGGTCTGTAGTCTGTACCATGCCAAATATGCTATCAGTTCTACAAAAAGTTTTCATATAAAGTCTACGGATTATATTTTATGGGATAGTCAGTTGTTTATTTTATTCATCCAAAATTAAGTTCGAGTGCGAACATTGTCAACTTTGTAAATTAATTGATGTTTAACTGGGTTATTCTTTTGTTTGTAGTGAGATGTTACTTTTATGTCACTACAAACAAAATGTAATGTAATTGTATTAGGTTTACTATAGTTTAGTGCATTTATCGCATTGGGTGAAATCCTGTAAAGATTTATGTGATAAGGTTGAAATAAATAAATAAATGTTTAAGTCAATGTCAAGTTGAGTGAAAAGGAGTAACTGTGAAGTTTTTGTTGATAAACTGTAAATAGCATGTCAGCATATTTATATCACACGCGATGTATAGAATTAGCATATTAAGGTCTCTGGGTTCGATTTCCAGGTCAGGCAAGGTGTTTGTTAGCTAACTGAGAAACACAATAGCAGCGTTGTATTTAAATTTGTGCCCGGGTGATGGCATCCCCTGTTTGATGGAACATAAATTACTAATATGAAGAAAGTTGCGTGTATTAAACCTCTGTGCCTAACCCTTCGACAGAAACAGGTGTGATGCTATAGCCATATAGCTTTTTAAAAGTTATAATTAACCTCCGACGGAAAAGAGAGGTTTGTTATAAGTTTGGCGTGTGTTCGTGTATTTGTGTATCTGTCTGTGGTATCATAGGTCTTAAACGGATAAACCGATTTTGATCATGTTTTTTTTGTTTGAAAGGTAACTTTATCAAGAGTATTCTAGCTTATGTTTAATGAAAATCGGTTCAGCCGTTCTAAAGTTATGGTTGTTTTACTGTTTGAATCAGGGGTTTTCGCAAGATATTGTGTCATAATTACGCGTTCAATAGATTGTCGATCGAAGCGTGTCTACTACTAGATAAATTATGTAGCATGAAATAAAAATGTGTCAAGGGTTTTTTAAATGTTTAAATTTAATCTTCTATTATCAATATCATATTTTTACAGACCCCACACATAACACCTAAGCGTCGCATAAACATAAACGGATTGCTGTGACCTTCACTAGGTTACAGGTCTACCTGATAAGCTTACCTACACTATACCTTGTACCACGCGATTGGCACTCGATAACCCTGCTGATATATTATCTACTTACATAGCCAAAACATTGTAGCCTGCAGTCTTGCACACATCATCTTAGAAGCACGCCACAAGGTTCAATCTAGTTCCTATAATTTCGATAAATAACTAATAGCTTATGTTATGCTGCAAGGATACATAGTTAAAGTTCTTGATAGCTTTAGTGGCGAAATTGTAGTTCACGAGTTAGTGACTAGGATAAGGATCGTGCATGTTATAGGATTTGAGAGATTTAATATTTAAGCGGGCGCGCGCTTGTTTGAAACGACAGTGTTCGCACGTAACCTAAAGGTCCTTTGGAAGTTTTCAGGGATTTAGAGTATCGAGGGAGCTAATTTTTTTACTATATATATTCACACATTCTCTATTTTGGTGCTTAAACTAGTTTGTTTTAAATTAAAAACGAAATCTTAGAAATCAACAACTTTCTCTGGATCAGGAACCAATTATGCACTTCAAAAAATATAATTGTGTCGGCGCGGCAGCGCAGTAATAGCACTGAGCACTGGTGCGCTAGATTCAAGAAGTAGATAGCCTAGACCTAGGGAAAATGGACGGGTCGGTATGCTGAGAGAGATGCTGCATTAAACAAAGCTACGACTAACCTCAGAGGCGGGTTTCCTCGTGCTCGTTCTGGTTAATCCTGGCAGCGCTCCTTCTCTGTTCCTCTGGACGTCTTGATTTGAAGTTCCCTGGGTACTGGCACAATTTGATGACGAGAGAGTGGACTGTATGCGGTGCGGTAGAACGGTGAGCCACGTGATGCTGGCTCAAGGTGATGATCAGAGGTGATCACCACGAATCCGACGGCGACGATAGTCGATCGCAGACGATGCGGTTTTATAAAGCGGTGATAAAGCGGTGGGATCTCACAGCGGTTGAGGAATTAGGGTGACTAGCCAGACGGTTGACTATCACGAGCGGTGAGGCTACCCTCGACGAGGGCTGAACGTAGACTCTTTAATGCAGCGAAAATTGACAAGAATGGGTAGATAAAATATTAAGAGAAATGTGGGTAACTAAACAATATTCGCACCTACAAGTGGCGCGAACAATAATATTTGCAATTTTTTCATTATTATTTCGATTTATTTTTTCAATTGTTGAAATCAAATAAAATACACCAAATTATGTTCTATCAACTTAGGTCTAGTTCTCTTCAAAATCAGTATTCTATTCAAGGGCAGGCGCGCGTAATCTTTGCGACGCCTGCGCCGAGACTGAAAAAAAGGCTTTTTGTGTTCCTTCGGGAGTCGCGAAGTAGAATTGAATGGAATTTCGTATGTAGTGAACGAATAACAGGCTACTAGAAATGTGAAATGTTTTTGTGATTTGAAATTTCGATAATATGAACGAAAATGTATCGAGTGCGGTTGATTCGACGCCGTGCGACCGCTTGAAGGTGAATGTTTATATTGCTGCAGTATTGTTTACATCGAAACCCCCAAAAATGTGAGAAAAGAGGTGGCTTCCTCCATTTATCTCACATAATGAACTTGAACGAACAGTACCAGAAAATCTTTATTTATTTGCTGGTTACGGGAATTGAATCAGGGATCTATAACGTAGATCTTTTAGAGAAAAGTCAATTCAAGGTTACAAGATATTATAACATAATCTGGGGTAGTCATAACTAATGCTATACTTTGGTAACTCTTGGTAACTGACAATATTATTTAACTTAAAACTATGAGTCTATAAGGTAAGAGTGTCAAGGAATATATTTTAGAAAAACAGTGAACTGTTATGACTTGGACCACGCACAGTTTGAATCTAAACTCAGTGAACGCCAAATATTTAGTTCCACTATTTGTTCAGCAAACTGCGGTAATAAACATCGCTACCATAATTTGAATTTAGCTGTAAATTAAATTTTGGTCGGTAATACTTCCTTGTTCAATATTAATAAGTAATAGTAACTAAGCCGGTCGTCCTCTCGACTCAACCTAGAAACACACAAAGGGAGACTAGGGGTCAGTTGACCAATACAGACCGTTCACTATAACTTGTACCTTGCCGTCATGTTGGCACCATAGCTTGCCAAGTTTAGGCAGAGTACAGCGGGTACTATTTTAGACAGTAGCAGTTGCTTCAATCATCAAAGTGCTGCATGTCTGTTGACGCCTTAGTTTCAATATTGAACCTACTAATATCAATAGTAACAATCGCGCCATGGGACAAGTTATAATGGACGCACTGCAGGCTATACTATGATGACTGTGAAAGTCAAATTCTGTAATAAATCTTATTACAGCATGCAGGCTGGCAGGAAATACTTCTAGCGGCTTTGAAGTGTCACGTAAATTTTGATTAAGATTTTTAGAAAGAGACTTGTATAGTCAGCTGGGTGACAGACCGTAGGCGCGTTTCGATATAGTGCAAAAGTACTTATTTTACATAAGAATACATCCAACCTTGTGTGACTAAACCTATTATTTATTTCTCCGGTCCAATAACAGTATAGTTATTAGAGAAGTATCAACTTCTATAATAAATTTACCAGGTTAACAAAAGAACCAACTTACTCTTTAAAACACGAACGAAATTGTTTTACGTAAATCGAGACGAGTGCTCAAACAACTG
This sequence comes from Orthosia gothica, assembly GCA_949775005.1. Lineage (NCBI taxonomy): Eukaryota > Metazoa > Arthropoda > Insecta > Lepidoptera > Noctuidae > Orthosia > Orthosia gothica. The sequence goes on from OX459052.1 coordinate 10,211,123, forward strand.
AAAATGATGAAATTATGATATGGCACAATCGATTCAAATTCATCGATATTGTATACTTTATGCGGCAAACTACAATGTGTGTAGTGACAAATAACAATAATGTGTGTTTAGATCAATTTCATACATACATACATAAACTCCCCCCTTTTTCCCATGGGGGTAGGCAGAAACTACAGAACGCCACCTGCTACGATCCTTACATACTTCTTTTGCTTCACACACATTCATACATCTATTCATACACACACGCCGGTTATGGGTACTGCGCACTTGGCCTTTCTGAAGAACATCACCTATAAGCCACAAATACCAACAACCACCACCAATTTCACATAGCGGTTCCAATTTCATAGTTGATTAACAAGTCTTACCACACAGTCTAAAATACGGACAAAGGAAACACACATGGAATCCATGCTAATAATATAAATCCGAAAGTAACTTTGTTTATCTGTAACCTTTTCGCACTTAAATCGCTGAACCGAATTAGATAAAATTTGGTATCGAGATATTTTGAGACCCTGAAAAAGACATAGGATAGTTGTTATCCTGGAATGCATAAATAATTAATGAATGCAAAGCGTAGTTTTTATTTTATTTTTTAAGGATGCTTCCGTAAGGGTAAACTTCTTAAACTACGTAGCCGAAGTCACGAGCAAAAGTTAATATTATGATATTCCCAGGACGGCAGCACCACATACACGCCTTTATAACGAGGTCTGGCATACAAGGTCTGGTCTGGTCTGGTCATACCTGCAGGCAAGTTATTCTAGTGAATTTCTCACCTAACACTTTACCACCAAAATCAAATTCGCAAAACATTCATTTAACTCCTACTATACAATTCTGCTTATAATTTTGTGTATACAGAACAGAGTTTGCAATAATCAGAAAATATATCTTCATTTGCGTTCACAGCTGTTGAAACCGAATCTATTAATAATACAATTATCGCAAAGCTTTTAATGGTCGGGAATACATTAAATATATGTTAGTTTACATTATTACGTATGTATTTAGTGTACCCACATACTGTGGTCTTTGATTAATGTTTCAGGATGCGATAAAATGCATAAATAAATGTCCTACTGTAATAAATATGAACAAAACAACACGAACATATTTCCTGAAGTGGTCAGCAGGGGTGTATAATAGGACTGACAATACGTATGTACCTATTCCCTGTATTGTTGTATTTATACCCACGTATTGCCAATGATGTAGTCTCTGAGTATCATACAATAAAGAGTGAGCGTATTGAAAAATTCAAGGCTCCGGACTGTATAATCATGTCAGAATTCGTGACAGATAAAATCCATGCCAGAACTTTTTTTTTGTTCTCATAAGGCGCCTGGACCTTTGGGGAAAAGACCAGAGAGTGTTGAATTTTTACCTCACTATAACCATTCCGATGATCACCATCAGCACATGGAGGAGACCTCGTTACCTCTTAAAAGACCAACCCGTAACCCTCTCTGTGCAACGCCTCTTAGGGCATATCCCTGGGGACACTACGAGGCATCTCCCCTGAGCCTAGCTGTGCACGGCAGCACGTGACGACTGTGCCACCGTCTTACCTGGAGTCAGATTGCCAGACCTAGACTTCAAATTCTGTCGTCAGGGCTTCGTTAGCTCAGGTCGCTTGATAACTCTATCCCCCATCATCGCTTTTGAACCTAAACTGTCCGTATCGGAATGCCCTAAGTTCTCGAGCTCGCTTCGCTCGCTCTTGAATTAATCATTCAGAGCTCTTAATTCATTCAGAGCCATTGGGATCGAGTTGTCAGTGTTGTCACCCACTCAGTTTCAAGTCGGTAACATAAATATAACGTTAACATTACTCTTAACACTGTTTTATAACACGGCTAAAACCTGTCGGTCGCCTGATCATTCTATTCAATTATACATCCTTATTTTAATTCGCAGTCTTCAAAAGCAGCCAGAAGTATTTTCTACCAGCTTGCAAGTACATAGGTACGTAACATTACCTTTTCTGGATATCGCTGCACATGTTGAGATAGAAGCCTTTTTGGTCACGCACGGGGTTTTTATTTTATTATTGTTTAATTGTATGCTTATTTCTCATGTCTCCTGTGCGGGTCACAAATATTTTTTTTCTTTCTTTCTTTCTTTAACATCAAGCGACTTTTACAGCTATCACAGTGCCTACTTTTAGTCATAATCTAAAACATAAATACTTTTAGTATCTATAAAACAATGGAAATACAAAAGAATAGCAACAGAAATCGCCCCAATCCATAAGCCGGAACATCGCAATCCATAGCCTAATCATACAACTTGCTATCACAGATCAAAATTGTTAAATGGCCAACGTTTCCACTTGACGGGGGGGGGCAAACAGCCATAAATTTGAGAAGCACTATACCGAAACTACTACTATCTCTGTAAGCGTCCCGAAGCACTATGTCACAAGTAGTGATGTGCAATGGGGAATAATAAATCGATTGTTCGAAGTCTGCGATTGTGTTCCCTGATAGTCGAAATACTCAAGTCCGATTGTATCTGTAGGTAAGTTAATAGTCGGTAATTCAAGACCACTACCCTTCTTCTTTCATATTTCTCTATTAATCGTTATCATAATCATCATTCACGGAGTCCATCCAACGATAATTTGTCTTCTCCACCTTTTGTAGCCATTTAAATTCGTACCTAAATCTTTTGAGATCGACAAGGTAATGCCAACTAGCCAACTGGGCAACTTAGGTAAATAAAATCACATGTCCATAAAATCTGTCAATAGTATTTTTCACTTTTACCAGTACTTATCTAATTATGTTTTAGAGGAAAAATCTAACGACAATAATGTTGAGATGACAGGACCACTTGCCAGATGATTTAGTGTACCTACTTAAAGCAATGTAAAATCATCAGCATCTCATTCCGAGAGCGTGTTAATTCGACTCAAAATTTCAACTCGATTGTTGAAACATCTCGGTTTGTCCCAACGCTTGTTCCAACGGGTGGCAACTTGAAACAAAGCTGGGAATTCCTCGTATTTTTAACGATATACGAGCCTTTTTTGTATGAATTGCATTCGGATGGGGTACCAAGTGACGGCCGCGGAGATAGACATTTTATAAAAATGTTTCCTTTTTCCCACACAACTATTCGGGATCTGAGTGAAGTTTTCGCTTGATATGGGATGTAATGTTTTTCGTTTTGGACTGTTTTTTGGCGAGTTGTGGAGTTTGTAAGTTTTATTAAACTGTGTGGCGTAAACTAGCGTTTTGTAAGAGAGCTAAAAAAGCTTCTACAGAGAAGCGACACGAAGCAATGCTATAAAGTGTTTTCATTGAAATTGTTCTACGGATAATTAAAATTATATTTTATCTGTAGATTTTTTTTTAGAACGTGTTTATCGCTTTGTAGCGTCACGCCTTTCTGCAGGAGCTTTTATACTTCTAACAGTAAATCTAAAGCGAAAATGTTATATCAGTCTTCGACGCCCGAAAAATATAATTTTCAAGGATTTTTCATGATATTTCATGAAAAATCCAAAAAGATACCTCTTATTGGACTGTGGCAAGATGCATGACATGGAGAGAAAAGACCTTAATAAAATTGAAAAATGGCCACAAAAAAAAATAGGTAAAAGAACCATTTGCCGAATAAAAATGCAACAAATTAACATACCCGTCACAAAACAGTATTGTATCCTCAGAAAACCTCCAATAACGGGCGATTCATCATTTAAAAAAAAGCGCCCCATTGGACCGCCCTATAGTAGTAAACAATCGATGAGTTATTATCAGTCGCTCGCAGGCTTTCTATTCACTGACGCACTGGCAATACAAAAAAGAAAAATAATGTTCACCTGTGCTATTATTGTTGTGGTGAAAAATATGAATTATTCAAAAGGTAGGCACCTACCGTTCGTGATTTGTACCCTGGTTTTGTTCCTTCAGAAAAAATCGGGCGGTTTTTACGAATTTAGAACGCGGAGCTTTTTCTTTTTAATTTTTTTCTGAATGGCGAAGGTTTGGTAACGAACCGGACGGGCGATACTGTGCTAGATTTATTGGTGGAACTACAGGAAATTTTTGTTTTGTTAGTGGTTTGTATAATATAGAGTGCCTGGCTAAAAATACTTCCAACACTCTTTCAGATGGCGTCATGCAGGCTAGTTCGAAGTAGATGTCAAAACTGATCAGCTCGAGAATGGGTGTCACGATTTTATGCTAATAATCATTATCAATCATCAATACTTATAATAAATCTGTATAAAAGTCGTTTTTGTACACCGAAAATACTAAAAACAAAAATAGCCAGGGTGTTAAAGGATAACCTACAGAACCCATTACCAGCATTTTTGAAATTTTTGTCTGTTTATCTGTTTGTCTGTTTATTTGTATCACGTAAAATGTTCGAAACCAATGTAGATAACTTTTATACATAAGAATTATGCGTAACTTGAAGTATACTTAGTTTTTGTTTCATCGCAATCAGTTCAGTCTATTAAAAGTTAGATGAATTTAAAGTGTTCAAGAAGTAAAATATCACAACACACGCCATGTCTCTGAACTCTAAGACACGCAATTCAGATACCAGGACAGTTGAACTTCGTATTCGATAGATGGCGTTGTGCATTTGACGTCATTTTATGAATGGGGGTGATAATGTTTTCCGCGGCAGAATGACACGGAAGGGTTGGTAGCAAGTCAGTTAGGGTAGGCAGGAGGTGTCAACTCTATACTTCAAATCAACGACTTACCTTCATGGGCTATTTCAGGTGTGGCTAGAGTAAAATACTTGTGTGCAATGTGGTTCGTAATTTTGCCGCCACTACTGCCTGTCTGAACAGACTAATGATAAGCTCGGTGGCCTATTACGCCTAAGGTTCCGGGTTTGAATCCCAGCTAAGAATAGGTACTTTTTTATGTTTTCGTTTCGGTGTAGTGTTCTGGAGTGCTACTAGATGGCGGGCAGCTTAAGGGGTTCTGTACTCAAAGGGAAAAAACGGAATCCTATTACTAAGAGTCCGCGGTCCGTCTGTCTGTCTATTTGTCTGTCACCAGGTATCTCATGAACCGTGATAGCTAGGCAGTTGAATTTTTTACAGATAATGTATTTCTGTTGCCGCTATAACAACAAACACTAAAAACAGAATAAAATAAATATTTAAGTGGGGCTCCCATACAACAAACGTGATTTTTTCGCCGTTTTTTCGCGATAGTGGTACGGAACCCTTCGTGCACGAGTCCGACTCGCACTTAGCCCGTTTTTTTTGTATGAAGTCGATATTCTTTTCCCTAGATTAAATAATATTCTGTGCAGGTAGGTAAGTTGGGTAGATAGGCAGGGTAGGTAAGGCGGTGGTTGGGTAAGTTAGGTAGGTAGGTAGGGTAGGTAAGGCGCAGGTAGGGTAAGTAAGGCGTAGGTAGGGTAGGTAAGGCGCAGGTAGGGTAGGTAAGGTGGAGGTAGGTAGGTAAGTAGGGCAGGCAGTTGACGGGAGCGAAGCCGCGGGCACAGTTAGTAGCTAACTATATTCTGAGATCATGGTATTAGTATTATCCTAATATGAATCCCATTGTAGGGGCTTAGGCCTCCTTAGAATGGAGTGGGCCACAATGCACCACGCACGCCCAGTGCAAGTTTACCAAATAAAAACACTAAAAAGTGAAAATAACTTCAATTTCGGAAGCCGGTGTTCCTGTTTTCGTTTCTTCGTTTTTTGACACTGACTTCCGAAATTGAAGTTATTTTTAACCCCCGCCGGAAAAAGAGGGGTGTTATAATTAACCCCCGCCGGAAAAAGAGGGGTGTTATAAGTTTCACGTGTGTTGCTGTGTATCTGTGTATCTGTGTGTCTGTCTGTGGCATCATAGCGTCCAAACGGGTGAACCGATTTTGATTTAGTTTTTTTTGTTTAAAAGGTGACTTAATCGAAAGTGTTCTTAGCTATGTTTGAATAAAATCAGTTCAGCCGTTCAAAAGTTATGGGCGTTTTACTGTTTGAATCGGGGTGTTTTCGCAAGATAACGTGTCATAATTACGTGTTCAATAGATTGCCGATCGAAGCGTATCTATAGTAGATACGCTTCGATCGGTACTAGATAAATTATGTTGCACGAAAAAAAAATGTGTCGGGGGTTTTTTAAATTTTGGAATTTTACTTGTTCACTTTGTAGTGTTTTTATTTGGAAGTTTTTATTTTCACTTTTTATTTTTGGTGCATATTGGACCAGTTCTTTAGGCTAGGCCTATAAAGCCTAAAGTGATAACAGAAAAGATTAACCCAATAACATGAAACTTAAACAAAACCGGTGGAATGAGAGTATACCAGGGTGAACTGTTCACACCTTCATACCCCTTTAGAGCGTACCAGTATGATGTTACGATATGAAATGGTGTAAACAATAAACAGACATGCGATTGCAGCTATCCCGAGTGTTTTGCCGTCGTTTATTGAAGAGTTCTGATGTATATCTCAAAAAGTAATTTTTTCGTTTTATCATAAATATAAATGGAACCACATGACAAGAACCAGCTTTCAAATAAAAAAGGAATCATCAACATCGGTTCACCCAGTAAAAAGCTCTGAAGTATCACAAATAAAAAATAAAACATTCATATTTATAACCTCCTTTTTGGGAAGTCGGTTAGTAAGGTACAAAGTAGCTTTTAGTTGAAAAATCTCGCCCTATTTTTATTATTTTGGCTATTGCTGGAAGAAACACCAATGCCCTTTCTTTCAAACTTCATTCCTTGCCATCTTTGTTAATATTCCACTTAAAACTACAGCAGCCTTAAACTCCTCACCTGCACTGTCTGCTGCCTTACTAAGAAAGAACGTAAATGCGTGCCCTTCGGAGTTAAAGTTTTAACATACAAACCCCCAGGCTATTTTAAAAGCTTTTAAAGATCTTAAAATTAAATCAACAGAAAATCTTTGGGGACTATCTGTGAAAGTGTGTAAATCAATCATTGAAACTTTTGCACCCTATTTAGCTTTCATATTTAACACTAGTGTCGAGCAAGTAGTTTTTCCGGACCCCATGAAACACAGTAAGGTAGTTCCATTGTTTAAATCCCGGGATTCTGCTGGTTCTCAGTGAGGTCTTCGAAAAGTTAATGCTCAACCAATTGTTGCGTCATTTTAACAAACATTTCATCTTTTATGATCAACAATACGGTTTTACCAAAAGGCGTTGCACAACTGACGCGGGTGTCACCCTAATAAAGAACATATTTAATGCCTGGGAGGAAGCACAGGACGCCATTGGAATCTTTTGCGACCTCTCGAAGGCGTTCGATTGCGTTAACCATGAGACACTATTGTTGAAGCTCGAGCACTATGGAATTAGACATACAGCCCTTGAGTTACTTAGATCATTTTTAAAAGCCAGACAAGTTAAAGTTCAGGCAAACGGTGTAAACTCACTAGGGTCTGAAATGACAATGGGTGTTCCTCAAGGCTCGATATTGGGTCCTTTCCTCATTTTAGTTTATATTAACGATTTACCCCAATTACTACAAAATCAACCGAAGATGGTGATGTTTGCTGATGACTCATCTTTGATATTTAAAATAGATCGGCGGTCACAAATTCTTGATGACGTGAATAACTCCATTTATCAGGTCCAAAATTGGTTCACGGCAAACAATTTGGTACTAAATGAAAAAAAAACCAAATGTTTAAGATTCACATTGCCGAATGTTAGAAGTACCGAATGCGATATCTTATTGAATGGCGAAAAGCTGAACTTTGTAAATCAAACAGTTTTCCTGGGAATCACTCTAGACGAAAAATTGCAATGGGGTCCTCACATAACATCTCTTGCGGGTCGGCTAAGCTCAGTCGCTTATGCTGTTAGAAAGATAAGACAGTTAACGGATCTAGAAACCGCGCGTTTGGTCTATTTTAGTTACTTTCACAGCATAATGTCATACGGTATTTTACTGTGGGGTCGAGCGGCTGATATTGAATCCATATTTATATTGCAAAAGAGAGCTGCCAGAGATAAGTTAAGTCACCGTGAATCTCTTAGGGAACTGTTTAAAAATATTAATATTATGACAGTTTCTTGCCAATTCATTTATGAAAATATTTTGTATGTAAGGAAAAATATACATTTCTTTAGTAAAGTCAGTGATAGGCACGATTGTAATACCAGAAATAAAGATAACTTAGATCATCCTTCTTACAGACTAGCAAAAGTACAATCATCTTACATGGGGTACTGTGTTAAATTCTATAACAAAATACCTTGTGATATATATATTAAAACTAAATGAAAGTAAATTTAAAACTTTAGTTAAAAGCACTCTTTGTAAACAAGCATATTACAAATTAGATGATTATATTAAAGATAAGAATGCTTGGAAACATGCTGGTCCTGCTCCTTAGGGCAATCTTTGGTGTAGACAAAATCAAATTTGTTAATTTATATTCCTATTCATAGTTATTGTATTTTTTTTTTTTTGTTTTTAGAAATTGACTCACACACTGTTCCGTTGTTGGTGAATTAGGTATTTTACCTTTGTTTGTAATATTTGCAAGTATGTGAGAACCATGTTCCTACTTATCAAATTAATTAATTCTCCTATTAATGCTTTTTAATACTTTATACCTGTACGTAGTATAGTTTGTAGAGCTATTCTAGGTGCATCGTCCTCACATATATTAATGTATGTACTTATGTAAATATTTTACAACACCTTTTTTTTTAAAAAGAGTAAGTATGGAGTTTCTTGTGCGTTCTTCTCCATAACAATCTACTTTCCGAATGCACGGTAGAATAATTTTTATTACTTGTAAATTTTAATTTTAATTTATGTGACGTTCAAAAGTGCCGATTGTTGGCCTAGTTGAATAAATATATTTGACTTTGACTTTGGTCTTAATATCAGAACATGATGATTATCTATACTATCTATACTTTAATATTATAAAGAGGAAAGGTTTGATTTTTTGTTTGTTTGTTTGTTTGTATGAATTGAATAGGCTCCGAAACTACTTGGCAGATTTGAAAAATTCTTTCACTGTTGGATAGTCCATTTATCGAGGAAGGTTATAGGCTATATAACATCACGCTACGACCAATAGGAGCGGAGCATAAATGAAAAATGTTACAAAAACGGGAAAAAATATTCCTTTTTGAGAGCTTCCATTGCGTGCGCTGCGTAAATGGTTTAAGTTACGCAAATATCATGTATGATGGAATTGTTTCTCTTTAAAAGTTCTAAAAAAAAGTCCGTGACACCATATGTCTATCTTTTAAGGTGGACTCACAATAGCAAATTTTATGTTCTAAATTTTAATTAGATCAACGCTGCCGGTAGAAACAAAAGTTGGTTGCATTCGTATAGTAGTATATATATTATTTCTTATTCAAATAAATAGTTCAACAAGTTGGTAGGTAGATAGGGTAGGGTAGGTAGGGTAGGGTAGGTAGGGTAGGGTAGTGTAGGGTAGGGTAGGGTAGTGTAGGGTAGGGTAGTGTAGGGTAGGGTAGTGTAGGGTAGGGTAGTGTAGGGTAGTGTAGGGTTGGGTAGGGTAGTGTAGGGTAGGGTAGGGTAGGGTAGGGTAGGGTAGTGTAGGGTCGGGTAGGGTAGTGTAGGGTCGGGTAGGGTAGGGTAGTGTAGTGTAGGGTAGGGTAGTGTAGGGTAGTGTAGGGTAGTGTAGGGTCGGGTAGGGTAGGGTAGGGTAGGGTAGGCAGGTTAGGCAGGGTAGACAGGGTAGGCAAGGTAGGCAGGGTAGCCAGTTGACGGGAGCGAAGCCCCGCGGGTCAGCTAGTAATATATAAGATACATTTTCGTATCAAGTCAATAGAAGATAAATTCTGCGATGTAAAAATCTTAAGTAATTTAAAACCATTTTTTTCTGTGCCTAATAAGGACTGCTGCAGTTGCACTGTCAGTTGCGATTATTATTATGATAGAGTTGTTGGGTTAAGGTTTCCGCATACAAGTACGACGCGACAATTTTTTTAATTGTTTTTTAAAGAAAATGTTCCACAGATTCTTAAAAAAAAACTACGAATTTTGCCGCGTCATTGTCAGAATTTCACAAACCGATTGTCTGTGGCAGCCTTTAAGCAAATGGGTTATATGAAATAAAAATCCAGCATACAATTATTACCTTCTTTATTTTTTTATTTCCCGTTTATTTTATCAATAGGTACATTATGGGCTAGAATTATGTTCAATGTAATGCACAATTAGGTGAATATATTGTAGATAAGAATCTTGGAAATGTCTTCAGATTGTAAATAAAATTAATATGGAATGTTGATTTTTAAAAGGTTAGTAAAAAAATGCAAAAAATATTTTAAAATTCAACTTTGCATCTATGATGTCATTCATATTCGAAACAGAAATACACAAAGTAAGTAGTAGACGGAGTTATAACAAATCAATGTTGTATTTTATGAAAACCTAAAATTTATTTTCGGGAACATTGAGCCTGGACTTTGTTTAATTTTATTGAAGAAGTGTCCACAAGAAAAAAATATAGATGACAGCTAAAAACACATCTGTGGTTTTTGATATTTTATTACATGACGTATGTGAATAAGACAAACTATTGAGCGCGTTTCCTTACAATACTTTTAATTGTTTGAACAGTTTTCTTGTCTTTATAAAAATTGTCAGAACTAATTAATTTATTATTATGTAAAAAAATGAATTTAACATAACAATTAACTTATAAATGAATATATTTAATTACGTTTCCAAAGAAATGATACATAATTATTTATAAAAAAAACTACGCTAATTTTATACTGTAGTTTGTCTTATTCAAAGTTTAAGGTGTAATACTTATAGGTATGACTAAAGTATTTCTCATTATTTTTATATTTTGGATTACATAGTTTTAGAATAAAAACATATAATTTCATGCACACATGCCTTTCCTTACAAACATAATTCTTAACCAACTTCATAATATTATATACAATTAATATTAATGTCTTAAACATTTTATATTATACAATTATTTAATGCACCATCAATTTTAAATTATAGCAAATAAAATGAGCAAATAACATTTAATAGCTCGTCTTTTTATTTTAAACACACCCTCTTAGCTACTTCTCAATTTATTTTTATTATTTAACATAATAATTACAAAGAATCGGTTTATAATTGTTTATGATTTTAGTCTTAAAATAAATTGATCTAACAACATAGGCAGTTTCATAAACAATTTTTTTTTTAAGTTGAATGTTTGAAGTTCATTTAGGAACTTGGAAATATTTAAAACTGGTGACATAATACAATAGATCATTAAAAACATATTAACTATTTAAAACTTCATAATTATTTAACATAATAAAACATTTAATAAAATTTTCATTCCCCTCGCATACAATAATTATTTGGACTAACACTTATATATATAAGAAATATTAACATTATTCTGATTAAAAATGAAAGTTATGAATAATTTAGTTTGTAAATATTTACAAACTATTACTATAATTATTATTTACACAAATTATTCTATATAATCAGTCTATGTTAACAGTATATTTCCTAATTATTATTTAGTTATATTTTAAGCACGCATTATTTTACTTGACATTTTTATTTCAGGTGTATTTATTGGTTATACTATTATAATATAAAAAGGTATTGTTTTTAATAATGCACGCTCAAATATAACTAGTTATCAATTATTTAGACATTAACTATGAACATCAGAACAGTTAGTCATAATTTTTACTTTCAATTCCTTTAATGGAAATAAACACAAAAATAAATATGGTGGAAACCAAAATTCTGGATTGAAAATTAGCAGCTTGGTTGCTATGAATGTCTTAGTGAATTTCCAGCAGCCAATCGCATCACTTGGCTTGCGTTTAATTTCTGACGCGTCGGTAATTTCTTTCCAAAATTCAGACTTCTCGTATTCCATACAAGCATCGGACAATTTCGGTAAGAGGCAATGTTAATCAGTCACTGTAAGAGCATTCCTTTTAAGTGACCAGGATTGGCCAATCAACTTATCCACTTCATCATGCTCCTGCCTTTATCCTAATGTATGAGGGTCGGTGCAGTACGTCAATCATCTTACGCATTGACACTAAACGCTCGAGACACGGAGTAATAAGCAAATGGAGTTCTTACCTATTTTTTGGCGGACCCATAAATTTTATTTTTGTTTCTTTTTCATTTTTGAGATTCGTTCTGGGTGCTTGAACTGATTGTGTGAGGTTCTTGCATTATTTTTAGCAGATGTGTGTGGAAATAACTAAAATAATTGAACATAACTTAAAATCAGGGGCTTACTATCACGACTTAAAGCCATCATTTTACGGTATTAACTTTAAAACTTTCGCGTTTCATGATTGAAAAACAATATATCACGGGAATTTAACGCGATGATTTCAATTATTTATTTACGTATTTCACCCGACGGAACGCCACTTCTATTCAAGAATTGTGCTTGAAGCGATTGAAGTTAAAAAACACAGAACGTTCAATCGGGATGACGGTTACAAATTATCCGCGGCGTGGAATCCAGTAATTCAAAAAACATTACCTCGTTGCAGTCGGCGAACTTACAGAATAAGGACACGGTCAGTTTTGTGTGTAGAAATGCGAGGGTAGAGGAAGAACTTTCTACCCCAACGGAGCAAGTGCACTAAGGCACCAGTCTACCCGGGACCACGGTCGTTGCAACACCGCCAAAACGTCGGGTGAAATAGGTAAATAAATAATCGAAATCATCGCGTTAAATTCCCGTGATATATTGTTTTTCAATCATTTTACGGTGTAAAAAAGAGACAGAGCTATACAGTATGACTATTTCTATTCCTTTTTTACAACATGTAAATCGTGATGGTCTTGCCAAGTACATAGTGTGATCCTTACACAAAAACTAAAACAAGCTATCATTTAACTTATCATTCCAATTGAATTGTTTCAAACCCTGACATTTCTAAATATCGTATTTTACGTACAAAGGATTTTATTCTAAAACATGTGAGTTTTACAGCTATCTTATTGATGTTCCGCTGTACCTCTGGAGAAGAAGTTGAAGAAAGAATTGAAGAAGCAACCCCATTATAGTTGGCAGGCAGGTTTCGGTAGCAGCACCTGTTGAAGAATTTTTTTGTTTTTTACTCCTCAATTCCCTCTTACTCAAAATTGAAAATGCTTGCTCAACTACCAATGATATTAGAAGTTGACCAGATCATCACCAGACAGGTCAAACTCTTCTAAGGGCATTTTGTTTTGCATCTCATCGGTCTCCCGATTGTTAAGTTCATTATAGATATTCATAATATAATGAATATAGTTGTCGTTGACAAGTTCACCTGAACTTCCTTGAATATGTTCTATAGTCACTTTATTTAAAGAAAATTGCTGGATTTTTTAAAGAAATTTATTCTACTAGATTACCTGTTAAACTTCTGCCTAAAGCAGAAGCAGGATTAGCGCTTCGCTCCCGTAACACTATTGTGTGACTTGTCGATCTCCAAACGTCGAAAATCGATGCTTCACATCTGCAACAAATAAAGTATTAAGCGAACATTTTGAAAAAGGCTGAAGTTCATCGAGATCATCTTCAGCATGTAATATATAACAATATCATAGTCTTAAATGCATTTGTCGAAATGATTTCACTCTAATTATAACATTATTATAGTCATCAATGCGTTTGTCGAAAGAAGTTGTGACGTAGTATGTAAGTACACTATATTATGCTTGTGTGAGTGCATATAAGATGTATCAACGCACCAAATATACTCAGTGCTTACTCAGCGTTTGAGATGTTTCATTTTCCTTAAAGTCCCGTCCTTATAAAGTAATAGCAATAGTTTTGTTATGAAAAGCAACTACCGAGCTAAACAGATCAGATAATAATATTATTCTTAAAGCAATCTTTCTTTTAGTTGCAAGGGTTATGCCAAACACACTTACATACATACAAACATAGCAATTTAAAAAAAAGCTTGTAAAAATGTAAGAATTTTTTCCGTAACAATTTGTCATTCTGCGACAGTTTTCAGTCAACCATGGTTTTAACATCTTCTTGAACACATATATGTCGATTTGAAAAATGAATAGAAAAGGAGGTTTTCTATTCACTAGAGGGTATTTAGAAAAGTAGTTATAACTTACCGTATCATGAGTGTAGGCACTGGCGAATGCACGGCGGCTTCCAACTCTAACGTTGCTAGGCTGGACGCGTAGCCGTTGCTGAAGTTGAGCACATGGTTGGCAGTGAAGCCAGGTACCTAAACATGGATACCATTATTAGGCATAGAATAGTAAACTGTACTTAGTAATTTTCAATAAAAAGTTAGGGAATGTCACACTACATGGGCATCCAATAACTTTCTAGTAGCGTTAATCCTTACAAATCCAAAACTGCTTTAACAATATTTTATTGATGTTGTTACTTTAGACATTGTGAGACGCATTACATCTGCCACAAATAGTAACAACACTTCCTGATGACCACGCCCACTCTGTCAAGAGCATAACTACTAAGAAGTGGTGGTGGTGTTGTTTACTACCTATGTCATCCTTTCTGTTAGATAAAAGAATAAATATACACCTATGAATTAAATGACCACTCTGTTGAGCTCTGACCAAGAAAGGTGTCGCAGCAGACGACGATGACGATGTTGGCATGCGCTAGCTATAAGTAATAAACGTCACAAGTTTTGCAGATTACGTAAAATGTCAAAGAAAAAAATACTTGCAACGCATTTACAAAATTCGGAGTGTGAAGTGTAGCCTCTGTCCACTACATACTCCGAGGCACAGACACACTGATTAGCTGACTCATAACTCACCATTTGCTCGTTGACGTACCACGTGACATTGGCAGCGGGTAGCGACGGCGGTGACGAACAGTTCGCCCTTATGTGGTCGCCACCGATGTAGGAGATACGATCTGATGTCACGTTGGGACTTGTTAGAGGAGGTTCTGGGGGAGAAAAGTGGGTTTTTAGTGATTAGTTTTGTCTTATCCAACAGTAATCGTACATGTTCCTTGGATATAAAGTAATCAATGAGATTCAGCGACTGTGTAGATTCTAACATTGGAATTTTCTTAGGCGGATTAGTACTTGCAGAGTTTACACTATATAATATTTTTCGTCATCAATTAAGAGTTCTAATCTAGGCCACGGTCTCCCTGATTCTTCTTCTTCATCCGAATCTATCTCATCGTCTGTTGAGACGTGATTAGTCAACAAACATGTAAAATTCTAACATATAGACTTACATATTTATATTTTTAGTAAGGAAGATCTAAATATGAAATCAGTGAAGTATATTTTAATAAGGTAAACAAAATGTTTATTTTCACGTTCAACGTAGATATTTTAATATACTTTCAAAGAGCTTTAAGTGGAAATGGTTATAAGTCACTACATGAGCGTTGGTGACATTCTAAAAGTATTTCAATACTCAGAAACACGTATTATGTATTCTGAGAAAATCTAATAGTTCCTAGAACTTACTGTTGCTACGAGTATCTACTTAAGAATGTTGGACCCAATTGAATTATTACAATGGGTGTCAATCATATTGAGGGTCGATAAAATACCTTCACTCATGTATGTTATAAGGAGTTTGGACTCTTGAAAAGATGAAACTCGGGACGCTGAGACGCCTCGGCGGCCACTCCTAGAGACGGTGCCTGACAAAAGTGGTCGACGCTTGAACAATACTTGTAGGTTTCAATCAAATATTTTGGGTACTATGCTCCGTGTATACACTCTCTGAATGTAAACAAGACTCCACTTTCACAATCGAAAGCATACAGATTCACGTAAACCAACAAAATAAATAATTGTACCTGATCTTTAGTTGGCAATTTTATGAAATAATTTTGAAAAATTTGTGTGACACACGTAGGTAGCACTTAGAAGGAATACCCTCCTAAGTGCTAAATGTGTCACACAAATTTTTCATCTATCATATATCTAGGATCATAAATCTATGAGTCATATTCATATGTAGACATATAAATCATATCGTCTTTGATAAAATATTTTTGACATTTGTTGTTATATAGGATCATAGAAACAGGAGCTGCACGTAGTTATACAAAACAAATTGCTCTGTCCCTATATTAAAATCAAAATCAAATATTTTATTTCAAATAAACCTTAGAGGTACTTTAGAATTGTAAAACAAACTTAAAAAAGATGACTCTAGTTACAAATTCGCAAGCCGTATGTCTCAATGGAGAAGTGTTTGCTTATCACGGTCACACTATGATAAAAAATCTTGCTATATTAAATTAATTTTCATAATTTTCTGATATATTTCCGTCCATAAAACTATGTGATTTTGCCTTTTCAGTTTTGCTACTGCCATATTCTAAATTATAAGCCAATTAGTTATTGTGATGTTTTTATTGACGGAATCAAGTACTAGTAAACTTATTATTAGGAACACTACTGTACACAATGCCGGGTTAAAATTTCCATTATGGGCCGTCGATTTTTGGCGCGGGGAGGGTGGGGGGGAGAAGGGGGGAGCTTTGGTTACCCCCCTGTGCCATCCCCACCACTCGGAGCCCCATGGTTCTCTTGGACTAATTCACAATTTTTTTATTTTTTTTATTTCACTAATTATATTTATGTAGAAAATATATCTGATATCTCCATAACCATGGTTTCCGTGGGGTGGGGATGGTACAGTGGGGTAGTCCCCCTACACCCTTTCCTTCCCTCCCTCCCTGTCCCTTAAACGATGATCATTTTCGGAAATTTTTACACTAACCCGAGCACTTTAACCATGGATATATCCATAACCATAGGGCTCCGAGTGGTGGGGATGGTACAGAGGGGTAGCCAAACCTCCCCTCCTCCATCCCCTACCATCCCCGCGGCAAAAATCAACGGCCCATAATGGAAATTTTATCCCAATGCCGAAGCTATAGCAGTACACACAACCAACTTGTTCTCCATTGCAAACAAATATGACAAAAAATAGGATCACGTAACTATGATAATGTAATACACAGATATGATTCTAGAGGTCGTATATTTAGGATAAGAGACAGGATTCTAGGTATGATCATAGATAGTTTAATACCCCCCTCAAATCTTTATAACATCTTTCAGCAATAGAAATAATGAAAAGACGAAAGGTAGAGAATATAACTGATTCTCGCAAATCCAATTTGATTTAGTCAGTCAAGAGGGAAGACAGAACAAAACAAGCAGGCAATAATACAAATGACAATTAATTTATTCTCCGTGCAACAACACCCAAAATGAAAACAGCAAATGATAACGCTGTTGTCGTGGCTGAATTCTGGTCAACAATATTTAATTTTGGAATCATCGATACGATGAAGGAGAAGAAGAATTAAATTAGATGTGTTAGTCGGCAGCGTTGAGTCGGTGGAATATCGGACACCGATTCTTACCAACCAAATTACACCATCGTTGGATAAAAAACAGTTACCGACAAAAAAGCGTCCATCTGCCTTTGGCCTGCGTTTACTGATTGGGGAAAACTGAAAACGCCGTGCTCTCTCATTGAAATCGAACCAGTCGGTTATTTTTGCCGACAATATGCCAGCTGTATTGTGAATATGCAATATTTCAGCAAACCTAATAAAAGATTCGGGGAAAGGGTATTGGTGGCAGATGGTGGATGGGGCTCCCCTGCCGCTTTTGTTTGAAACTATATAATTTGGGGAGTGGACTTCGATGTGAATGATTTTGCGTTGTGTCCAGTTTTGTTTGAATGTTGGGTAGTGTAAGAATATGATGTTTGTAAAGCAAAAAAGTTTGTAAAAGACAAATGACGGATGACAAACAGATGTTGTAAATATCGAATTGAATATATATATCATCTGACGGTAGGACAGGAGTTTCAATGATTTTATGATGCTCAATAATACATGTAAAATCTTTTTTTATTCTGATACTTTTCACACATTGAAAACAAACAAATTTAAATACTACGTAGAAAATAAAAAGTATGGTAAATGTCTTATGTGCGATGATACCTGAACAAGAATTAGTAAATCATAAATAATATATTTTACCACTAACGAAATTAAAAGAAAGATGGCACAACTCATCCCACCAGACTTTACACAGTCCGTTTATAAGTCCTTAATCAAAGAGTTCAAGCCTGCTTTTGCCAGATTAGCAGGAGACCTAATTAAACAAAAGTAAAAGCGAAATAAACATAATTAAACAAATAACCCTACCTTTTATTAGACCCCGAAAAGCTGGACAATTATTCAGCAGGGAAACTACGCAGAAATTTAAAAGAAAATTTGTTTTACAAGACATTAACCCTAGATTCGCCGCTGCTGAAGGAAAAACTGCAATTTATTTATGTAAATGCTGTTTAAAGGACTTTTGCATATTTTTTGCCAAAAATTTTCAACGCCTTCAATTAAAATTTGAATTTGGAGCTTGGAACAGCTGCTCGGATTAGGTGTAGGCTTGAAAAATGTGTTGTTTAGTGTCTTTGAGACGGAGATAAATCTGAGGATTATGCCAAAAGAGGCGAGAGGAAGGAGATTTTTAATTTGAAGGATCGATTATATTTTTCGGAGTTAATATAGTCAGCAAAGAGATTAAGCAAACCCATTATATCAACATATAGATAAAGATGTTTCATATTTGTATGTAACAAAATACAGACTTCAAAGTTGACTTTCCAAACGACAACAAGTAGCTTATTATTAAAGAACCATGAAGTTTAAAAGTCCGATCATTAGATGCAAATTTTTACCTAGCAACCGAGAATGTATTTTATTAAGTGCCTTCTTTAATAGCGGCCTAAATAAAGATCCTAATTTAATATTTAGACCCACTGTTGAATACATGCCTGCGGATCACAGCCAAGAGGCAACGTTGGGGCCCATAGCAACACTGCGACTCTTGGATTCAACCAGGTCTATACCCGCGACTCTGCGATTGCGCAGCAGCGGAAAGCTAGGGGTTTGTTCTTTAGAGATACTGGTTCCTTTCTGACAGGTGGGAGGTGTGAAGTACACGAATTACTCATCTTGATTCCCGCAAGGGACCCCTGGGGTCGTTCAATCCGTGGGTGTGGTTGGGGGTTATTGGTAGGAAGATACATATAATAAAGGACAATAAGGAATAAGCGACGTCTTCTGTACCGAAAGCTCCAGCATCCACTAGGCACGTTGTCGACACTAAATACCTCGCTGCACGCGAAATATTCACAAAACCAAATGCACAGGCGCCGCACAACACCAATCGCGAATGGCGAGCGCAATTTTCAACAAAGATGGGTTGATTATTCAACATTTACAATATAATCGAACGAGACCCGATTTACGTCGCACGCGCTCGGTCACAAATTTTCTAGTCAACTGTCAACTCAACTCAATCAAAAGCTATCAAATCAATGACAGACGAGCTGACACAGTGTTGCAACAAAATAACAAAAATAGTAACGGAATGTTTGGTTCGAAACACCCACAATTTTGTTTTTGTTTTCTGATATCCTCGCAACTAATCTAAATATCCTTTCATCATGCTTCTTCGTTCATCAGTTTTTTTTTTATTTCGTTATATTATACTGCGGCCAAATAATAGGCATTATTTAGCCCCAGTTTACGCCCGTGGTCTAACCCTAGAGAACTGTGCATTATGCCTGAATAAAAAGCCACTAGCACCAAAATATATTTTCATAGGAACCGGATCAGAACTTTTAGTATAACAAACATAATATAAAAAAATACCTTGAATGTTACATTAATTTGGATAAATAACTCACCTACTACCACCATCATGGCCGCCTTGATGTCAGTGTGAAACAATGGCGCATCAGCTGACACCTCACACTGGTACTCCCCTGTCAATGTCCGGTCCACCTCTGTTAACACCACCCGATTTTGGTCTGATGCTGCTACCTGCAAGGATAATAAGGTTTTGATTTAATCCTAGAGAGTGACGACATATACATTGGTCTTCTTGGATTCTGTACTAAAGGACTTTCTATGGAAATTCTTGTCGAAAGTCGAAAATTATATGTTAACTAGCTGACCCGGCAAACTTTGTTTTGCCATAAAAACACCAAACCTTTATCTACCCTACCTACCCTACCCTACCCTACACTACCCTACCCGACCGTACACTACCCTACACTACCTTATCCTACACTACCCTACCCTACCCTACCCTACACTACCTTCCCAACCCTACCCTACCCTGCCCCACTGCTGTCTCTGTGAGACGGAATGGACCGTAATCCACCTCGCGGGCCCAGTGCGGGTGGATGTCACATGTCTTTGAAATATTTGGTTCTAGGATATGCCGGTTTCCACACGATGTTTTCCTTCACCGTTTTGATAGCAGGGATGATGAAATAATTTACAAAAAGTAAAGAGCCTGCCTGGGTTCGAAACCACGACCTAAACTTGTAAGCTTGTAAGTTACCACTGGGCCATCACTGCTCTCACATTTCGATAGCTCATGTTAATCACATATATATAGTACTTTTCAGTAATCGTTATTTTTTTGTATTTCTAGTCACTGTAGTCTACCTAGGCCTTCTTGACGTTTAAGAAAATTGACTTCGTAACAGAATCAGCACATTAGGACCATCATCAGACTCTAGTACTTAATTGCTGGGCATAAGCCTCCTATTGCAAAGACTTCTGCTCAATCCTTGACTACTCACATTCAGCTGCTTCACGTAGGTGCTGGGATAGGATAGATGAACCCCTTTGTCGCATTTAGACTCTCATTTGGTCCGTTGTGCGTGCAGGCCTCCTCTCTGTGAAAGGCCGTAATCCAACACGCAGTCTCAGTGCAAGTTGGTGGATGTCACATGTTTTCGATCTTTTGGTTCTAAGACATGCCGGTTTCCTCACGATGTTTTCCTTCACCGTTTTGAGAGCAGTGGTGATGAAAATAATTTACACAAAGTAAAGCGCCTGCCTAGGTTTTAACCCACGACCTACAACTGGTAAGTCAACCTACAAAATGTAGGTGCTTTATAATATGCTGATATCAGATACCAAAACAACGTTGTGAAGAGACCTACTAACTCTCATACTGCATTTTTTTGTAGAAATAATGAGATTTATATCTTGTATTATCGTTTGTAGTAAGTATGTATTGTGTGTTGGCTTTTATGAATCTAACCATAGAAACAAACCCTGGCTGATCAGGATGCAGGCGACAGTAAATTATTTTGCTATATACCAATTATTCTACTTACATCAACTTTAATCTCAGCTACAGGGAAGACTTTCGTCGCCGGTGACTCCTTCGGTACAAATCGGTAGAACTCAATCATGTTCCTGTACCATCTGATGGAGTACAACTGCGCCCCTTCCAGCTCATAGGTGCACATAAGTTCTGCGTCGTGGCCCGTTAGCACGGCTTTGGGTACGTGGATCTGAAGTGATTTGAGGGAGTTCACTGTACCTGGGGAAAAAAATAATGTTGTTAGTGGGTTCATAAATTTGTACGGTCTTTGTATTGGGTACGTTTGATGAATAGACGATAACGTGGCAATGCTGCCATCAGTCTTTTGGGTAGAATACCAGTGGACAGCGATGTGAAGGAGTTTTTCAGTAGTTAGTTTGAGTGTGTTATGGTTCATTTAGTAATTTATACTATGTTAATTTGTATCCATGTAAATAAATAAACAAAGTATACCTTATTACAATTACATTGTTATACTTTTGTTTTTCGCCGAGACAACTTCGTGTCTCTGAGAGCCCGATGAGTCGCTACAAATAAAATTCTGGTAAAGGCTACGAAGAGTGATATTTTAGTTTTATAAAAGACTGTTATCTGCGATTAACACGCTGATTATATTAAAGAGCTACAGTGTATCGAAAAATGGAAGTACTTTTGATTAATTTTAAAGAAAAATACTGTTAACAAACCTAAATAAAATGTTAAAGCGTAACAACGCTTTAACATTTTATTCTTACTTTTTAGTCTTACTTATCTGTTCTAAGATAACAATCTTAGAACAGATAAGTAAGACTAAACTACCAAGTATTTCTTTATCATTCTAAATACGATAACAATTCCTTTATAACTCTTTCCATAAAAAAAGAATAAGCCCCTTCTCCAGTGGACTTTACCGAACAGTAACTCATTTAAGGAAAAAAGCCAGAACTTCACAAAAAATGAAATGTATGAAGGAAAAAAGACATTGTTGGACTTAATAATAAAGTCAGACGTAATAGGCAATTTATTTTCATTGTCACTTCTCTGACACTACGTATAAAAGTTAATAACTTACTTCGGCCCACTGACAATGACGAAACAGCTGCCTCCTTACTTTTTTTGTTCAGTGTCACAGAGTAAAAGTAACAAAATTCAGAAGTGAAAAAAATTTTTAGGTGAAAACTGTGAAATGTATTTTTTATGTTGACTGTATTTTGTTTTTGTGACGTACTAATTTACTAGGTTTCATCTTAGGAAATAAGGGTGCTGTATTATTCATATGATTTTTTGTAGCCTGACATTACTCGAAATAGCTATGGTTATAGGTCTATACTGTAATAACAGTCAACTTTAGAAAGTTTTTGGTTTAATGTAATTTCTGTTAGGTTTTAGAAGGTTTCATTAACGTAATTCTGGCATATTCAATACTTTTGTACCGACAAATCTGCATAACAATTGGCATAAAAACAGTGTTTATCGAAAAACCTTCCCACGTACAATCTTCTACCCAATTATACTTACACAGAGCAGAAGGTAGCAGAACATAGAAACAAAAATGCACTAATAGCAGAATCTTTACGTACCAAGATTCCGCAAACACGGATTAACCTAGAACCATACGATATCTATCCAAACACACCACTTAAAGTGAAGCTTAAAATTTGCAAAATGCTTAAACACATCCTTGGTACCAGGAGACTAGGCGAGCAAGGAGGTAACATCATAAGATTTTACGATAGCTCTCGTACGGTACATTTTCACCTTGAGCACTCTTCGAGGTGCGTCAAGTAAATACCTACTTTATGACAGCTCGTTAGAAGTTTGGCTATAACGCTAAACGACGTCCCTGCTGTTATCGTGGCTTTTTGCTCTCCAAATCTGCCACTTAATACTTCTTCAACTTATTATTGCCTGGTAACCTCATTCGTATTTTTAGTATTGTAATTCGTGCTAGCTGTTATGTAGAGTGGTATTTTTCTGCTTACGACCTTAATTAACTCCACATTTATTCTAATAAAGGTATTTAGCGCTGAAGTAATTAGTTACTTCAAGGCTTACTAAAAAGTAGAATGAACAGTATACCTAAAGGCATACTGTTGCATGGAGTATGCTGATTGGCCACATTTCATTTCATGCTGGCACACGCAAATCAATCAACTAATAAGCACGCGCGATTTGAATTCAAGTCTCACAGGCATGCTGAAGAATATCGGTAACCACAAAGTACCTTTTCTCAAAATTTTATCGCTAGCACGCGCTATGATATACAGCCCATACATCGTGCGATTTCCAGCTCAGGTTTAAGATATTCATATCAGAAATCGCAGTTAAGCATATCCCACATTGAGGCATGATATTTTAAGCACGACTTTTATATTCAACATGGTATTGCGCCAAACAGCAGCCAAACAAAGAGATAAAAGCTTTTTAAATCTCCGAATTTATGGTTTGTTTGTGCTAACGGAATACTATTTGGTAAATCCAAGCGTTTGTGGACCGATATTATTTTAATATGGAGGGTACGGCACATATTTTATGCCGAATCACGAGTCTGATTACTATGTAAAGTTTTCGCATGAGTTTTCTGTCTCGAAAATGTGGATAGATGTGATTTTTTCTAGTTCTATGATTTGTGTTCTAAACGAATTTGTTTCTGTCCTATTTTGAAAGGAAGGACTATAAATCTCAGATGTTACGTCAGTCACAATAAAAATAATGTATTTTGTTACCTAGACGGAACTACTGAACTGGATAAACAAATGAGGTGTCAGTGAATTTATTCTTTCTGAACCAAAATTACGTCACAGAAATTCTAAAGGCTATTTTGCTGACATAACAACATGACGTCACTTGTGCATATTCGAAGAGTTTGGTAGAGGTTTACCAAAAGTAAGAACCACATTTTGTCTCCTTATTGTTTTTATTGGGAATATATTGTCATTAACGGGACATGAATCTATAAACTCTGCACTGTACACTGGAAAACTCAATAAACTGATCTGAGTCGCCAAGACATCATGTTCAGCAGATTTTGCGGCTAAAATTTACATTATGGGCCGTTGATTTGGAAGTTCATAATATTTTTTTTAGGTAGTCATAAATAGAAAGCTTTTTACAAATTTTCAAGACTCGGAAATTTTATAATTTTTTGTATGTTTTTCGTGAGGTAAAAAAATGCGAATTAGTCCAAGAGCGAGTGAAGCGAGCTCGGGAACTTAGGGCCGCAGCTCCCGTCATCTCCTTAATGTTAGGCTACTTATGACCCTACAGAGAGAAATAGGAGCCCCGCGCAGCGGGGTTCCGTCGACTTTGTAGCTTAAATATTTGGGCGCACGGTTGGCGCAGTGGTTGAGCGATTGACTGCTGCGCTGCGGGTCGCGGGTTCGATTCCCGCACGGAACAAATATTTGTATGACCTACAGATAGTTGTTCCGGCTCTGGGTGTTTGTGTATGTGAGTTTATATGTTTGTAAACGCACCCACGATACAGGAAGAAATTCCTAGTGGGGGGCAACGTTTTTTCAAAAAAAACAAAAAAAAAAACAAATAGTAATTTTAAATTTAACCATGGATATCTCCATAACCATGGGGTTCTGTGGGGAGGGGATGGTACAGTGAGGTAGCCCCTCTACCCCCCTTTCCCTTCCCCCCTCCACGCCTCTTAAATCGATGCAGATTTATGGCAATTTTTATTCTAACCTGAAAACTTTAACCATGGATATCTCCATAACCATAGGGCTCCGAGTGGTAAGGATGGTACTGGCGATACTCAAACCTCCCCCCCTCCCCCCTCCATCTTCCCCGCATCAAAAATCAACGGCCCATAATCGAAATTTTAGCCGATTTTGC
The DNA here is from genome assembly GCA_949775005.1 of Orthosia gothica. Classification (NCBI taxonomy): domain Eukaryota; kingdom Metazoa; phylum Arthropoda; class Insecta; order Lepidoptera; family Noctuidae; genus Orthosia; species Orthosia gothica. The sequence continues at coordinate 10,236,097 of OX459052.1, forward strand.
GACCACTACACCAATAATTCAATCTTAATCTTGTCATAATAAATCATACCTAATTATTTCAGTTTTAAGCTTATTCGAGTTATTTTCCTTGTCCTATTTAACAGTCCAAGCTATTTGGTAGGAATTTGCCCCAGTTTTGAAGCAAACCGCCATGATTCGACATTCCGCCAAACCTCTGCGTTTGACAGTTGACATTGACGGGTTCGAAAGCTGCCATTGCCTTGTTTGCTGTCGCCTGCAAAGTGCCTTCCGCTTCTAAACGCTTTTAAAATTATTAGACTTTAATTTTAACGTAATTTACGTCTTTATGGTTTTTTAGTCAGTAAATAGGTTTGGAATTTGCAGTGTTATACAAGTAATCATTAATATTGGTCTCTTAGATATTAAAGAAATTTAGTGATTGAGAATTTGCTTCTAGATAAGGTAGAAAACAATGACAGATCTTCAAATACAGATATAGAAGAGAAAAAATCAAAGAGGTGAAGACAAGAAAAATAATAGAACAAGACTATAAAAAATTACGAACCCAACAATAATCACAACAACATTTTTCTAAACCAACAGAAAACAACAAATATCGGAAGCCATTCAAACAAAATAAAACCGGAACGGAACGGGCACACATTCAGTGATCTGTAAAGGACCGATACTGTTCAGCATGGTCCACTATCGCTTAAATTTACGCGTTTACAATGTGGAATAAATACTGGACACAGATTAGATAGGAGCGGACAAGTGGACATTGCACTTGGTCAGTTGTAAAATTGAAACACTGTGTTTGGGTGGACTGTGGTTCTTAGCAAAGAGGTTTTTCAAGTTCTTGTCGTGCGTATCGTGAATATACTGATTAAGAAAAAAGTATTTCGCAAATATTTGCAAATTTTCTGAGTGACGCTTACCATGATCGCACAAAACTCTGTCATCTATGTTGATTTAAGGGATCACACCCTCAACCGGCGCGAGACTTTAAAAGGCTTCTGTTTAATTGTTTTACTACTGTATCTGTACGTCAGGTGAGTGCATAAGGAGGAACTTCCATTGTCTATCGACATTTTATCAGCGGCACGGGGTCTCATTGCTAAGAAAGAAAATTTGGTTCAAATAAATCTCATTAGATGGCGTGACATGTACACACAATTCAATAGAATTGTGTGTAAAATTAACATTTTCTTCTGGAATTGAACATAAAAATTGTATGTTCTTGTTTAATCAACTCTTCTTAGTACAAAATTATGGAATATTGGGCTCTTAATTCACATTTCAAAAATTATTTGAACTGATCATTTAAAATTGATGCCAATAGATGGCGCAATTTTAAATTTCTGAGGTATTCCACTCGATTGTTAAAATTTGCATTGTAACACATTTTGGTGTAAAAAACTGAAAAACGTGCAAAAAAATACTATAAAACGAACCTTCACTGTATTTAAAGAAAAAAATATTCACGAACCTAGTAAACTCTTTTACTTGCAAAACCATCTATTGCCGTGAAACGGGATCAAACGCGATTGACGTACTTATAAAAATAACAAGATTAATTAGATGAAAAACGCTAGTTACGTCGGCACGGTTTCTTTGTATAGGATGAGGCATGCTAGTATTATATTATCTGTGTCAGCGGTAATGTTTTTCAAAAGTTCAAAATATAATGGGATTGGCCATGGACACATCGGCAGCGGTTATCAATCCTGAAGGATTTTTGAAACAAAATAGACATTATTTAGAAATATTCTTATTACGCTTTCAATTATTTTTGACGACATGGTTGGCGTAGTGGTTGAGCTATCGGCTGCGTTGCGTGTCGCGGGTTCGTTTCTTGCACTGAACAAATATTTGTATGGCCTACAGATTGTTGTTCAGAATCTGGGTGTCTTGTGTACGTGAATTTAAATGTTTGTAAACGCACCCACGATACAGGAAGAAATTTCTAGTGTGGGACAAAGAAAAAAAAAAAGGTATTTAATTAATTACAATTACAATTTCTAGGGGTCTGAGAGTCAAGAGTGAATAGGTTATTTCTAGGTAAACGTATTTAACCGTCGACCACATCTTCGCTTAACATCAGGTGAGATAGTGGTCAAGCGCGAGCCTAAAGAATATTAAAAAAAAAGAATATATTACGGTAATAAAAAACTTCCAGTAGCGTGCTGCATGTGAAAAAAGAGAGAGGGCGCCATATGCGCACTAGAGAGGTGGCTCAGAGCTAATTAAATAGGGCTGCGTTCAAATTACTAACAAAACCCATTTATTTTTTATTTTTGTACAATCGTTACCGCAGATAGAATATCATTTACCTAGGTATTCTGCTGTCACCTTTTAACGATAATTTTCAATGCCTTAATACTGCTCATAGTGACCCTTGTCCACGGCTGATGGCTATACGCTGGCCTTAGATTACTTGGGACTTGAATATAACTGGCGAAGTGTGGGTTTACTATAAGTAAACCTCTGCCTTAACCTTTGGTAATACAGGCGTGATGTTAAGTTAAGTGATGGTGACCAATGATGTTATATATAAACTGAGGTAGATACGTTTTAACGACGTCTGCGCGGCAATACAAACACCAGCTGACTAGCGTTGCGACACGGACATACGTTTGGACAGTTCATTTATTTCTTTCTGACAACGGGATCCTATTAATATCTCTGTGATCTTTTAACCTACTCACTGATAGAAATAAAGTTCCAAGTTCCATAGGTCCTATTTAGGTAGTTTTTTAGGGTTCCGTAACCAAATGGAAAAACACGGAACCCTTATAGATTCGTCATGTCTGTCTGTCTGTCTGTCTGTCCGTCCGTATGTCACAGCCACTTTATTCCGAAACTATAAGAACTATGCTGTTGAAACTTGGTAAGTAGATGTATTCTGTAAACCGCATTAAGATTTTCACACAAAAATAAAAATAAAACAATAAATTTTGGGGGCTCCCATACTTGAAACTAAAACTAAAAATATTTTTTTTTAATCAGACCCATACGTGTGGGGTATCTATGGATAGGTCTACAAAAATTATATTGAGGTTACTAATATCATTTTTTTCTAAACTGAATAGTTTGCGCGAGATACTCTGCCAAAGTGGTAAAATTTGTGTCTCCCCCTCTGTAACTTCTAAAATAAGAGAATGATAAAACTAAAAAAAATATATGATGTACTACTATGTAAACTACCAGCGAAAATTGGTTTGAACGAGATCTAGAAAATAGTTTTTTTTTTAATACGTCATAAATCGTAAACCGCAATTTACCAAGTACGGAACCCTTCGTGCGCGAGTCCGACTCGCACTTGGCCGGTTTTTATTGTATATAGGCTCGCGTTTGACCACTATCTCACCTGATGCTGCACGCTTGCCTAGAAGCTTGGCTAAAGTAAAATATCGCCATGTTTTATTTCTTTATAATGAGTATTACGTATTAATTGGTAAAATCGCATTGATGGTGACCCACATTTTTGTCACACATCAGCACACAACATCATTACCATCTCCCAATTGGCACTATCCGCTTACCCTCTTACCGTCATTAAAAAAACTCCGCACAATTTAATTCCCAAGTCTCTTTAACGATGCACCGTACGCTCGACAATGTGCTGACACATTCGGGCGTCAGTTTTAACGAATGGAAACAAAACACAGCCGATACGAAACGTGGGCTCAAAAGTGGAAAACCAATTTCGCTTCGCCGTCCACCAACCGAAACTCGTTTGACACAAGTTTTAAAATAAAAACTATCAACGCTTGAATACGTTTTCAATCACGATTTCGGATGCTGTGCAAAGGGACTGGCATCACGGATGGATTTTTAAGGGCTCTTGATTTTTTGTTGGACTCGGAGCTTTGTCGTTGCATTACACTACAACATTTTTGATCCAATTGTGTTTTTTTGCAAACCTGTTCTGGTCTACTCCTAGACAGAGGCCTCCCTTCACTCCAACTTTTGTTTTTGCTAGCCTGTTCTGTTCCACTCCTGAACAGGGGCCTTCCTCCACTTCGTCCACCTGTCACAAGTCCAATAAAAAACGATCTGCTGAGTGGTGTAGAGACTACTGTAACAAGCTATTACCTCATTAAGCTGTTGACACCATCAAATCTTGACAAATCTGACTATAAAGTATGTTTGCTTTTTTCAAAGAAATAAATATTGAATTAGGCTATTTTGTAGGAATGGCCAAAGTCATCGACTATAAAAGGTAGGCCGATTACTACTTGTCATGACCAGTAGAACCTAAATCACAAAACTTGAGAATCTGCGAGTATATACGCACGAGAAATGACTAAGTGTATAGCTCACCCCCAGTTTCCCAGGTCAAAATTATCGGAGAATTAATGTGACAAATTGTCAAGCACGCGTTATCTGCTGTGATTGGTTAAATGAATTTTCAACAGCCAATCACAGCAGATAACGCGTGCTTGACAATTTGTCACATTAATTCTCCGATAATTTTGAGCTGGGAAACTGAGGGTCAGTGTCTTGTATTTTTTGATAAGTGAAGCAGTTTAAGAGCTTATTTGACAAAATCTTCAAACTATGAAAGCCTGAAAGCATTTCATAGTCAACAGATTCAGCCAAAACTATCTTGATGCCAAAACAAACTTAAAAACCCATTATTGAACCGCTTCTTCCTCGTGGTCAAACTATTTTCTCAAACTGATTTGACCAAAAGGAAAAAAAACCCGTTGGTCAAACTTCTAGGATAGATAACTCTTTTTTCATTTGAATTATCTTGTTGCGTACAGTGATGATTAAAATATTATGTCATTCTCATTTTCCTGTTTTGTTTGCATTCATTATTTCGGTGTTACATTATTTGAATCTGAATAAATATGTATAACAAAAAAAAAAATAGTAAAAGAGGTAGTATTACTACATGATGCACGGCAGTATTATAAATTACGAATGTATAAAAATGTCTTTTGGACTTGCAATTTCTGCAATGTCTGCTGCTTTTACTCGGTTTTACACAACCTAATGTGTAAGAAAATGAATAAAGATAATGTGCTCCAGAATTTTGAGCATCTCTTCACACACATATAAGGAAGTAAATACTTAAGTTTATTAAGGCTATAAGCAATAAACTCCCCTAAATAGCTGAATATATAATTCCGAGCCATTTAACCGACCGCGAGGCGACGCGAGGGGTTCCTTGATTTGAATTGATGTTTGTCTGTGTGTCCTTTCAAGCGTGCTAAATTCGGGAGAAAATTTTGTTTAGCTGAATTACGGATGATTTGAAAATTGGTTCTTTCAATTTTTATTTTTACGTAGCTTATTTTCACCCAGGAAATTGGAATTTTAATGTTTTTTTTTTACTTTATTGTTGAATGTATGTTCAACAGTGTTTTGTGACCATTGTTGACAGGTTTTTCTTTGTTCCAAATTACCTGTATTCAAATACACGCTTTATTTTCTAGAAGATTAAACTATGCTGTTTTTTTAATAGAACCAAGGTCTAATGAATGGTAAATTAACGCATTACTTACTTATGATGCATATCCTTTTCAACTAATTTCAAAAAGGAGAAGGTTCTCAATTCGACTGTATATTTTTGTAAGTTTGTTACGAGATTATCCCTTTTTATTTAAAAGCTGGTGTTTCCCACGTGGCCCCATTTAAGTTTGATCAAGATCTGACGAGTAGCTTTTATTTTATCTGTAATAATACGTATTTTTATGGTAATATAAGGTATCAAAGATAAAAAGAGAAAAATAAAAAAAATAAACCGACTTCCAAACCAAAACACTACAAAGCGCAAAATAACTTTCTTTTCGGAAGTCGGTGTCAAAAACGAAAAAAAAATAGGTCCCAATAATTTTTTGCTTTGTAGTGTTTTGTTATGGAAGTCGGTTTATTTTTTTGTTTAAACGTTATTTTTTTTAAACGGATGTAAAACATTAAGAATATTCTAGGAGAAAATTCCGCTTCACGTTCTCCGAACATGTTTTTATAAATATGTAACTTTTCCATCACCTGATTTCTAATCCCACTACTCGAAAATCTAATCGAAAATGTTGGAAGACAAAGAAGTTTATTTATACTGGCTTAACACTTAGGAAAAATAATAATGGCTATCTTGTTCGTGCCTAAAACCACGATGTAGAGATTTCACCACTTATAAAACACTACTACACATTCTATATTCAAATTTTCCATGGAGAAATTGAACTTAGAATCTGTTATGCAGTAGCCAAAGGCCTTATAGTTTTTTTTTTATAAATAAGGTCTTCTTTATTTCGTTTGAAATAAGAATTCACTAATAAGTTGCTCAGGACGTAAGGACGTGGAGCGAGGTGAAGCATGAAACTCAAGATCGTTCGCGATGGAGTACATTTGCCCTCTGGCCCAGTTAGGGGACATAATACATTAAGTCAAGTAAGTTAATAAGTTGCTAAACAACCATACACAGTTAGCAACGTAGTTACCGATATCAAGTTAAAGACACAAATGAAAGAACTTCAAATCAATATTTTCTTTTATTATTTCTCTTTTCGTACACTAAGTGGAGTATTAAAAACATCGATGGTTTCCTTGCCCCCGATATTGTTTTCAATAAAAACAGAAAAACCGTACTGTAACGCTCTGGCGGTAAAAGGGGTAAAACCGGTAATTGTGGAGCGCAGCTGATGTTTCTCTGCTACGTTTTTTATTTACTGCTGTTTCTCGCTTGTTCCTTTAAACAAGCTTATTAAGATATTGTTAATGGATTCTTTTATGTACCTACAACTAATTGTAGGATGGTTCTGATTGTTGAGTAAAGATTTGTTTTATTAGAACAAAGTAACCTATGTCTTTTCGTAATTACACTTGATACAGCAAGTATTTCTACTCAGCCATTTTGAATTTGGATTGATAGTTATTTCTTTAAATATTTTTTAACGTTTAATAGAACGTGTAGGCAGAAATGTAGGCGTTGCAGAAGGGATTTTTTATTTTTTATTTGTTTTTTATTTCAACGTGGCAATGCTTCCAGCGTTCTGGGCACGTTTCCCATTGACATCGATGTGGACGAATTTTTTGATGCGCGATAAGCCCTTTTACCTCTCCCCTTTGTATGTAAGTGTGTTTTGTTATTAGTCATAAGATAAGAAATATTCAATTATATATATTTATAATTATGTGGATATTAAATTAATATTATTAATCGATAATATGAAATTATATTGAAAGTCTCTTCTCATGGTTCGTCTTAAATCATTTCGAAACGTAATATAATTTGAAAATAGCAATGGACAATTTTCTTTCCAAAGTCTTTAACGATAATTTCAACAATAAAACAAAACACAATCGGACTACAGTTAAGCGAACTAACCCTTATAACATTAACACACATAATAGGCGAGCTAACCCTTATACAGGATGAACACAGATACGAGCACATGAATAATCTGAACACTGACATCATCACTGTAAAGTTTCCCAGCATTTTTGTGTCACGTTAATTATGGTCCCACAGGAAATGTGTGACGGTTTGTGCAATTTATTTGTTAGTAACCTCGCCTCATACTGCCTGTGATAGGGTGTATATGATGGCAGAATTAGTTGGACAACGGTTTACGGTTTGAATTCATTTATTTCTAAAGATTACAAATCACTTGTACAGAAATAAATACTAAACATTAATCGTATTTATACATTTTTGTTGTCCAGGAGTAGCAAGAGCTTTATAGTGTTAACATTACGAATATATGCAGGTAATTGTTAAAAGTTTTGTATTGTCTACCGCCGCGTTGATGCGGTCGACGTGCGGTGAGCGGTGACTATCTTTGTTTGTATGTTTAAAATCTAAGGAATCGTTCACACCAGAGTTAAATGAATTATATTAAATATTTATTTTAATTATGAACTTTTAAGATATATATATATGGCACTTTAGCAGTTTTTTAAATAGTTGTAACGATTGTGTATTTTATATCTTTTGATAGTGAGTTATGAAGTTTCGCTCCCTCATGCATTATTGTTTTTTTCCCATAGTTAGTTCTAGCACTAGGTATATGTAAGTCTTCTTGTCGTCTTCTTCTTGACAATCACGATGTTCAGGACGATAATCGTGAATATTTGGGATCTGTAGGCTGGGTTTGCACTATATTTTACTGCACGTTTTTTACGTAATTGTATAAATCAAAATGAAATACAAATGCCCTTTTTTGATAACTACTTAATAAACTACCTAATTTAATCAAAATTAGATATTTTCGTTATTTATTTCTACAAAATAAATATTACTATATTCTGCGCCGCCGGCGGTGTTGTTAGTTTTTTTATTTTTGTCAGGTAACGTACTTACTAAAAGGACAAAAAATATATTATTAGTTCTGGTCATGTGAAGAAGTGTGGCGACGTTTGGGGGAGGCCTATGTCCAGCAGTGGACGTCTTTCGTCTCTCTCTAAGAAAAATCAAAATAATGGCGGTTTTTCTCGGTTCTGTATAGACGTAATCAAAACTAAGATTAAGCACTATTTCATTTATATTTATCTGGCCGTGTCCAGTAAATCCGTTTAGTCGTGATGAATTTACATATATCCAAACATTCAAATTAATAATGTTAATAGGAGTAGGAGGTAGGATTTTTGTACCAAATACAGCCCAGAAAAATACATTCTCCAAAATAGAAAGTATGCCCCAGTAAACTTATTACCTATCCAATCTTACTAAAAATACATCTTGAAGATAACAATACGGTTTCCCGAATTCAGCACAAAAATTTATGGTATCTCGAAAATAGCTACAGGAAACCGGGACGATTATTGTCCGATGTATTACGTTCATATGGTTACCTTACCGTTTCGATGTCACAAAAGAGAATTTTGTTGGGAAGTTGTGATAAACTGCCGCGGTAGAGGAAGTTCCGTTACTGATTAGCGCAGAAAAGAATTTTCTGTAATGTTGTTTGTATGTCGGATTATTTATACGTATCGTATACGGTTTTTGGGGTTCAATGTAGAAAGGATTCTGTCTGGATGGAGGTTTTTTGATATAGGATTATTCCCAAAATAATTATTTCAAATCTTGATAAAAGTTTTAAGATGATTGATGATAAATATAAATAATGATTTCTAATCTTGATAATTTTTAAGATGATTAATTAGATAATTATAGTTTTTTTTTTTAATTTTCTTCAAATTGTTTTCTATATTCTGCTTGTCATAAAGTTTTGTTAAAATACACATTTTTGTCTAAGAAATATTTTCGAATGCCAAAACTTTTTCTTTATGATTATCCGACGAACAATTATATAGATTGTACCGAAATACAATAATACTTTAAGAGATATTTCTGTTACCAACAACAACAACTGCTACAACTATATGAATAAGTTTTTTATACGGGCTTTAATTAAGCGTAAGTTATTTCGTATTTCCTTTTCATGAAAACATTTTGGTATATTTTGTGTCGACAATTTTGTAGTGTCACGTTTTAAAAGCTTTTGTCAAGCTAGGAGGTAGATTTATTAAAATGAATGAGAATTTATGATTAAATAAAGGTAACACGATCTAGAATTGGTATTTATAACTAACAGAAACAACGGCAAACATCATGAGGAAACCTGGACTTCATCGCCAACGCAAATTCAGCAAACATGGTGTACGTATTTATTGATGCTCGTTTCTTCTTTGTGTAAGAAGAGGCCTTTGCCCTGCAGTGGGGCAAAAACAGGATGGTATTATTATAAGCAGCAAGTTGCGGGGGTCATTAACGGACCCGACTAACGAGATTTTTACTTGATTTCTTTAAATGTAATCTATTGACATAGGTCAAAATCAACATAAACAAGCAATTACAGCTTGTTTATGTTGATTTTGAACGCCAGATATTATTTTTTTATAGTGCAAATATGTTAGACAATATACTATCGGTAACCGTACCATATTGCACAAAATAAATGTTTGTTTGATTGATTGAGCTTTAGGTTGTTAGTTCAAACCCCTTTTTTTTGGTTTGGGAGGTCATCCAATAACTTCGCCCGCTCTGGGGGAAGTGGCAGGGCGTTTCAGAATTTTACTGACTAAAACCCACCCGAGTTCTTTCAATTGCTTGTGCCAGGGCCGCGGTAACTCTCTTTCAAATTTATCGGCGACCCAGACAGGCATCGGTCCTAGCGGGCCCCGTCACTTTGCCTGACATCTCTTTGAGGCGCGCGTGGAACATTACGCGCCGTAAACTCGGGCCCGGTCCTTATCGGACGGCAAGCTACCCATTACTAGATGTCCGCAAATCCAAGCCTACGGTGGCCGGGAATCGGCTTGCGACTCCCGACGCCCTGGGCGCTTACGCGTGCCGCCTCCTCCTTTGCGAGCATTACTGCTTCGCAAAAGGCAAAGACAGCTTCCCATGCCCTTTCGCTACGTACCATAGCCTGAACCAGGGCCGAACACGGCGGTGGTCCAACCAAGCGGAGCCTACCTCCACCGTATGCTTTGTCTAGTTTATTTCATCACCACGGTGAATGAAAACATAGTAAGGAATGTCCTAGAGCCAAAAATATTTTGGTTTTATATCGTTGTTCAAATCGTTCTCTTAAATAAGCAACCTTGAAAAAGTAGCACAAACGGCAAAGACTAAAATCCTCCGACCATTATTATTATACCCAAAACCTTAATTGAAATCCGTATTCCCAAAACGAATTTATTATACCTAACAAGATTACTTTAATTGTAATCTTTTACCAAGCATTTGCATAAATTGCTTTTGGCACAAAATAATCAGTTTTTATTCGGTTCAGTAGGAGCTTGCAGCAAGTAACAACAACCATAACAACTACGGGTTAAACATCATGGTTAAGCAATGCTTGCCGAGGTTGATCCGTGGATGGGTGACCAGAGTGACTTATCATTACGTATTGAGACTCCTCAGTACGAAGCACTTTAAACCGTAGGTCTAGGTTGTCATTTGAAAATCTTTGACAGTCGTTACGGATAGTCTGAAGTAAGGATATCTGACACCAGTCTTGCTATGCGTAATCGTGTTATCCAGTTACTGGGTCGTGTAAGTCAGATAGGCAGTCGCTAGTCATGTAAATACTGGTAGATACTCAGCTGACTCCACGTAGAGGGGAAGACTAGACATTGATTGTATTCTATTAGGTACAAACTGTCCTGGCGAACTTAGTACCACCATCAAACAAATGAAATGGTGTAACTAACCCGACTTTGTTTTGAATTTCAGAATAATTGAAAACACCATCTACTGGCATTACCGGAACAAGTATATAATGCTATGTTCATTTAGGTCCATGTTTTGTTTCTGTTATGTATCAGAGATGGCACTCTGTACGCAAAACATATAGGAAAATTAATTTACATCATAATTTTGTTTTTCGTTAATATTGCCGAAATTTTAATAGTTATTCTATTATTCAGGGCAAAGATAAATCAAACACCATGAATCGATCCGGCCGTTCTCGAGTTATAATTAGTGTAACTAACACGACTTTGTTTTTATATATAAAGAAGATTATCACAGAGCAACGAGACGCTTCTGTTGGCAATGCTAGAGACGATTTTACTAAGAAATTGTATACAAACCAAGTGTGTAGGTTTTTCTGTTTACTTATAGAAATAAATGGCACGTGACAATTCTAACTATGGCTGTGACTGACAGCCGTGCTTAATGCATCATCATCTTTCTGTGCCGCTCCTATTTTTAACCCCCGACGGAACAAGAGCGGTGTTATAAGTTGTACGTGTGTACCTGTGTGTTTGTGTATTTGTGTATCTATCTGTGGCATCATAGCTCCTAAATGAATGAACCGATTTTGTAGAGTGAATTTATCGAGAGTGTTCTTAGCTATGTTTGATGAAAACCGTTTCAGCCGTTCTAAAGTGATGGGCGTTTTATTGTTTGAGTCGGGGTGTTTTCTCGAGATATCGTGTCATAATTACATGTCCAATAGATTGCCAATCATAGTGTGTTGACTACCAGATAACTTATGAAGCATGAAATAAAAATGTATCTGAGGTTTTTTAAATTTTAATTATACTTAGAGTATAAATAAACAACACGTTTTTTTCTTCCATTCCGTCCTGTCAACCGTCACGCTGTCACTGACTCCTGCGAATTGAGCGTATATTATTAGCATTGGCATCTCTAGTCGCATATCGGCTCTGCGGGTATAATACATTGAAATTGGTGGTTCTGAAATTAAAAACGAAAGTTTCAGAAGCGTAACGAATTTGATTTGTGAGGTTGTTTCAATCGTTATGAATGGAAATTGTTCCGTGTTGTCCTTGACATAGAATCCTCTCCCTCTATGCCCGTGGGAGGTAAAAAACAAACGTGTAAGGGATTATTACAGGAGGGTGGAAAGCATTCCATGAATGCTTTATACTGCAAATTATTTATTTGGTAGTAAAGCTTTGTTATTAAAACAGTTTATTTCTCCTAGAGAATACTGTTTTCAACGGTTTGTTAAGGGTCTCTACAGGAGTAAATCTACCGGATTATGCGACAAGCATACCTAGCCAATGTAACAAACTTGCTGGCTTCCCTTGATAGGCTTGTTCAAGGACGCTGAGGTAGATTTGACAAGCAAATTTACGTCCAATTTCTATCATCATCATCAACATTCTCTAGTGCGCTTGACGTAAACATTAGCTCAGTGATTCAATAAGAATTAAAAATAGAAAGAGTGCTTGTTTTGACTTGCTAACAGTATATAACAACCCAAAAGGGGTCAATAAATAAGTGATAATGTTACAGGGACAAAAAGTCTGATCGAAAATATGAATCGAAACAGTTTTGTGTGTGCTACGGAAAGGTGCAAAATTTGAAGATAATACAAACAATTCCAAGTGTAAACATAGTGGAATACGCTACCCTAAACACGGAAATATAACTAACAGCAAAACTTTGTGAAATAAAATCGTATTATCTGAAGAAGACTGGAAAAAAAAAGGTTTAAAATTCCGTTTTTTATTCAAATTTACTCAGCCAGCAGTGAATTCTGAATAGTGACATCTAGTGTTAACAACAAGAATCAAAAAGTCGGTACAACAGTTTTGTTGCTGGTACTGAGACCGAATTTTGAACAACATAGTGTCGGTTGCGTTGGCGCGTTGCTGAACCGGCTGACATTGAGAACGATTAACACGAATGATCGTAGGTTCGAGCCCGGCCTTCGTGAAATACTTTTTGAATGTTTATTAAAACCTTGTATGATAATAACTATACAATAATTGAAATATGGAGGATATGCAAAATGTCAACACTCAAAGAAGAGGTCGCCGGTCAAGTTTAGATTTGCATGACAGTGACTTTGATTTAAACATATCATATCAAAGTTTACCAAACAACGTAACCATGAGAAACGAAGTGACAGAACTCAACGATAAACTTGTAAAATTATATGAGGAACTGCAAATAGCAAACTCTGAGATAGACAGTTTGAATATAGAGAACAGCGCCTTAAAAAAAGAGTTGTCACTAGCCAAGCATAAAATTAATATGTACAAATCTGTAGGCGCTTTAGAACATAATAAGAGTTACAAATCGATTGCTTCTACATTCTATTCTCCACAGTATCGAAAGCGGTATGGGTCGCTTGGTATAAGAAAAGGCTTAACAAGAACATCGTCTAAAGACATAGATTTAAACTCAGTGAGAGATAGTAAACAACAAAACGAAAGCTACAATCTAAGCTGCTTTTTCGAGCAGCCTTTAACAGCAGAATGTGACTTACAAAACACGGTAATAAGTCACCAGCCTTCTTATCGACACATTGCAGATCAAGGTAACATTGAAATGGGGACAATAGTTGACGCAGTAACTGTTGGAACTCTGACCATAGATATAAGTAATATTTCAGGCCATGACAAAAAACACTTAAGTTTAATTAATAATATAAATTCGAATACAGAAACAAGTCATATAATAGCTAGAAAACATCAAGTACAAATTTTTGCTGACCAAACAGGAATTGATATGAGGAGATTGCTTCAGGAACTTCTGGGAACTTCTTTCCAAGTTACTTCGATGATTAAACCAGGGGCCCCTATGGCTGAAGTGTTAAGTTCATGTGTTGATTTGTGTAAGGAGTTTACCGACTCAGACTATATATTAATATTAGGGGGTTCTAACGATTCTAATCCTTTGAATTTACAATCAGTTTTGTATTACACCCTGGGACAAGTGAAACACGCAAACATCTTAGTTGGAAAACTCTATAAGAATAATTGTCTCAATGTTAATATGCTCAATAATTCACTGAAGCTGATATGTAGCAACTTTAAAAATACGTCATTTTTGCCCTTAGATCTGAATTATGCTGATACCAAAATATATTCAAAATTCATTAATACAGTTAGAGCAAGTAGGCTAATCCATAAGGAAATACTTCGTTTAAAGTACAGAAATGACTATTTAGAATATGTTAAAACTAAATCTGGTGAGTTAAAACTTTATAATAATGCATGTACACAGACAGATAATGAAACTGCATCAAAGCATTACAAATCAGTTACAGATAGCATTAGCACACAGACAGAGGAAAATGATTTTTTTCGACCCTAAATTACCTATTAATTCTTATGGCCTGACAAATTTATCTGATCTGAATGAATATATTTCCCTTAATATTTATCATCAAAACCTATGTGGGGTTATGAACAAAAAGAATGAACTAGAAGTTTATGTGGAAAGTCTTAATAAAACGCTAGATTACGTGTGTATAAGTGAACACTTCTTGAATGAGAGCACTGTAAATGTTTTTAATCTAAATAACTATAATTTAGTAGCCTACAACACTAGAAAAAATAAATTAAGAGGAGGTAGTTTAATTCTAGGGCATGTGGATAGACTAACCGAAATTTGTGAGCCAATAAACAAATTGTATAAAATGGAATGTTTTGAAATTTGTGGTGCTAAAGATACAATCACTGGTCTTTACATTTGTTGTTGCTATCGAAATCCCGTTGATAAGAATTTTGAACAGTTCTTGGAAGGATTGGAAAAGTTATTGGACTATTTATTCAATAGGAAATGCATAATATGTGGTGATTTTAATATTGATCTGCTAGTGGACAATAAAAAAAGTGCGGAATTCCTTGGTTTGTTAAAATGTTATAATTTTAGGCATCTTATCTCTTCTGCTACTTTCATCCGTAATAATAGTACTTCATGTATCGACAACATCATAACCAATCTGCCTGATGCATCTGTTTTGGGTAGTGAGGTAGATCACAATGGTTTGGCCGACGGGCATGCAGGTATTTTTGCTGAGGTTCATTTGAAAAATCGATCCAATCCATATTTAAATGACAATCGGTTTATTGTAATAGATAAAAGAGTATTCAACATTAAAAATAGCGCAGCATTTGTGAAGGGTATTCTTAAAGAATCTTGGACTGGCATGGGTATTAATACTTTTCTTAAAAGTTTTTATAAAGTGTTTCGCAATAGCTACAGGAAGAGAGAATGTAAAACCAACCTTAGGAATCATTCAAAATTAAAGTGGATCACTAAAGGGATACGTACCTCCAGCAAAATGAAACGTTTTTTATGTGCACGCAATGGAAATGACCTTGAACCGAGTGTTTTAAAATATAAAAACATGTACGTTAGGCTATATAGAAATATTGTTTCTAAAGCAAAAAAGCTTGCTATAATGACACAAATAAATACATCACAAAATAAGAGTAGGGAAATCTGGAAAATTGTAAATAAATGCACTAATAGAGAGAAAGTGATTCAGAGGGAACTGAGGCTTAAGGTTGATGGACGAATTGTTGTGAATCCAGAGGAAATAACAAACTTGCTAGTAAACCAATTTGACTATAAAAGTGCTACTGACGTAACTAGAAAAGACCATGCCACGGCATTTCTCCATCTATACACCGACAAGGTTGCCAGTGACATGCATATTTCTCCTACCACTCCAGACGAGATTTGTACCATAGTTAAAGGAATGGAAAACAAACATTCCTGTGGGCATGACGAAGTGCCGATTTGTCTGTTCAAGGATCACATTGACATATTGGCTGAGCCTCTATCTGATTTCTTCAATAATTGTATAAAAGAGGCTATCTTCCCAGAACAACTAAAAATGGCGAAAGTAATACCTGTGTATAAGAAGGGAAGTAAGTCTGATCCTAAAAACTATAGACCCATCTCTCTATTACCAGTGCTGTCAAAATTATTTGAAAAGTTGCTAAAAATACGACTTTTGGCACACCTCCGACTAAATAGAGTTTTAAATAGAAGACAATTTGGGTATCAAAAAGGTGTTGGCACTTTAGACGCCATATATACGTTATTGGATGATGTGATAGGCAAAATTAATAATAAAATGAGAGTTGCAGGGATTTTCTTAGATTTAAGCTCTGCATTTGACACAATTGACCATGAATTACTTCTGACTAAAATGAGTCATTACGGAATAAGAGGAAATGCTTTGCGACTATTCTCGTCCTACTTAAAAAACAGGCAGATGTATGTTGAAATTGACAAAACTCAGAATAATTATAAGAAAAGGTATAAATCAAAAATTGTACGCATATCAACGGGTGTCCCACAGGGATCTATTTTGGGACCTATTTTGTTTTTGTTATTTATTAATGATTTGATTAATTATCTAAATAAAATTTTACCTGACATTAAATTAGTAATTTTCGCAGATGACACAAATGCCATAGTCGCAGCCAATGACATGTTAGAGTTGACGAAAAGGGTAAATGCTTCGTTAGAAGCATTTCATGTATGGTTCGCGGCAAATAAATTATTAATTAATAGTAAAAAGACTCAAATAATGTTGTTTAAGACTACAGTCCGTAACAAAGATAGTTTAAATGTTGCTTTAAATGAAGTCAACATTGACCTCGTAACCGAAGTAAAATTTTTAGGTATACATATTGACCAACTGTTAAACTGGAAACCAGAATTAAAAGCAATTGGTGCATCAGTATCGTCTGCATGTTACGCTCTGAGAGCCCTGAGAAATGAAGTTAGCATAGAACAGCTAAAAATTGTATATTTTGCGCTAGTGGAGTCCAAAATTAGATATAGTATACTTTTTTGGGGAAATAGCTATGAATATAATAGTAGAAGAGCTTTTGTACTACAAAAACGTGCAATTCGTACCATGGTTCGCATCTCACAAAGGGAAAGCTGCCGACAACATTTTATCAATTTAGGCATACTTACGGTACCAAGTCTTTATGTACTGGTACTTTTGAGTAATATGGCCAAAAACATACGAGACTATGAGACAGTAGAAGAACGGCAGATAAGGGAAGGCACGCGTAGACTGGACTTGAAAAATAAAGATCTAACAAATCATAACCTAAGAATTGTTAAACACAGTCCAAGATACCAGTCTGTAAAATTGTTTAACAAGTTGCCTATAGACATAAAAAGTGCTGTCTACAATAGTGGTTTCAAAATAAAACTAAAACATTTCCTATTGAATAAGTGTCTATATGCTGTAGAAGAACTGTAATTTTATTTTATTTTATTGAGGTAGTCAAGTTCGTTCTGAGTTATTAAACTAACCACAAATTCATTATTATTAATTAATCTTTTATCAATCTATGCTAATTTGTCTTTAATTAATTGTTTTATTGTTATTGTTTTTAATTTCAAAGGGTTGGCCATATTGTTTATTTTCCATTTAAATACCTATTTAATTTTATGTTGAAATGAAATATTGAAGAAATGTCAATTTTATTGTTTTCAATTTGTTTATGTAAGAAATTCAAATGTAATCTGTTTTAGTTTGTATACTGTATTTGTCTAATTTTGTGTGTAAATTCAAATACAAGTTACTTGTTTATGAATAAATGACTAATGACTAATGACTAATGACTAGCCTTTCTCCCAGTTTATTCGGGGTCGTATTCCTTACTTCTCTATGATTCGTCACCACTACAGTCCATTCCTTGTTTACATCAAATACCCATAATAAAGATTTACTTCCATTGCATACGTCATACAAAATATCAAAGACGTATGTGAAATATGCATCTCGTCGGTAGGGACACATACAAATGCATGAAGGGGTTTTACATAAAAGCTACTTGATAACACTTATATAATGCGGCTAGAAGCGGGCTGACTACTGACATTACGTATGGACTAATAGAGAAGTATAGAAGAAGACATGTTGAGCCGACCCCAAAGAAATTGAAATAAGGACGGATAATGATTCTTCTTCTTTTTCGTCGTATCAATGATTTCACAATTACGATTGAAATTCAGGTGTGCCGATTGTAGTGGCTCTGATAAGAACCCTTGTTGGTGGTCCCAGGGGGGACCGTGAGGAGTCATCGTGGTGAGAAGATTGGCAAGCTGGACTCTGCGTTACCGATTGCCAGCTGTGCGCCGGGCGTGTAATTATGATCTGGACGCCGCCCGGGGACGCTCTTCTCATGCATGGGATAGTGATGATGATACTACGGGTCACTTCATCATCATTTCAGCCGAAAGACATCCACTGCTGGACATAGGCCTCCTTCAGACTACGGGCCACTTCATCAGACTGAACTTGCTTCCATACAGTATCTACAATCAGGCCTTGTCCTAAGTTCTTAAAACGAACATCCAAGAATTTGTTGTTACATTTTTGAGACTGACGGCAAAATAACTAGACTAAACTTAAAGTTATTCTCTACAAAACTATTACAAAGAAAGAATGAAAGAAACAAATTTTATTGGCGCCAGGCACGACGCATACCATAAAAATAACAAAAAAAACTGAAATGCAATCATCACAAAGTATGCTTCACAACCACGCAAAACAGTCATCGCTCAGCATAATGCTGGGACTCTAGTGAGAGAAATAGCCACAGCGCTGGTTTTCAGCGATAGCCGGTTTCGACTGGGTGACTCCAAACCAATGAAACATTAGGTGCAAGTGACGGAGAGAACAGTTTTATTAATGAAAAATTTAAAAAATTATAAACATAAATGAATAAAAATTTAAATGAGCTTTTAAAAGTTCAGATAAAAAGGAGTATACTTATTGTTTAGTGTAGGTAGTATAGTAGTGGATATAATGAATATTATATTCAAGCAAAGGACGGTGCGAAGAAGTTTAAGGTAGGATAATATGAAAAAAATATTATGAAACAAAACTCCTCCGGACTGGTGACAGGCAGTAACGATAGAAGTAAAACGGAACGTAATGTGAGCACACCAACCCGCATAGCCAGTAAATATTTTGTTTGAAACAGAAGGAAAGGATAAGTACCGTGGGCATTTCATAAAATTGAAACATTAAGTATTACTATGTACACTACTCTAAAAGCAAACATTTTTCAATCTAAAAAGATTAACTTCGAATCCTAGCCAAGAGAACAACGACTTATCCAAAGTCTATCTAATTTCACTACAAAATCCGAACTTCTCATTTAAATTCACAAATCCTCCAATAAACAAAAGGTGAGTGAGTCTTCAATCATGATATTTCTCACAGGAACACTTTGATCCATAGAATGTTCGAGATCTCTCGTCTCGAACGCCTTCCTAATTTATCTCCTTTCCACTTCGATTACTTAAGCGCACCAAAATGATTCGCCCCATTAAGTTCTTGTCTTACATTTGAACGCTGTGATATTTTACTTTAAGGTGAGAGGTGAATATTTTACGGATTAATATCGTTTATTGAGATATTAGGTTTCTAGGTCGGCTTTGTTTCTTCATGACTGAATTGGAAAGGACACGGTTGGTAATTTTAATGAAAGAGTCTTGGGAGGTAACACGCCGAATTAATGTGACGTTAAACTGAAAGGAATTGCAATTTAACTTGCTTTAAATCTAGCTACTGATTATCAACTGATTCAGGGGAATGACGACAGCTTATATTCTAAGAATAATTAAGAATAATGTTCATTAAATAAAGAACATAGAGAAAATTTTCAAATGTTTTTACCTATAACATTAAATTAAAATGTAAACTTGTCATACCTCAAGGACAAATATTAGGACCAACATTCAAACTTGAGCTTATTGCAGTATTAAATGCACTAAGTTAACTTTGTACAATTAATTCTACAGTTTCTTTTATACAGAAGAATAGAGATTGTATTCATCATTCCGAGCACTTACTTTAATACGAAGCATTTTTAATCTAGATTTACTCTTAAACAAACTACCGTAGAAAGTTATATTACTAAGTGCCAATAAAATCGATGAAGGCTTCTCCAATGCAGATCAGGCTAACAGACTTGAAATTGCAATCTAGACAGTAGAAAGAAGAAATTGCAAAATGAATACCTGACGGCTATCGTCTTAAGATTAGTAACCAGATATTGCAATATTGGAAACTTGAAGTTTTGCTACAGTTTAGATTTTGCCCTAGGGAAGGATTGTGTTCCGTTGTCTTATCTGTCATTAGAATGTTGATGTTTCCAATTTGATATAATGCAGTGATTGCATTGTTTTTTTCTATTTGTTATATAAGATATATGTGCAAGCTGTAGTCTACTCATATTAAAAGCTTTTAAACGCGGCTTCACCCGCTTGTATTGTTGTATTGAACACGGGTGGGTTTTAGTCAGTAAAAGTCTGACGCGCCCTTGCGCCTCACCCAGAGTGCGAGAAGTCATTGGATGTTTCCAAACCAAAACAAAAAAAGGTTATAATTTGTCACACAAAAATCCTACTAATATTTATAATGTACAAATTTGCGTGTTTGCACTGAAATTTTGCACCCAGCAAAATTTCAGTGCAAACACGCAAATTTGTACATTATAAATATTGGTAGGATTTTTGTGTTGTCACCCGGTTGATGGAAATTGGGCATATGACAAAAAACAGTTTAAAAAAAATTGGGCACGTATATTTTCATTTGCCACGTAAACCGAAAATGACGACGATACTACACTTTATACTGAGAAGTGAAGTCACAAGCCCCTACTCCTGCGCTTTATCTTCCATGCGCTTTATCTTTGTCAATTTTAATTTAATTAATAAAGCAACATTGTACACGTAATATTGGACACGTAGTCCAATAGTATTTGATAATCTCACGGACTGACTAAATAAAGTTAAAATTTTTTACCCAGGAAACATACCTATTATAGGCGCGTCCCCATATTAAATGTAACTTTAACAGAATTTGCCCAATTCAGGTGTACTATTGGTAAACCTCTGCCTAACGTGAAGAATACAAAAAAAATCAATTTTATACATAGTTACAGAGGCGAACTTAATGCCTTAGGCATTTTCTACCAATCGATCTTAGGGTGGTGCAGAGATAAAACAAGGCAGGTGCAACTAAATGAAGGAATAAGTAAAAAAAATAAAATGTACTGAGATACATACATCCATATAAACACAGTTAGTAAAAATGTTAAAGATAAGTGCAACAAAGAGTATGATAAATTATTTCCCATCTGTAATATTATACCCATAGATAAAAAAGTAGAATATTTGATAGGTCTGGAATATTATTATAGTGATGATTATAAAGTAAATGTTAAAAACAAGTACAACACACGTAGGGCTAGAGAGAACAAACTGGTTCAACCACAGATAACAAATTATTACGGTAAGAGAACATCTAAGTATTTGGTACCTAAAGTGTTTAACAAAATAGATTTATTAAGAGAAAATGTAAAAATTAGTAAAGGATCACTTAAAACAAAATTAAAAAACATTATACAGGATAGCAAACTGAACTAAATAGGTACGTAATAATTAACCATAACAGTATACTATTAATATATAAGTAGTAGTTATGTAAGTGGTGCATTTGTGATGTAAAAGAGCGCCTCTCGCCATCAAACGTAAAAGTTTGGCGAGTTTAGAATTAAGTAACACCTCTGTATTAAAATATCATTGAATAAACAAATAAAAAAAAAAAAAAAAAAAAAAAAAAAATGTCATTAAGAAACCGAATCCAATAAATTACTAATTTTAAGAGAGTTTATGTATAATATGTAATGTATCACACGAGAACATACATACATAAACGCACGCCAGTTATGACTGCGCAACAAAAGTATCATTACGATAATATCTTATTATAGAATTGATCAATATTTTTTTATACAATGTTTTTATAAAATAACCTCGTTAATTACTTCCGGATGATAATATGGGCTACCATGGGACGTTTTAATGAATTTAATTTCCCTTATAATAGTTCATTAAATTTTGTTGCGTCATGTTTTAGGATAATGCCTACACCAAATACAGCAGTCACTTTGCATAAAACACTGTCAATCCCTTCCTGGCTATTCAAAAACTTGCCTCCAGGGCAAAAAGGTTCCTTCCCTACTCGCCCCTTTCCCAAATAATATAAAGATGCCAAAACAAGCTTCTAACTCACAACTTTCTTCCTATATTTAAGCTCCCTTTGTCGAGTCACGTGGCCTAAGTGCAAAATCACATTAGCATTCTAAAATATGCGGATAGCCAAACTTTTCGCCTATTGTACCTCCATCTTGGTACGGCAACTCTGGAAAACTGTTAATCACTTAAGTTTTCGATAATGTCTTATACGAAGTTGTGTTCTCGTGTACCGTCAAAGAGTAGTAATGAGTTTGAAAGGTGTGAGGTTTTTTTTGTTTGTTGTATTCGACTTTTGCTTCTGCCTTTCCAATTATGTTGGTTTTCATTCTCTCTGGTTTTTCAAATTCATTTTAATTTTGATGATCCTATCGGCCACGACTTACAAGTTATTGGTCGAAGGTTCGAGCCCAGGCATGTGCTTTACTTCGTGTAAATTATTTCATCACCACTGCTCTCAAAACGGTGAAAACGTCGTGTGGAAACGGGCTTGTCCTAGAACCAAAAAATACGAAGACATTGTGACATCCACCAACTCGTACAGGGCCTGCGTGGTGGATTACGGTCCATTCCCTTGCACAGAATGACCCTCTTACTGATAATAAAAATAAAAATCAGTTGCCGAATTTATGTAACCGCATAACTTCAGAACGGCTGCATCTATTTGGCTTATCCTATAAAAAAAATTGTGTATGTAATTGATAGGACAATTTTTTTTTTTTTCATTAGTACACCCGTTAGAGGATGGGTAGCTAGTATTATTCTAAAACTAAACAATAGATTTTGGATACAACCTTTGTGGTATTTATTCCACATCTACTTACGTTTTCACAACACTCTACAAATCATCTTCATATCTATTGATATTGTATCAATTTTTGTAACTCTTTTATAAGTATTCTTTGATATTTTGTATCACCTGTAAAGCATATTTTTAGTTATTTCTGATTGATTTGTATTCTTCAACTTAATTTATATTGCTTATTTGCAAAATTATGGAATTTTTATACATTTTCGACATTTTCATCTGACATGACATCTGTCTGTCTATTTTATTTTCTTAAGCCATAGACATACCATAGGTGCCATGGACTACCTAGACCTTTCCTTAAGCTAGTTGTACATTATTGTAAGGTCAGCGCAGACTGACCCGCCTTTGTAAAGCCGTTTTTATTCGTTCTGGTCTTATTGAGATTTGAATTTGAAATTTAGAAGGGATGGCAGAACGAGTGAAAAACGGGCGTCAGCTTTTTTGGAATTTTTGAATCTGGACTGAGCCCCGAAAGACGGTTAGATACTGAGTACGATAATACAATGTGTTTTCTATTCTGAAAACTCTCAAAACCTGTGAAACTATTATGTAAAACTATTATTTTCTAAAGTGCTCTAAAATATATACTGTGAGTGATATACCGTGTATGATTTACCTACGTACCTGCCTTTCCTGACTACTGTATGCTACATAACTGCATACTAAACCGTGTGCCTGCTAGACCGTCGTGGTGCCTGCTCACGTGTCTCTCTCGAGCATACCACGACGTTTTGAAGAGTTCCAGTCCGTTCAGCTGTCTGCCTAACCGTTTTGCTACCTACCTGCCCGATTGCCTGCTTGTCCGTCTTGGTGTCTGCTCACCTGTCTATCTCAGGCATTCTACGTCCTCCTGCCCGTCCTGCTGCCTGGTTACCTGCCTAACTCAAATAAACCAGGTCGTGCGAAGCCGGCCCATAGTTTTTATACTCAATAACCTTTTTATTTTCATAGCTTTAATTTAATTTTTATCTTTTTATCTTGATTTTATTAACGTGGCTTACGTATAGCTCCACTGAGCTAAACGTAACGTTAAACCTTATCGCTAAAAATCATACCTTTTTTAATTATTTAATTTTGATTTTTAATATTTCATGGTTAATGAATTACACCAAAGAGTTTTCTCACAAGACTGTCGTTGAGCTAAGTCGGCTGCCTTAAACTTTTCATCAGAGTCTCAACAAAGGAAGTTCGTTGAATTTGAATTATAATTTGGCAAGAAATTAAACTCGTCTACAACAACTTATAATTTATTTGTTCACTCCTCAAATGAAATATCTAAATATTCACACTTTACAAATTCTTGTTACGTTAATTCTAATGGACAAGTTATAAATTCTTAAGAAGTAGGTTCAATATGAATGGCTAAGATGACACAATATTTTTCATCCCTTGCCTTCAATCGACGTAATTTCCGCTTTAAAAATACCTCAAAATTGTTTTTACATTAATATCGAACACAACACCGAAACGGCGATAAAATATGACAACATATTTCACTTTGCTCAACAAAAAACCGCAGGAAAAAATTTTTACAAGCATCGTTATTGATATTTATCACGGATACCTGACATGATAAATGGGATTTCGGCAATAATAATAAATGTAAGAAATTACTTCTCGTCTCTTATAATAAAGTTATAAAAAACCGAGAAGGGGAAGTATGTCCCGGCTATGGAATACATATTGTAGCAGACAGTGAGCCGAACATTAGAGGTTTTGCCTACCCTCCTTTGTTCTATTAATTGCGACTGTAAGGACTGTTAAGGTCCCTATTGTCGTTGTATAACAGTTGAAGACTGGAGCTTTTGTGTTTCAGTATTTTTGGCTTATCTCGATGAGATCTTCATATTCTCTCGTTATGTAGCTTAGCGAGGGTATTGTGAAGTGTAAAGTTCGTGTCGTTTTGTTATTAAGGGATTATACTTAACATTGTTTTTGTTTTAAGATTGGTAAACTCTTGTTTTGATGTGGCTAATTGAGGTTTCAAGTAATCAATGTGGCAAGTGCCTTGATTCTGTGGTGCATATACTAGCAGTTTGCTTGAGACTTGGTCTTGTTCTCCTTCGAATTTCAAAACTCCTTCACCCCCTCGTCTTAAAAGGGTTATTTTAGAAAACTAATCATTGATTATTATTATTTACGAAATTAATTGGCTCAAGCTTGTAAATCGAAGGAATGATTCTATACTTTCCTTTTCTAACTTTAGCACCACTTCCACCTCCTTTAAAGAGAACTTTTCGAATATAATTAAATGCATGATATTTTTTGAAGGTGAGATGTCATTGCCATAAATTCATATTTTCCTCGTCCAACTCATTCAGTTAAAAACAGGCGTGAATGGTCACACTACTGATGTTTCTACTAACTAGTATCCAAAACTAAATTATTCCGATGATCACGAGACCAGTGCTAACTACTGACATATTGCACTAGCTAAAGCTTAATATGACAAATGACGCTAGCCATCCCCTCAGGGAGACCTCAAGGAAGAAGATATACACTAGCTTAGCTAGATTATATAGACGGATGATAGACAGATTAATGATCATACAAAGATTAATGACATCGTCAATCTGCACGTCTAGCAACATTTGGTAGATGATGGTGTATTTGTGGATACTATATCCAATTTTGAAGTAAATACTTTCATTCTGAGAATTGTAATAAAGATGGTTAAAGTTTTTATGTAATCTTGAAACAAGATGGAAATAATTTCGAAATATTTTCTCCACGTGTAGTTTTATATAGAATATTAAATAGGGTACTTAGTTTTCTATTTCTACAGAAACTTAAAAGAAAATGTATAAGTAATGTTGAAATTCCGGGTAATAGCCTCATAAAGTAACTCATGAAAAAAGGAAACTTTTCTATCTATCTTTAAGTGGGTAATATCATCTGTAGCTACTGCTCACTTTAATCAAAGCGTCTGCATAGGCCTTTTCTACCAGATTTCTTAATTTCCTTTAAAAACCACTTTTATAAAAAAGCCTTTTAACCTACCGTACATTGTCATCCAAACAATGAGATGGGGATAACTGTTTTCAATTCAGTTGCAAGGTACGACCCTCTCATACTAACTAACAAGGTAAGAAAAATAGAAGCTTGTAAAAAGTAGAATATAATTTGAAATTATCTGTCACGTGTAATTAGGAAATTAAATCTTAACTCCAAGTCCAAAACATAATCAGCATCGGACGTAAATTCATTCTTCACAAATTATCAGGAAACCTATATTAAACATCAGCAAACAGTAATTAGCCAACAACAGTGCCATACAAAATTGTCGAAAACACATTTCAACAGTTTTCATAAAATTGTCTCCTACGAATTGAAAAATGGTAGTTACAGTCACAGCTCCTTTCTGCAACTGAAATAAAATTTCAACTTTGTTTTAAACATTAATCAAGACGTCGAGTCTTTTATGAATAATGATAGCTCTGAGATAGAAATGCTATAACGTTCCTTTGCTAAAATGCAACCGTTGCAAATGGACTTGATGATGACAGTTTCGTAACTGAATGTTGGTGTACGCTATTTATCATCCTCCTTTGTCTTTGTTTTAATTTAATTAAAGTTAGTACATATGTCTTCTTTTTCCACAAATCTGTATCAGCCTCTATAAACCAAATAAATTAATGTTGCAAATTCAAGTCAGAATATCGTCTTGGCAACAAATAATGTCACCTGTCAAAACGTAGGCAAATAAGAGATTTTCTTTTGACAGAATGAGACTGAAAATAGTATTTAAACATTCCTTAGAAAACAAGAACAACACCGCTGGTTTAATTGAATACCAGAATCGTTTCTCAGAACTTATACATCAAGCAAACCATCTAGTAACACTGTTTTCACCGAAAGCCCAACAAAGAGTTCACAAGCCTACATAACAGGCAAGAACATACATTCGTAAGATTTTAATTCACATTAAAAATGAACGCGAGAAAAGAACAGTTGAGCTGAAGTATTCCGAGCAAAACTCCAACTTTTCACTCCCATTCTTTAAGAGTTTAAAAAACGAGGACGGAAAGGGGTCGAAATAAGCTGTGAATAGCTACCAACGCTGCTCTGTACCGCTGTATTTAGTACTTGTGTACACTTGAGATTATTGGAGAAGGCGATTGTTCTGTTCTGTTTTCTTAGGGGCTTGGCAATAAGACCATTAGTACCATTAGTAATATTATTGGCTTTAATGTTGTGTAGATCTAGAAATATTTTAAGAGTGGAGTTTATTTTTGTAAGTGTATCTTAAAATTGGGTCTTATGTTTTTTTGACCTTCAATTACGTAACACATTTTATTTATGCTTTTGTTGTGTCATATATTTGGAACAAAATTGTCTACTCAACAACGTGTTAAACGCAATAAATGTTGTTGGATTGTTAAAGTGGAGGATATTGCATTGTCATTAATTAAGTATTACCACAAAATACGAAGTATATAGAAGGGCCACTCCCGCCGTTTAGAAAATTGACAGCTAATCTTGACAGATTCACTAGGGTTGCTACTATATTGATTACAAATAAAAAAAAAAAGAGTAGGTTGTAAGTTACAAACATAATTACATCGATTCGTCTAAACATACAAATACAATCATATCATGCTTACATGCCTTAGAAGGTAGACAGGGCATCAAATATCCATTTCATATCACGAAACATTTAATAATACTCCACATACGACGAAGATTAACAAGACTTATTATTAGTGTAATAATGATCCCACTTAAAACATTAAATTGTGAAAAGCACCAAGCTCGACAAAAATATAAATGTGAAAAGAGGTACCTAATAAAATCAAAAAACCAAAGGTGATCTTAATCAAGAAGAAAATTATGCTGTGCTGTCGGAGGAAACATATAATTGTATGCATATGTAAGCTGTATGACTTGAACCTTATTATATGACAAGTTCGCAATTTCGTCCATGGGCTTAAAATAATTTATTATAATCATAATGAATTTCTAATTTGTCATCTTGAATGATTAAATGACCTTTAAACTTGAAAATTATTGAAAGAAAAAATTAAAAACAAAAAAGTAAATTCGGTCTGTAACCAATAATAAAGGTAACCCATCCAATGAACCAACCTCGTTACAGTACTTAATGTATGAATGACGTGACAAACGCCCGCACCAAGCAGTCATGACAGCCGCGACTGAGCTCGGTCCAATATTGCCCAATATTCCCTTTAAAACAGCAATATCAAAGTGCGTGTGCAAAATAACACTTTGTTCGTAGTGGCCCCTCTGTCTGCGGCACGCCGCCGCTTACGTACTTTGTGGTATTACGTTATTACTTAACCGAAACTTATATTATAGAATAATTTTTATTTAATGGTTATTATGATGTTTTATGAAAGACTGACTAGTACAATGATAACACTGGACCAGTGCGAGTCGAACTCACGCACTGAGGGTGCCGCATAAACAGCGAAAAAAATTAAAGTACAGAATATTGCTCTAACGAAGGGAAAAATAATTACTTTGCCGTTGGGAATCTTTTGTCACCATTTAACGACATAGGTCGCGGTCAGTTTACCAATTGCAAATAAGTTATTAATGTTTTTTTTGATATAGCTATAAATGGTCAGTTTTCAGATTCAGATTTTTTTC
Source organism: Orthosia gothica (assembly GCA_949775005.1). NCBI lineage: Eukaryota > Metazoa > Arthropoda > Insecta > Lepidoptera > Noctuidae > Orthosia > Orthosia gothica. Next base: position 10,264,734 of record OX459052.1, read on the forward strand.
TTTATTTGTGCTGTAAAACAATACTTCTGGTAAAATTTAATGTTTCTTGGTCAACGGGAAGTACCCTTTAGGTTTTGGTTTCCTTGACCTTTGATTGCGTTAATCATGAGTATATCATATTAGTATGCGAAGTTCCCGCATTGCCGAGGCCGGGGGGTGCATAGTAGCCGTGGCTTGTTCTCCCACGGTGATGCGAAGAGGAACCCGTAGAGGAGCCGCTCGTCAGAGCTTTTGCCAATAAGCCGACGATGTAGTGGTTAACAAGTAGGTTGCAGTGCCGCTTGGCCACAGTGGCGACATCGCAACTGAGGTGGGCCAAAATGTCTTATGGGAGGCATCGCGGATGAGGGTAGGAGGCTACGGCAGGAGAGGAGTGCTAACTTCCGCTGCCTGGACGGGTTCACCACCGTCTGATGGCGAATGCGGTGGGGCCGTAGGGGGGAGGAGCGTCAGCAATGCATTGGCTGCTTTCCCTATCCCCTGAGGCCGAAAAATTGTAGGTGGCGGAGCCACTGACCTAACCCATCACAGGGGGACAAAGGGTGCCATACACGGGGTCGTTTGAAATCCATGTGCTGGTTTTGTCCCTGGGGTGATCTCGGCGTACAATGTGTTCTGGTGCGCTGGTAATGAGACGTACTCCCCAGAGGAGGGTCCGGTGACGGACAGCCACGGTGGGTTCGCGGTGAGTGCTAATGCGTTCCCGTGTTCCCACCATAAGTGGTATAGGAGGACACCGTTTCCACAGAAAAAGATCTTGAAAACGGGCACAAAGTGATTGTATAAGGGTTATTTTTTTTTCCATTTCAGCAACGGAACCCTAAAAATATAAACTTTACAAAATAGGTCATGAAAATAATATAATGAGGCCATTGTTTTTCAGCTAAAGTTACTTTGTGTTATCGACAGGTTTAGCCGAAGTCGAATCTGTACAAAAAAAAACTTGTTACCAAACACGAACCTAAGTTTTGATCAGTGCTCCAATGAACTAGAAAATTGGTATTGACTAGCTCAGAAAACATTTTCTAAACAAGATAAGATAAAAATGGTAAACAAAATTAGCTCTACTGAACCAATTACGCCTTTACAACAAAACAAGAAGCAGAACTGGAACCCTTAAAACTTGTAAACTATAAAACTTCTAATATTAAATTTTCAAACACTAATTAACTATAAAAGGATGTAAACTTCCATAAATTAAACAACTCGCGACCAACTTTATTCGCTCTTAGAACTTTATTTAATGTAATCCGTAAGAATGGAAGAAACAGAGTTGAAACAAAACAAGTAAACGTAAGGGAAGTTGCCGAAATATCGGAGAGGTAATAAATCCAAGTAAATGCTGGGACTTAAAGCTAGCTGCCAGAGGTGTATTGCGGAGTATCGGGTAGCAAATAAAATTGCCAGTGAATTCGAAAGCAGCTTAGCAAAATGCCGACACGTTAATGCCAACTATCGTTGTGTTTCTTTAATGGTTCGTTTGTGTTGTGTTCGCTGATTCTTTCGTTTGATTTCGTTGATCTGGAACTAAATGAATAATGAAGTGTGTAGTATTTGTATTTGTCTTTTCATGTATCATTTGTTATTCTTTTGTCGTTCAGTTCTTTAACGTGATCCTGAGTATTTTTACTTTTATCATGGTTGATTATCGACTTTCTTGACGCCATTTATACTTTGCTTGTGCTAATCTACCTCATGTTTGACCGTGTTTCTGATCCGTCCTTATCTTTAGCTAAATATGTTGGTTAAATCAATTCAAGGGATTTGCCATTATATCTTCTTTTATACCTGTACATACTTACTGTAGTCATAAAATTCTCTCATCAAGAAAATCCCAAACACTTAAAACAAATTGCACAAAAATGTTTACCCAATGATTTGGCTTATGAGACAAAACGCTTACAAGATGCGATCCGTTTCCTGCCAAGCTTATCAGACAGTTACTCTTATACTCGATTTATCACAAGTCCCTGGCGTGAGAGGAAATGTTCACGAAACCGACACGTTCGCAATAAAATGTAACACGCGCAATAGTTTGAAAGCCGCGAGCAAATGCATTAAATACCATGATGTGTTTCGAGTTGACCGAAGGTTTCCTAGAAATATGATCGTTTTGATGGTGTATTCGAAATTAGAAAGGCCAGCTTTCGTTTAATGTTTTGTTCTAGTGCCAAATTCCATAGATTCACATTGGTATCAGAATACCAGTGTGAGTTGGGGACGTCAAAATTCATCGATTTTTTTAATTTTGTTACCTTTTTTTACGTGGGTAAATCTTCAAAAGTTGCCATGACTTTTGAAAAAAAACAGGTCTTGCACCACCAAAATCAAGTCTTGAACTTATTTGATTGATGAAAGGCGTTTTGCGAATGAGTTTAGTCAAATATGTGTATGTTCAAAGGAACTGCTTAATGAATATGCAAAATAACCCTACATGATTTAACTTGGGATTTGTTACACCGTTGTGTTATATTTTCTTAGGTATTAATTATTATCGGATTTATTTTATAGCCGACTGTTTAGAAAGGAAGGACTGCGATGAATATCATCAGCTATGTTAGTTTGTGAGTCAGAATTGTCTCCTCTTTTAGCAAAGGTTGTAACGTTACGATTAGCTTTAATGAGATACATGTAAGTTACGTTTAAAATTAAATAAAAAGATTAGATTTAAAAAATTAAAGGCTGGCTTCGACGTGCAGCAGGGGGGCAGGGGGGCTGTCGCGACGCTGTGGACCTACGGTTGCCCCTGCCCAGCTTGAAGCAGGCAGGAGCCTGCAGAACGGCCGCAGCTGCTCCCACAGCCAGTAGTGGTGCGCGGGCTGCACGTCGTACGAAGCCAGCCTTTTTTTTTCCAACCCTTATCTTTTTATTTAATTTTAAAATGTAACTTACGTTTAGCTCATTTAGAGCTATGCGTAACGTAATCAAGGTCTAGGTGGAGACTTTGACACTAGTTAATACAAGCAGAGGTAGACGAGCAAAAAATAAAAATAACATCTTTCGAAAAAAACGATAGCTATCTTTAGCAAAACTTTAATTAACATATTACCCTCCTTCGGCAGTCGGGTATAAGAGCGGCATCTAACAGTAGTGACATGGGAGTAGCAGCAGCTAACAAGTTTGAAACTTTGAGTTAAATGACAAAATAATAATATTATTCAAATTTCTCAATAGGGACAGAAAGTTTACAAAAATATAAGAGTTCTTTCTTATATTTTCACTCTTTTATATCATGTATTCTTTGTTGTAAAAGGCTCAGTAATCGGCTTGATCGTCTTAAGAGTATCGCCTCATTGGTCTGGTAAAGTATATTTTCCGGGAAAAATATTTAAGAAATTGGAAAAGAATAACTTTTAGGTTCCAGGACCACGATACGTATTGATTACAGCTTAAATTTTTATTAATAGATGTCTCCTCCATTTACTATAATTATCAACGAAAAAAAACGTATCTGTTCTACCTTTCAGCAAAGCAATATTCATTCACAGAATTCCCACGCCTTTCTGCATGGAAAATGAATAGACCTGCAATTTTATTCATAACGTTCTCCATTTCACAATCATGGCACTCAGTACTATTATCATTACTGTACCATAACAGTTATTTGCCAGCATCACTATCTAACCTCATCCCATCTCGTTTACATTATGCAGTATCACGGAATCTGCCTGACTATTTCCCCCCACAGTTAATTTTAATCACTGCACTTACATTAGTACCTAATATTCATCCTCTATGGCCATATTGGCTATATATGGACCATTCACAGTGGTCATTTTGCGTTGTTTATTGAATTCATAGAGGCGGGTTTTGTGTAGCAGATGTTAGAGGAAAATGATGGACTTAATTATTAGTCGAATTGAATAATAATTTTCGTTTCGAAATTCAGAGACGTTTTAATTATTTGCAAGGTACTATTGTACAACGTGGCAATGCTGTCAGAGTTTTTTGGGCAATTTTGCCGTAGACAGCGATGCGGACGAACTCTTTGATATCCAATGAGTTATTTCGTTCTCTCCTTTTAATCCGATTGTACATGATTATTATTCTGTATATATTTCTAAATAAAAGATAAGTTATTTTAAAGATCAACTTTTTGTTTCAGGTTAATTAATAAACAAATTGCTTTAGTTTTCTTAATAAATCGAATTGGTCAGAATCTTGAAGTTTAAATTGGGCTTGGTCATTCAAGAGACAATGAGCGTCCACGAATTACAATGATAAAGGAGTTGAAGCTCATCTTTTACATTGCTTAAAACACTTCTTATATTGCTATTAAAAAATCTCGAAAAGAAATGAAGAAATCGGGAAGGATGCTGTAACATAAGACCTTTCCAGCAAACTTTAGTTAATAATATCTCAGTCAGAAACAGTTTATGTAAAAGTTAAGGTACCTTTTATTAACAGTTCACAAGGAAACGAAAAATATCAGACTAACATTTTAATAAACAAACAGAAGATTTTAGCTCCTTAATAATCTCCAGTGTCTCCAAAAGCACCACTCACACCGAACATAACCTTAAAAATTAATACCCTATACACTTATACCCGTACTAATAACGAGTTCGGTGTAACATACGGCCACGATTACGCCCTTAAAGCAAGCGTAACACGGTGCGCGTTTTCATCCGATGTAGGTTAAAAGCAAGTTGCATTAAGGTGGCTTGATACGGCGATACAGAATGTAATGTGCTTCAGTATTCCCCGGGTATTATAGACACGTTGGATGCCTATGCTTAAGGTAAATAATATGCAGATGTTTTGTTAAGTTCAACATTTTGTTATGATGACTCTGTTTGTTGGTTAAGGAGCTCTAGGCTCAATAGTAACAGCCGTCCATGCGGCATGTCTATCTTTGAGGTCAAGCAACGCTTACCGAGGTTGTTCTATGGATTATTAGCATGTTAAGCTGTTGGTGCCAGTTGTCCTTTGTAGATAGTCCTTACGCATAGTCAGAAGCCTGAAATCTGACACGAGTGTTTCTACAGATTTTACCCAGTTACTAGGTTGTGGAGATCAGATAGGCTCTCACTCCATGTAAAACACTGGTACTCAGCTGAATTTAGTTAGACTGATTCATTGGAGATCGATTGATTTGAGAGGTAAGACAATGACATTGCTGTGTTAGAAGATGATAAAGCTAAAGTGACTATTATATACAATATAACCTGCCCCAAGTATCACCACTTTGATCAGTCCTTTGCGTCTTGAATCCACCGGATACCCGCAGCTGTGACCGCATCGGGTCATCGTTTTACCTAGAGGGAGGCCTTCCAATGATGTGTCTGCCGGTACGTGGTCGCCACTCCAGAACTTTTCGGCTCCATCGTTTATTCGTTCTGCGAGCAATGTGCCCTGCCCACGGCCACTAATGGCAATACTACGGGTAATGTTGGTAACCCTGGTTCTCTTTTTTTGTCTATCAATTAATAAATAAAACTCCCAATAAAGTGGAAAATAGAAACACCGCATAGTACGATCATGAAAGATAAGTAGTTAGGCACTGAAAGAGACGAACTGAAGATTTGGGGCTGGTTTGACTAATAGAATCTCATCAAGTTTATGTAACAATATTACCTATGAAGCTGCTTACTTACCACAATATAATTGCATCATCATTAATATCAGTGTTTCAAATAACCATTACTGCACATGCCTACTTCAATCATTCTTCCATAAGAGAATTTCATTGGTGACACTATAATTTTCATTTATTTTCAAAACTACTGTATATAAGTATTTATTGTTTGTAATTTATGTTACTGCCTCAGTAATTATGGTAAATGAACTACCAAATATACAGGTAATTTTGACAATAACCACACTTCACCACCTTATGGTTCCAATGGGTGTCATTCAGATCGTAAAGAGAGCAAAAATTAATGAGTCAACAACATGGATGCTATCTTACTTCTTACTAATATTATAAATGTGAAAGTTTGGCTTGATGTGTGGTGTGGATGTATGAGTGTATGTTTGTTACAAAATAATGCCAGAACGGCTTAACGGATCTGGATGAAATTTGGCGGGCGCTCTCAATCAACTTGGAAGTATAAGGAGTTGTTAATACTCTTTTAACATAAATAATTTATTTTAAAAAGAGAGGAGAAAACTTGCTAAAGCTGCTTTTTACAGCTCTATATATTTCACATGGAAATCAAAACAAAACAAGATTAAGCGACTTAGGTCTGAATTAAAATTATTAAACAGGATAAATCTAATAATTGATGGACATGGTAATTCGCATTTGTTTGTATTTAGAAAAGCGATGATTGCCGAGATATATTAAGAAAATAGTTGTACTGTAATATTTTTGAAATTGCACGATATACATATTGTTACTCTAAAATGTATGGTGTATCGTCCTTCTAAACATAAAATCCCTGACAAATTTAAAGCTTATACAAATGCAATGCCCCAAAAAGATACAATCAACCTCCAGACTGGTGATAAATGGAGGTATTTGTAAACGTTGATTCGAGTGCTAGACCAGTTGTTGAGATGCGGGATTGTATGTGCGACGCAAGTTATAAACGATGACTGGCTGGTAGATATAGAAAGGATTTTTTTACCCGACTGCCGAAGGAGGGTAATTTGTTTATCAGTCTATATATGTATGTATGTATATATGTACGTATGTTTGTTCCTATATGGCGTTCCAGAGACCAAATGCATTGGCCAATTTTGATGATTCGTACGTCAATGGATTCGTCTTAACCCTGCGAGTGTCATAGGCTACATTAAAATTGGACAATAGAAAAATGGATTTTGGGTGCCATATTGTGGGGGCCCAAATTTTTTTTTGGTTCCAAACCCATCGTGTGGGGTATCAAAATAAAGGGTTTCAAGAGGTGATTTCAAAAATATAAAACACTTATATGTTTAAATGTATCTAATTCGAAAAAAAAAACTAACTGAAAAGTTATAAATAAAAAAGTTAAATCAAAAAATCAAAAAATTCGACTGCTTCAAAAGCGAACTAAAAAGTCGTAATTGATTGAATATTTTTTTATTTAACTTTTTTTTTAAAGTGGGTTTCGGGAGTGAGTTTGATTGCTTGTTCAAATTAGATGTTCCTAAAGGCTGAACTCTGATTAAAATTATTTACCTGATAACTGGTATGGTCAGTGAAACAAAATGTTTTAGTGTTATAATATTGTATCAAGGAAAACGTCGTAAGGAAGTTTTTAGTATGAGTGTATGACTATAAGAGAAGGGAAAATCGAAAAAAAAAATGGTTGTACTAAGTGGTACATTGCTGAAAAGGGGGCTACTACTAAGATGAAGACTAATATAGAAGTATAATAGAAGAAAACACATTGTGCTACAAATAAATCGGGATAAAGACGAATGATGCTGAAAAATTAAATGAGGAAAAGATTGATTTAAAAAGGCAACATTGCTACTAGTTTCCAAGTTTAAAGAAATTCTTACGACGCTAAAATGTACGTTAAAAACAAAATACAACGCATCAGCTCACAAATTGCACTATAAAGCCAGCTAGAATATTTAAGGATTGCACACAAGAGACCGAACGAGCAAGGCTTTGCGATTTCTTCCTGTAAATTGGAGAAATAAGTGGCGTTACGTGTATCGGAACTATTACGAATAAATATTATCAAGTATTGTATGGGCTAGAAGTATTCGAACAAGAAATCTCAGAGGCATTATAATTACAAAAGGAATCCTTTGAAATTGCAAACAAAAATGATACGGGGACTAATTGAAATTTAAACTGGGGCCTGTTGAATTATAAGATGATGATAATTTCATTAATTAAGTACATAAAAGGAAAATAAATAAAATTATCACTTAATAAAGTTAAAGTATCAATGAAATCCTGTCACTTACCGGCACTTGTGATTCTGCAGAAATGTAATAAATAAGATCCACTCAAGAAAATCAATTTAGTAGACAAATAACATGGGGCTCAAACGTTTGTTGCTCTTGAAATATAAATTGAACGATTTTCCAACCATAAGTAGTTGAATGCAAATATAACGATCACATTTAGATTAAGAGGACGAAAAAAAAACCGGGAAAGGCTAGTAAGAGTTTTTTAATTACCCACCTTCCAAGGCATTATGGCCATTCCGTCTGGTCTCAATAAATATTTTGATTTCGACTGTTCGAAATCTGATATATTGAAAATCTGGTATTCTGAGATTGAGCCGTTAAATGGTTTTCTTTGAAGCCATAATAAGTTTTAAATCTTGTTAGAAACAATGATGGCAATGACCAAATTAAAATAAAACAGAATATACCCCTGTATATTCTGTTTTATTTTATGACCGTGACCTATCCCAGATGGATCAGATATGTTTTCGGGATAAAAAGTAACCTGTGACACTGAGCAATAGTGCAATCTCTGAATTTTACCAAATAATAAACAAACAAACAATTTTGTCCGTAAAATGTCTGGAAAGTATCTACTAATAAACAAACAATTTAACCTGTTATAAAAATTGTTTATATTATGAAAAGATGGGCCGTGTAATTAATTATCATTAAGATGTAATCTGTGCTTACATTCTGTTATAATAATATACCAATGTTATAAGGAAATAATTGAATGGATTAAAACAATTATTTTGAAATATCAAAAAACATATAGTTCTAATTATGTCTGGCCCAAATCAATTGCCCTGGTGATATTGGGTAGACCTATAGAAATGTTAAAAAAAACGAAGCCGTAGGAAGTAAGCATAGTTTAAACAATAGATCATAGATAAGCGTTCGAATAAATCACAAAGTCAACGTTCTGATTAAGACAAAATAAAATCCAATTAACATACTTAGCAAACAAACCAAACCGAAACATACTTCCAAAACAAGGAAGCAACAAAGAGAAACAAGAAAACAGAATAAAAGGATGAAATAGTTACTTCAGGGATACCGAGCTTGAATTTTGTTTTGATATTGGTAAATGGAAAAAAAACAAGAAGTAAGCGGTGACTTGGGACTCGATGATGCTTTTAGTTCGGATTACAATTTGCTTACACAATGTGCCAACGACGCTTGAGTTGCCGTAATAACTGACTTTGCTACTGTTTTTGTTCGCCATGTCAAATTAGGGAAATTGACTGACACAGTTTTGTACTAAAAGGTATTAGACGGTTGGATTTTTTTTTGTGCTGACTGATGTATTTTTTATTTAGTGTACAGTGGGGTTGTTGCTTTTTTATTATTAAAAAAGGGCTCGTGTTTGATCATCATTTCTTGTTAAGGTATGCAATGATGTGGTCGAGAAAAAAGCACGCCATCCTAGGAGAATTTATTCACTCTTGACTTATAGCTCCCAGGTTCAAGCTAAGAGAAAACACAGACTCCGGTCGTAATACGCAAATGAAAATATTCCCAAAATCTTTAATGCGTTTAGGTGGGATGTCAACCATTTACCGATGGTGATTTATAGATGAAAAGAATAATAGGATTAAACAGAGCAAACCAGTAATTCTCTTCATTCACTAGACTGACTGACTAGATGAAAAAGACTAAATGTTTGAAACTATTAATAGTCATAAGGGAAATGTTATAAAAACAGCTAGTAACAATAAAAGATTGATATCACACAAAACTAGAATACTGGAGAATACTGTCGTATTGTTATTATAAAACGAAAAAACAAAACCAAAGAGTTTCCTCATTTAACTTAAATACAAGCAAATACACGCTAACATTCCCTAACATTATAATTTTCCAAGTTTCCAAGGCTAAATCTTTTCCCAAACGCAATTATGTAAGAAAACCTTCTGAGAAAGCGAGGGAGGCTAATTACAGGAGTGTGGCCATGTTACAGGTTACTTACTGTAAAGAACAAAATCCACCTAGTTATAATAAAATTTCGTAATTGTTAGAAAGGTATTATAAAGAAGAATAAGGGGAGCGAACAATAATGAGTTTTTTTAGACAATACTTATTAATACAATAGAGTTTTGAAAAAGCTTCTCGTGGTTTATGAGATGTGTTAGAAATCGGAATGATCAATATTATAGTTACAACGAGCTTGATCCCATGGCTTCACTTCCGTTGCCAACACCACACAAACCATGTATTTTTGGGATAAAAAAAGACTATTTTTTTTTTTTTTAAACAAGCTTTTTTCGTATTCTTCTCAGCAAACCCTTTCTTTTGATACCCATATCTTGACAGAGGACAAAAATAACTAGTCCACCATCTTGGGTCGTCTGCCACTTTGCCAATTACACTTAGCATGCCAAGTCATCCAAACTAAATGTGTGTGCAAAATTTCATCTTTATCGGTGGAGGATAACTGCTTTAAAATTCAGTTGCAAGATTTGACCCGAACACACATACATACATTGCAAGTTAAAAATAAAAGCTTATAATAAGCCTATGGCCCTCAGTGATAGTGTAGCATTTAATCAGTAAAACATTTTTTGTTATCGGATAAGTGCTTCCAGAGATACGATAGGAGGTGTCCTACAAACAAACAAATAATTTAACCTTTTTATTATATTAAGTTTTAATAAATCCGTATCAAAAATTTTCTCCTGAGATACAGGTTATCTACCTAGCTCAGGAGCCAGAGATTTTAAGTAACAGTGACTCTTGTTTGCAAATAAATGAATTTATTATTATTATATTTTTTTATACATTGATTAGTAATATGCGGTTATTGTAAAAGTTGTATGCTCTTGCGGGTATGGAGTAGAAAAATAAGCATAATAGTATAGAGGATCACGTTTATTTTCTTAATAACTTATTCACTTTAACTAATAGCGTGTCAGTTGCATATCACCCATGTTAATTGTCGCTTAGGTGAACTAGGGCTCTTTAAGTCAAGAGTGAATAAGTTTCATCTAGGATAGCGTGCTTCACCGTCGACCACATCGTCGCTTTGACGCCATCAGTTGAGATAGTGGTCAAGCAAGAGTCTCTCTAATACTAGGCTTAACGTGCCTAATAAAATTACTGGTTTACGTCAATAAAGGCAGGGTTCGGACTCAATTAACGTTACCCGTCTTGATCAAGCGTGGTGATGTTATCTTCCTTTGTTCTTTGCCTTACAGTAAGACAGGGTTATTGGTATTTAATTAAAAACTAGTTTCTGCACGCAGCTTCTCCCGCATATCCTGGGACCTAATCCGGATAATGGTCCACCGGTGTGCTAAGTTTAACCTAAATCCGTTCAGCCGTTGAGAAGTGAAAAGGTAACAGACGGACAGACGGACGAGTTACTTTCGTATTGATAATATTAATATGGATGAATAAATAATATACATTTAGCACACGGCTCGTATTGTTAGGAGGCTCCTCTCTTTGGAACCCTGACCGTTTGGACCCTAATCCCAATACCCCTATTCAGTAGTAGTTTATCATTTCAAAGGCATATATTCCACGAAATTATTTAGCAACGTTACCAGGAATAATTGTGAATGCATTAGAATTGCCGGGTAGCATGATTAGAAGTTCTAATACCCCGAACACATGTAGGAACCGTCCATACACGAGTATATAATCCATTGTTACTAAAGTTACTTCGAAATTACCAACGGATAGCTTTTGCACACAACTTTGTCCGTGTGGCTTTCGGATATAAACTTGCCAGTTGATTTTCCTGGGCAAACTTCAATACCCCCTTGCACTGCTCATTAATGCTTGATTTATTATGTGTTTTGGTAATTATAACTTCTATTTACACCTTCCTGTCTGCCTTGTTGGTCTTGTGGTAGCAAACGTTACTGGTGAGCTTGAGATTCACCTTATTATATGTAAATATAATCATAATTGGCGAAATGTTGTTTACTATACGTATAAAGGTGTAACTCCTTTGTTTAAACCTTCGTGAAATTTGTCCGGTGTGATGTTATGAAACTTGTCTCCCTTCTTGTAATGGGCTATGCACGTTTAGTTCATATTGTGATAAGAAGATTTGTCGGTTAGCAGGTAGACCAATGATCAAACGCTTAGTACCACTACTTATGAAGGTTATTTTATTTAGTCCCCTAATATCCAAGGTGATAAACACAGCAACCATGTTCTTACAAGCTTTATGTAACTTGCTTTCGTATGTGTGTCAAAATATTATTAAGTATTGTATTGACTGGAAGTATTGGAACAAGAAATCTCAGTGGCGTTTTACTTACAAAAGGAATCTCTTGAAATTAGAAACGAAGAAGATAATTTAAATTCAAACTTAGGCCTGTTGAATTATAAGATGATGATAATTTTGTTGATTCAGTACTTAATAAGAAAAAAAATAAAATTATTCCTAAATAAAGTAAAAGTATCAATGAAATCCTATCACTGGCCAGAACTTGTAATTCAGCCAATTTTTTTTTAAATAAGATGCACTCAAGAAAATGAATGCAAATATAACGATCACATCTAGATTGAGAGGAAGATGAAAAAAAAATCGGAAATGTCTAGTAAGAGTTGTTGTAATGGTAAATGGTTTTCTTTGAAACCATAATTAGTTTTAAATCTTGTTAGACGCAATGATGGCGACGACCAAGTTAAAGGGTATATTGTATCTTATTTTATGATTTTGAACTATCCCAGATGGATCAGACATTTTTTCGGGATACAAATAACCTGTGACACTAAGCGATAGTGCAATCGCTGAATATTACCAAATAATAAACAAACAAACAATTTTGTCCATAAAATGTCTGGAGATTACCTACTAATAAACAAACAATTTAATATGTTAAAAGAGAATTTAGCAATATTGACTGTAGGTCACGCTCCATATCTTTAGCTAGATAAAGATAATAAGGCGCTACAATCTATTTCAATGTATTTGTTCTAAGAAACTTGGCAGTTCAGTGTACGAGCGGTTGTGGGCATTAACAGATTGAATTTTTGCAACTTCCAAGTTTTTATGGGAAGCAATTTGTTCGGTAGTAACGTTCCGGATCAATATGATTCTTCAGTTGCAATTACTAGTGGTAGTTTCGAAAAGTTCTGCATTAAAAGCTTTACGTTGATTAGGAGTTTTATTGGTTTGAGTCTCAACCCTGTTTTACTGATACTCGATTTATGGCTTCTTAAGTCTCTTCTTTTACATCAATGGGTTGTTATACTTTGGACTCGTTTTTAGCAGCGGCTTCACTTCTATGAACTATCGAATAGGCACCGTGCATTTATAGGCGCGTATGGCACACGACCATAGTGTTGGTTCCCAACAGTGTAATATTATTTTTGTTTGGATCAGTAATTCCTATGTAACTTTCTCCTTCAAACAAACAAATCATTTCATCTCTTTATAAATACCTAACATATAAGTATACGCAACTTCCAAAGAAACACCATCATTATTATCTTGGCTTATCAACATTTATTTGGGATTTTAGTAATTATAAAAAAGCCTTATAGTCGAAAAAACACACCATATTGACACACATTATTTTGATACAGAGTCTTCTATAAATACCCCAACAAAAATAACCTTGCCTGCCCCCACACCCGCCCAACGTCTTGTTCATTAAAATATTCTCGAAGAAAATACCCAAACTCGATTCTCCACTGACTTGAACCAAAACTTTGGATACAACACGGCTTTGTGCCAAATTCTACAAAATTTGCTTAACTAACCTTGGTACCTACCTCGTTTGGTATCATAGGGAGGGCTAATACTCAATTATAGCAGTATTGCGATGCGTTCGATGCAGTTCAGCTTCGATGCTTATTGATTTTGGCAGTCTTGTAAGTTAACCTTGGAGATGGTTGTCTGGGAGAAGTTATGGTGATGTATCTTGAGCTTTGTCAGCATTCACGTGTGTAGAAGTTCAAGGTAATTGAGCAATGCAGATGTTTAAAGATTCTGTGTGTGTTGAGTGAGTTACTTGACTTAATGTCCTACGTCCCCTGGATGGGGCAAAGGGCGTCCACGTAGTTCTCCTTCGCGATCGGTCCTGAGCTTCACGCTTCACCTCGCTCCACGTCATACCGATGCTCGTCGCTTCCGCCAACATGGTGCGACGCCAGGTTTGACGGGGACGGCCACGCTTTCTTTTGCCTTGGGGATTCCAATCCAGCGCTTGCTTCGGTATATGATCAGAATCCCTTCGCAGCGTGTGGCCAATCCAACTCCACTTGCGACGCTTGATCTGGCGGTCGATCGGGCTCTCGTGACATTGCTCCAACAGCTCTACGTTGGTGATGGTCTCGGGCCAGTAAATGCCGAGTATGCGACGAAGACAGCGGTTGACGACGACTTGGATTTGGCGTGAGATGTCTTTTGTGACCTTCCACGTTTCGCACCCGTAAAGCAGCACGGATTTGACATTTGACCCGAAGATTTTGAGTATAATAAAATAGTGTGTTGAGTACGAGCACCAAAAATCCATGTGTAGTGAAGTCGTTAATTTTTTTGGTTTTCGGCAATTACAACTTGTTGATTGATTGCATCACGTAATTGATTAATTTTATTGATTATTTATATTATTTACAGTTGTGGGTTAGGGTATTTTTAACCCTCGACCGTCGCGTGGGTTCTTTGAATGCCCTGGTTTAGAAAACTGCAAATAGTGTTATCTTACAACGTTTCCACGGATCCCGTACTTTTAGGCATCTTCCTAAAAAGGATCATACTCGATGCTTACGCCGATGGTACTGACTCTGGGTGCGGGTGATGTAAGATAATTATTTTCATGTATTTTAGGCGTAAGTAAAATTGTACTGCTATTTTGTTGTGTTTTGTTATAATCTTTATGTAATTGTTTCTTTTAATTCAAGACCATTTATAGTATTAGAAAAATGGACAGAAGAGAACGTGAAATCAATAGTCGCAAGCCGGAAAAAAAAAAAAAACGGTGGTGACTTTTTGATTATTACATTTTGATTAACCTCAAAACTTGCCAAAAATAGTAGGTTTTTATAACAAAAGTAAAAAGGGCGTTGATTTTGTAGACAAATCAAGTTATTTTGTTACTTTTGTACAGGTAACATTTATACAACTCATAACAAAGCCATATGTAATAAAAACTTTTTTTTTTATAAAAACATGTGATTTTTAAGTTGAGAGAGTTAAAATATAGAAAAACTTGTTTCCTCTGTTTATTTTAGGGTTTAATATTCTAAATTAAAGACTTATTTGCAATATATTTTTTAATTTTACTTCAAAGATTTAAGATTACTTAAATATAATACACTAGCGGACGCCTCGTGGTTTCACCCGCGTAGTTTACGTTCCCGTGATATGAATACAGGGATAAAAAGTAGCCTTTGTCACCCGGGGATAGTGTAGCTTTCCAACGATGAAAGAATTTTTGAAATTGGTCCAGTAGTTTTTAAGTTGAATCGTTACATACAAAAATACAAATCTTTCCTCTTTATAATATTATTATTATAGATTAAAGATTGAAATAATACATAAAATGTAGATTATAATTTCATTTAATAGATGACAATTCTTGGGGTCTGAAGAACCCCACGTGACGGTTCACGTCGCAATTTTAGCGCGATGGGTAGAGGATTAAAATGGAACATAACACCACGCCTGTATTTCCCGAAGGGAAAGGAAGAAGAAGGAAGTAAGGGAGGGGTAGTGGAGAAGGGGGATTTTAAAGTGGAACTAAGCATTTATTTAGATTTGATGCACAAAGGTATAAAGACCGACGGTCAAACAAAGATGGTGAAGAGATAACATGGCAGGTTGCAAGAATTGTGTTAGACCTTACTCAGCGGATCTCAGTTAAGATTAACAAGAAAAACGACGATAACCCTGATCACTTCTAACAAACTAAACAAAACTTGAACAATTTTTAAACTTACACCAAAAACAAGGAAGCTTACAAAAATGTTACCAAAATTAATATTCAAATTCCAACAGCGCAACTTCGTGACAATATTGATGCTATACAGCCCGAAGTTTTAACTAATAGTGTTTAACGTGTAACAATAATCAGGCTAGTCCCGAGCGAGTACGCTGCCAAATTAAATATGAGCAAAGTTTTAGCAAACGCCCCGCGGTGGGGTAAATTGGCTCACTTGGACCAACTCGTGCAATTCACTAGTACGGAACCGCTTTTGATAGTCGAGTGTGCGTTCCGTTGAATATTAATTATTGCTTGTCAGTTTGTTGCCCCAAAATGGAATTTATACGGCTAAGCTTGGTTAGACGTTGTTTGGGCTGCCACCAAATATTAAACTTACATGTACACTTTCGTGTTGTAAGCAAGATTGCGACTGAAAGGATACGTTATGATGAAAATACACATGATAGTAAATTGCATAAAAGGTTGCAAGTAGCTTGTATGTTATTGTGAGATTCACCAAGCCGAAGTTATTATTACAAAGTAGTATGCAAGCCCACTTTTATGCAAGTTACAGGCATGTGTATTTTCTCTCTTAGGCCGTTTCGTCACGACGCGACACACGACACGACAAAATGTGGTCACGATTCAGAGCTCCATGTATTTGTGTCGACCGTTTGTGCATAGCACGACACCGCACCGATTTACTATATTATTTTTTTTCGATTTTATACGGTGACCATTACCACAAGTATGTGTGCTTATAAGTGCTTGTTGACGACACGACACGCCGCACCGCACGGTTCACGTTTGCTCGTGACTCACGCGCTTATAGAACAATACAAGTGCACTGCAGTGTCATTGCAGAATCATGTCTAGTGAACAAACGAACGGACGACAGACCGTCTGCAGTGTGTCGTTTGTTAAAAATCTTGATTGCAAATCGTGTTTTGCGGTGCCTCGTGAACAAACGACTTTAGTGGGGGACCAGTTTTCCCGACAAAAGCTGATCTGTTTAAAATATCTACCAGCTAAACTGTCGGGTTTCCTTCCTGCTATTCAAACATGGCTTAAACATAACACCGATCTTCATTAATTCCTGTTAATCCAATTTTGAACCTAACTAACCAACATTACAACAACTTTCTTGGATTACTTAATGAACATTAACATAATGTAACATTTCTGATACACAACTTAGGCATATACATGATGGCGCGACGCATTTGAAATTGCTTCAATAGGCGATATCGTAAGTATATTTGCAATTTTGCTTCATAAAAATTGTTTATTGTTGTGATATAATAAAATTATTCACAAAACACTTTTTTTTAAACCAGCTTTTTTCGTGTTCTTCTCAGCAAACCGATATTTGGTACCCATATCATGATAGTGCACAAAAAATAACTAGTCCGCCATCATGGGCCGTCTGCCATATTGGGTTTAGAATTTATTTATTTATTTATTTATTTATTTATTTATTTACACACATAAGTACAACATCTTACAGTATTCCAAGACGATGTTATACCGAATAAATAATGTTATATACACTATAGTCATATATATACATATAAATTTAACAATAAAAATTAAAATAGAAAAGAAACAATTTAAATTTGTATGCCACCTTCAATGCACCTTTGTGCTCCTGACACAAATTTCGGCAGGCTATGGAACACATCTTCCAATGGCATATTATTTATAATAGAATGACTTCACTTAGCTAACCATGCATTGCCATCCAAACTAAACGTGTATGCAAAATCTCATCTTAATTGGTAGAGTATAACTGCTTTAAAAATTAGTTGCAAGATTTGACCCGAACTCACTTACAGTACATACATACATTGCAAATTAAATGTAAACTTGTAAAATGAATTGCGTCAAGTCATCAGGACATACATTTTGCTAACATATTAGTATAACGGCCTACTAACCTACGGCTGTATCGGATACTGCTTGTTATCGTATATGTATTTATGTTTTAGTCAAATCAATTACTGTAAGAATCTCACCGTAGTATTCAACAATTTGTATTTAGACTAGCTTCTTCATGTGACTTCGTAAATTATCCCAAGATAACGTTTTACCGAGTTAAAAAGTAAACCGTACGTAGTAAGTAGTAAACGTACAGCTAAGGAGTAGAATTCTCTGGACTGATAGCTCCAACCTTGGGGTCTTTATGGCAAGGGTGAATAGGTTACTTCTAGGTAAGCGTGCTTCACCGTCGACCACATCATTGCTTACCATCAAGTGAGATAGAGGTCAAATACCAATAGTTAATTCAAAAAATATAATAAAAATCCCCTAAATCCAAAGCCCAGTCTACCTCTATAGCAAAATTTATCAAAATTGTTGTGTGCTTTAGGCGTGTAAACTTAACAAACATAAACACAGACAGAGTAACATTCACATTTATAATATTAGTATGTATTATCGTTTGGATTGGTTTATATGATACATATATATATACAACTTATATATACAACTCAAATTCCCCAACCACGGCCATTATAGCACGTCCTTAATATTTCAACACATTAGCTACAACTTCAGGTGCAATATTACGCAAAACTAACTCAAACTTATCACGAATTAATTCAACAACCCCCGCGAACAATCTCGACTACTTAGCTAAGTTTAGCACATTGTTAACTTTAAATGAGTCTTAGCTTATCTTAGAATCTCTCGCAAACCGCATGTTAGCGGCCCTCGGTTTAATGTTGGAAAACATTTCGGGAACTTCATTGCGCTTGAGTAAATGATTGAAGGTTTTAATTTGGAGCTCAATAGCTTTGAAAGTAGAAAATTTTGTTGATTCATTACGAGAACTAGATTAAGAAATTGTTTCAATTAATTTTTACTTAACCTTGTTATCTCGTTAAAGTTTATGGCTGGTTCTTCTTTACCAACTCACTTATTCTTTTGTGGATTATGCTTCGTGTTCGTGAACCCATTTTCGCTAACCGTTAGGTAGAATGTTATTTCCGATTTATTGGTCTCTTTCAGTTCAAGGTTTTCTATTAAATTTAACAAATTTATTTGTACGAGTAAACCCCATATTCATTATGTTTAGCTTTACCTATTGTTCTTTCTAATGTGTCTGAAGAATTTTTACGTCAGTTTCAATGGCGTGCAATTTTTTTTATTTGAATACCTATAAACCTAGTACCTATATACCTTTTAGTTATTTATTGTACCTGTTGTACAATAAATAACTTCTACGTAAAATATCCTCATAATAATCGCTAATAATTTCTTCAACTATGCCAAAAGCTATAATTTGAATAATGTAAATTAATAGCGTGGTAGTTACATTCCTTTTAGTTATTTTAATAGACTTGCTAATAATGTACGGTTCTGACATAAAATATGTAGTATATGTAATTAAAATGTAGCAACTAGGGATAGAATACCTAAAAAGAATGAAGTGAAGTAAAAATATTGTCCTATTCTTGCTTTTGATATCCGACTCATTCATGTTCAATTTTAGGACCATTAAAAAAGTCATGATCAGGAATGAATGTGATAATATACAATCGTAAAGATTCTTTAGTTAAGGTTACTGTAAAGGTGTCAGAAAACTTCGAAATTAAATGATGTAATGGAATGTGATGACTCAAAAACTTGCCAAATTAAATTCGGTTCGTTTTTTAAATGACAATCTGTGTCCTGTTGAAAATTCACAACAACTAAAATATATCAACTTACACACATACTTTTATTTAATAAAAAACTCCTATAAGGAATGAATTTTCAAAAATATTTTTTACTCCTTCGTTATTTAAAAAACTCATGTATCATCAGTGAATGCATGAACGAATTTAAAATATTTAATAGCATAAAGACTTACCGTGTTCTTACAGTGTGTAAACCACACCACTCTAGAATAACACGATACTTCCCCAGGTTCTGTCAACTTGATTTATTACGGCTAATAGTTTTTTATGTGTTCTTAATAATACCAGTATCAAAATTTCACATTTCACCCTCAACATTCACATTGTAATTCCAAACTTAAGCACCCTTAACAAAGTTCAAATTACCCCGTAAGTGCTATAATTTTTTCTGTCACAAAGAGTAATGGGCACGTTACAAATTATAAAATTTTAATTGGCCTTTACATGTTAAGTCAAGAAAATGGTATTCGAGGCATAAATATGGTTAATATTGGTACTTAAAGTGCGATAAAAGGTCGGATAATGTCAGACGATAATTTTGTTTGACATGCAAAGTGCTTTGATAGTTTGAATATGAAAAAATAATTAAAACTTAAAATTTATTTGAATGTGTGGGGGAACTTGGATGTGAAACAGGAACGTTATTTTTTTTTTTAATTTCATGCATGATATTCGGACTTAATAATAATAAAAAATCTTTATTCAGGTAACTTTTGGAACCTAGTTACATAAATTATAAACATCATAATAATAAAAAAGTAACATCCGGTAAATAAGGTCAAAACAAAAATAAAGTAATGTCAAATCAAAACAGACTAAATTACATTAAATACAAAAATTTAATAAAAATGAAATACATTAAAATAAAATGGATTTAAAATTATTAGTACCTTCTCTCCAGTACTGGCACAATGACATATCTGTCAGAACAATGCCGGAGGAAAGGGCAGTCCAACCTTGCCGCGATCACCGGGACGGTGTTGGAACTGGCCCGCACCCTGCACACCATAGATGCAACGTGCTTACGCATAACTGCGTGAAAACCGTCGGTGTGTGAATCTGCAAACATACCTGAGGCGCTACAGCCCCTGAGGGCAGCTTCATCACCGCGCAATATTCTACTAGTCAGTCAAGGGTGTGATGGAGAGATAACATGGCAGGTGCATTAATTGTTTATCATCGTAAATGATTGAATGTCATTTGCAGGAAATGTAATGATGAATTCCCGCATATACAAACAAACCCTGTTTGTATATGCGGCAGTATGGTAATTATAGCCTTAGTGCGATTTCAAGACAAGCAATGTCTTAATTTCATTTCTTAGCAGTATTTAGAGAAAATCATTAACGTTGGTTTTATGTACACCTACATTATTTCAAATTGTACTTAGTAACCAGGCACTTTTCCTTTTACAACAATATGGTAAAATTTTTTGATGCCGAAAGAGTTCTTCTCTCGCATTTTTATACGCGCTTGTAAATAATGATACTTGATAGTAGGTATTGAGAAAAAAAAAACATAAAACCATTTAAGATTCCAATAACCGATATAAAAATAAATAAACTAAATCCTTTTCCAATACATTCTAAACGTCCACACCATTGAATACGCTGCTCAACAAAAAACAAAATTAAACGACCCACCAACGATACCATCAGATTGAAAATTTTCTAGCTTACTCGTCTCATCAAAGAGCTACCACAAAAGTGCATTTCATTTGCCGACCGCCAATAAATTGAAGGCTTTCAGATCAAGATATTAAGGTAATGGCTTCCTGTGGATTAAAAAATAAACTATCATCAGCAAGCCAACTAATGGGATTGGAGCTGAAAAAGTACGGAATCAGAGGTGGGTATTAGAGGAATAAGTGTTTGTGCTGATATGGTGGTGCGTTTGTTGTATTGAGCTGGTTAATGTGGTATAAATATAGTAGATGTTGCATGGCTGAATTTCAATGAACTTAGTCATTATTCTGTGGTTAATATTAAAAATGTAATGATTAAAATAATGAAGCTATGCAAGATTTTTTCTGAATGTGAGACAAAACTTCAGGACGAACGAAGAATAAATCGTATAAAGTAGTATTAAAACTTTATTTTTATAACTTTTGTTATTGAAACCAATGCTACAAAATTTGCATACACTGGAATATTTACAACACGGAAGAGAAAAATTAAGCGTAAAGACAAAAATTCAAATCATAGATTTTCATAGTTAACAATGTCATACTACACTAAACATATAAATTCAGCTCATTAAGCCGGTATGCCAGTATAAAATGTAAATAATGTTTAATCAAATAAAAGCAAACAGTACAAAAGGCTGTGTACAAATCATACCAATGCAAGATAGGATGAAGAACAAGCAAAATGCAGAACAATTTTGAATAAACATACACTAAACGCTAAACCCACTTATTCCAAATGCCAGTGTTAAGTGGAATCAAACGCTTACAATATTAGAGGACCGGTATCAATTATATGAAACAATATTTAGGCAAACGCAAACTGAGTTAAAATGCAAATCGGAATCAGAGCCTATTGTGCGACTGCGTATGTATCTCTGCCGTAACAGTATTGTGATATCGTGATGTTAGGGGTTACTGATAGACGGAGATGGCAGCGGAGCGATAGTGATATTAAAAAGTTAAACCAAGACTTTGAGCACAGATAATATAATACTAGCATACAGATGCCTCATCCCATACAAAGAAACCGCGCCGACGTAACTAGCGTTTTTCATCTGATTAAGCCGTTAATTTTTGTACATCGTTCGCATTCGGTTCCGTTCCATGGCAATAGATAGATTGTGTTAGCAGCGACTTGCAAGTAAAAGAGTTCACTTGGTGCATGAATATTTTTTTTGTTTAAATACAGTAAATTTGTTCTATAGTATTTTTGCACGTTTTTAGGGTTCCGTGCCCAAAGGGTAAAAACGGGGCCCTATTACTGAGACTCCGCGGTCCGTCTGTCTGTGTGTCTGTCACCAGGCTGTATCTCATGAACCGTGATAGGTAGACAGTTGAAATTTTCACAGATGATGTATTTCTGTTGCCGCTTTAACAACAAATACTAAAAACAGAATAAAATAAATATTTAAGTAGGGCTCCCATACAAAAAACGTGTTTTTGCCGTTTTTTGCGATAATGGTACGGAAACCTTCGTGCGCGAGTCCAACTCGCACTTTTTACAGTTTCATTGCAACAAAATGTATTGCACTACTAATATAAACATTCTAGTGGAATGCCTCAGACAGTTTAAACCGCGCCATCAATTTTAAATGATCCGTTCAAATAATCTTTGAAATGTGAAATAAGAGCCCAATATTCTATAATTTTGTGCTTAGGAGAATTGTTTAAACAAGAACATACAATTTTTTATGTTCAATTACAGAAAATGTTAATTTTACACACAATTCAATAACAACTCGGTGCATGTCGCGCTATCTAGTGAGATTTTTTTGAAACAAATTTAATTTCTTAGCGCTGGGACCCCGTACTTTGGGTTTATGGGTTGCCAGGAGCAAGTGACTGTGTCCTTAATTCCACACTAGAAAAAGAAAAATATTATAACGCTAGTTTTATCCCACGACTTCACTACCGTAACATATCCCACGAGAACTGTAGGTACATGTCTGTACATGGATCACATCCCACCCATACGCACTAAAGGTTTTGTAAATACTTTAATTATGCCTACTCAACGATAGCGACTTTTCTATCGGTCAAGAAATTTCAAATTCGAAACCTAACCTTACCTCCAACCAACACTTCATTTTACCACTTAAAAATATTAGTTCAGATTTATAATAGTTCTTTTGTAGATAGACAAGCATTTACATTTGATATTATTTTCTAGCTAAATAATCGGTAATGAATAATGCAATGATAATAAAATTATTTATCAAGACAATTGAAACAATATAACCAAAGAAATTAATACCCCTTTAACCTAAAGTCCTAACGACGCGTCCCTATAAAGACGGGTAAAAGTACATTTTTTATTATAGATAGGCTCGCGCTTGACCACTATCTCACCTGATGGTAAGTGATGATGTGGTCGATGGTAATAAACGCTTGCCTAGAAGTAACCTATTCACTCTTGACTTAAAGACCCCGAGGTTGTAGCTATCCGGAAACACAGACTCCGGCAGGGTATTCCACTCTTTAGCTGTACGCATAATGAAAGTATTTCCAAAACGTTTAGTGCGTGTGGGTGGGATGTCCACCATGTACCGATGGCGCATCGCCGTACGTCTTGTTGAAGAGCTGCTGGCATTTGATAAAGTGGATGTTAAGGTCTGGTTGATAGCTTAAACTGATCCTTTCAAGATATTACTGGCTTTAGTTTAACATGATTATGAAGATGTCTTTGTAAACGTTAAGAGTTAAGCTGTATGCAGCTTAGGAATACATTATACAATTAATTAACCAAAAGATATGGCTACTGAAACGATTAAAAGACAAGTTGGCATTTGAATCAAAGGACAAAATCGTTTTATTTATCATTTAAACTATTATTTTTGGTCTTTTCATAGTGTACACAACACAACTTAACACAGTATCGCACCTATAGGCCTGAAGGTTATGCAGAGAAGTGCTCAGTTCATTCAGATTTTGCCCGAGATCATTTCAGCTGAAAGATGACTTCTTAAAATTGGGGGAGCCAAACGTTACTACATCACCAACTGTTTTTATGCTTCTCGTATTCAGTGAACTCCCTAGTACTTTTGAAAAGCCATATAGTAAGAACGACCTAATAACAGTTATTTATTTATATATTTATTTACTCTCGCACTGGAACGCCTTGCAGCAATTACACCAATGGAGCATAAACTTACATATACTAACTATAAGTACAGGTTTCGTCACGATGTATTCATTCACCATTGTCGGCGATATCCAAGATAAACTTAGAAAGTTATTTACAAATAAAGACGGAAAGAAAAAGATAGAAAGAAAGTTACATAGTTATAAACAAAAATATCTTCGTATGAATGAATTAAACTAAATTGGAAAGACATCTATCTATCTATTTTTGCCTAAAACAGCAGATTTTAAACCCATATCCCTCAGCTCATTTACAGCCCAATATTATACCGTAAACCAAATTGAGTTAAAAGCCTGACGTAATCAAAACAAATAGGCGTACGTTCCAACTCGCTAATCTGACTGTCATGTGTCCTCACCATATTTTCCGCATATAAATTAACTCATAACTCAGCGAGAGTATTCAGGTCAAGCGTTCCTAAATCATTTGCGGGGGCTCACATTATTTCTACGCAAAATGACCCTGTTGAAATTATTAATATACTGCTTTCTGGCATTGTTATGAAGTGGTTAAGCTGTTATACCTATTCTTACTTGGATGCGACGCATAGCTTACTTTTACTGTATTATTTCGATTCATGATTTGTTACTCTTAAATATTGTTGTTTGTATTTGTTTTGTCTATATTGTGGTCATGTCATATGTCCGTCAATTCTGGCGGAATAAATTAGTTTTTCATTCTTTTATAGTTCGGAGTTTAAGCAAGGTCTATTTGTAGAGGTCCTCGGTCCTGATTTTGTTTCTGATCTTGATAAATTAGATTTGACAACAGGCAATTATGCTTTTGAAGAAAAGTTTTCTCAAGATTTTCAGATATGATCTTGATCACTTTCAAAATTAACTTATTGTCTAAAACATTTAATGACATTGAATTATGTGCATCCATTAGATTATACATTTTATAGGACTTAAAATAATAAAAATAGTTATGATTAATGTTTAGGGGTACATTTGAGATTATCGAGTCACTAAAATCTTCTAAGTTTATTTAATACACTTAGTTTTTTACAATGTATTTTCTTTTGTATGGCTCAGTATTTAGCTACGGTTACACTATTTGCCGAAATCCAAGTCGTATTAAATTCTCACGAGAACAGGTGACAGGGCACACATGCCTTTACTTTCATCTTTATCCACAGGTAAAGATGAAAGGTGGGCCATGTACGTCGAAAAGACAACCCATACACACTGAAAATCGGAACCACCCCAGAACCCAAAATTCGTCAAAACGCTGAAAAAGATAATATAAAAATTATGATACTACAAGCTCATCATAACCATATATATTTTCCGGGTAATGTTTCTAAGGCCTTTAGTCCAGTCCTGTCATTTCTAGACCATTTAACAAAATATAATCTACGTTGTTTACTCCCCGAGACAAAGATACGCATTTAAGTCAGGATAAACCATAATTTATTACGGTCATATAAAAAAGGTGCTGAAAACGGCCTAATAAATGGAGTCGTATTATTTACATTCTCATTAGAAAATTAAATTAGTATGAATGTAAGTAAGTAATTAATAAATGAAGACAGTGAAGGAGTGTTAATTAAGAACTTTGTTTTCGGAACTTTATAATATAATTTAGTTGTTTTTTGCGCTTATGTGAAAAAAGGTTGTAAAGAGAAGATTTAATAGATATCCAATGAAGGATTTTGTTTTTCTACTAGCATCTGTGGTGCTATTCTCTAAGGATTCAACCTTGAGCGCAGCGCTGTGCCAGCGACGAAATTAGTGGTTTAGTATGCTGTATCCTTACCCAAGCAGTGGGTTCCCGCATTGTTGAGACGGAGGGAGGGTGGGGGGCTCAGTAGCCGTGGATTGATCACCCACGGTGAAGCGATGAGGAACCCGAGGAGGAGGCTTTGGCCTATTAATCCGACAACGTAGCGGCCAACAAATAGGTTGCAGTGCCGTTTGGTAACAGAGGCGATATCGCAACTGAGGCAGGCCACGATTTTGTATGGAGCCTCCCATGCGACATGGCGGCTGAGGGTTAGAGGCCGCAGGGGAGGTCCCTATTCTCCGGCCTTGACTTAATAAAAAGGCTGTATCCTTAGAGAATATCACTATTGCTAGTAACTTCGCCCACGTGAATGACTACAAGTAAAATTTCAAAATTTAAGAACCCCCGACACATTTATCTTGCGAAAACACCCCGATTCAAACAGTAAAACGCTCATAACTTTTGAACGGCTCAACCGATTTTATTCAAACATAACTAAGAACACTCTCGACAAAATAAACTTTCAAACATAAAAAACTAAATCAAAATCGGTTAATCCGTTTAGGCGCTATGATGCCACAGACAGACACACAGATACACAGCAACACACGTGAAACTTATAACACCCCTCTTTTTCCGGCGGGGGTTAAAAATAATCTCAAGGAAACAAAGTCACGGAATAAAAATTATCCTATGTCCTAATCAACTCGTGTACATCGTTTTATACAAATCCGTTCAGCCGTTAAGGTAAACTACTACTGCTTTTGCGATAATAATATATAGTATTGAATTGCGTGTTAGCATAGAAAACGTTTTTTTTATTACGTTATCTTATTTTATAGAATTCGTAAGTCCTAAAAAAGTCCTAAATCAAACATACAGGTTTATTGTACCTGTATAAACTCAACAAAGCCTGCCCATAAAATATGAAACTCGAACTCCAAACCCTCGAAGTAAGCGTAAAGTCTATAAATCACAGATAGAATAGGTAGTGAAAACTTGTGAGCAAATTTCTATATAAGCTTCGCAATAAACCACTTCCTTCCTAGCAAGTTGCCGAGGGGATCTATCTACGTCATTCAAACAATTATGTCCAACATGATCACACCGGATCGCAGCCCGTAAAACTAATTCCACCCTGACCTATTTCCACGTACATTAATCTTTTGAAACAAAAAAGACTGCAAAATCAAATCATGGCTATCAGGACTACTTGAAGGTAGGTAATTGTCCCATTATCACGATGAAAGTAATGTTAGGTCCCAAAAAAATTGCCCCAAAAAAGGGCCCAGTGCAAACAATGAAAACGCTGTGTTGCAAATGATATCCTCCAAAAATAATGAAGGCTTGGACCTCACTTGAGAAAACGACCCACATTATATGGTTGTGAGTAAAATGTGTACGTGCGTCCGACATTTTTAAAGGATAATATCTCGAAGAGGCTTTGCGGCACTTTTGAAGGAATTATGGCGTTTTTGCAAAAGTACCTTTTAAAGGCCAAATGGCTCTTTGGTTGGTACACAAAGCAAACCTACTTGTTGGTCCTAAATAGTCTGAGAGAGGTACGACCTTTGCAGTGAAATTTTGCTTATTAAAGAATCATAAAGAGGTTTTGTACCTTCAGGCAAAGTGACTAGGGTTTGTAATATAAAGTCTATAAGCCCTTGAAAAACTTCAAACATCTCATTAAATATAACATGGTTTATTATTTAAATTATTATAGTAACAAGATGAGTACTTAAAATACATTAATTTTAATGGTTGGTTCATTTTATAAAATTATGATTTTAGAATTTTATTAAGATAAATGTATAAGGAGTATCTTTAAATTAAGACTGGAAAATTATGGCATTGAACGGAACCTTCATTATGAGAGCTATGCATGGGCTACATGTTATCCCTGAAAAATGCTCCTGTGGGACAGACCACTAGAGAAAAACCCTTTGAAAAAGCTATACTACAGAACAAATCAGAAAGTCATCAACATACATACGCAATGCGACAATTAATACTGATTAAAACCACCACAAAATAACGCTTGTTAGTGTCGCAAATTACAATGTAACGTCATTAATCAAAGGTTGCTTTGAGTATTACTCGGTAATCTCGATATTCGCTGTTGACTTAACAAACTATTGTAGTGTAGTATCGAGCTAATACACTTTATATTTTTCTTTTGTTACGCGAACAATACGGAAAATTGTTAAGTAGTTATGGATTTTGAAAATGCTGTTTATGCTCTATTATCGATGTGCTTTTGTTTTGCTGCCTATTTAGATAAAATAGAGGTACGTATGGTTGAATGGAAGAGAGCAAAATTTGTAGCTTTAATGTTTGCTACTAAGTTAAGTACATCAGTAAAGTTATTTTTTAACAAACCATCTAGGACCAATTAAAAATAAACCCAGAATATGCCATCGCCAAAATTTCTTACGCTTCTGCTTCCGTACATGTATCCATGCTCCTTCAGATGAATTATCAAAAATCCTATCTACATAATTCTCGGTATCGTTATAAAATAACTGTAATGCTAAATTGTAAGCTTCAAAACCTAGGTAGTTAAAGTTATGCTGTGTTTCTCAGTGAATGAATGAATAATATTTTTACTGTTGTAAAATGAATATAACTGCATTAAATAACTTTATTTCTGGAAGAGTTGTAGTTTATGCAATTCATTCTGCATATATTTTATCATTCTTCGTATATTTTATCACAAGCTTCTGCCCACGTTTTCGCCCACGTAAAAAATGTTTAATAATCCCAAGAGAATATTATACCAAGATGTGATATGACTACACTCTATGTTCTCATCGATGTTCTGGTCTATCCATAGGCCAAACAAACCAAATCACATTCGCATTTATAATAAGTATTTTATATAATTGTCAATTCAATTGTAGCTCGCCTTTGATGTGTGTTCGTCATGTACTTTATTATCACATTTATGTAATGTTGTTTTTTTGGTGTACAAAAAAACAATATTACATAAATCCTTTCAACCAAACACAAAAATAAAGTCCTTTAAATTGAAACAGCTCTTGTAACTTAAAATGTACACCACGTTCATCGCAACAGTATTTCAAGAAACAGCATCGTCTGCCCATCTATACTGTGACCCGTCCAACCGAATTATTATCTTATTTCTATCCGATTGCCTTTCAATATACTTACATTTTAAGTTCCGTCAGACGAAATAATATTTTGGAAAGAAAAACAAAAGCAAAAAAATTGTCTTCGGAGAATGTTTTTTTTTTTAAGAAATCTCTACCTTTATATATCTACAAATAAAATTCGGTACTGAAGGGTTTACATGCTTTCCAAAGCACAGAGGCATCTCAATATATTATGGGCAGTCACCCATCCACGGACTGACCTTGACAAGCATTGCACGACGATAGTCACCAACGACCTTGAGGGAACAAAACGCGCACACGTTTCACACCCGCACGACCCAAAATCCAGTAGCTTTTTTTGTACTTTTCTTATTATTCTATGACTTTAAATAAAAAGCCTCAGATCAAAATGTAGACAATTAAATTGTCTTTGAGATG
The DNA here is from genome assembly GCA_949775005.1 of Orthosia gothica. NCBI lineage: Eukaryota > Metazoa > Arthropoda > Insecta > Lepidoptera > Noctuidae > Orthosia > Orthosia gothica. The sequence continues at coordinate 10,294,244 of OX459052.1, forward strand.
GTAACCATTTTAATAAAATACGACAGTTTTGGTGCGATTTTTCTTTTCCGTGTTAGACATAACTTTACAAATTAATTACAATATGCTATACGAATTAAATTCAAAGTTTTCTTAGATAAAATTATCAAGTAAATAGTCTAATGTATTTTTTGAAAATATTACAACTAGCCGTTTAGACGTGATTCTCAATTCAAAATCAGCTACTGAGGGGTAACTGTGACTTAATCACGAAAAACAACCGGTGCGACTGCAAAGATTTAACTATGAGCTGGTTCGTAGGTGAGAATTTTAAACTGAGCATTTTTTAACTCAATTAAAGATATAAAGGCAGACGAGAAAGTTGAATACTAAAGTTAGACTCAAGATAGGAACATCGTTATCGTATCGAAGACGACGATTGTCGAATGTAAAAAGGAATAAGTGACAGAGTTAGTTTTAAAGGAATAGTAGAGGGAACGACAACTTCTTCTGATGTCTTCAATGAAGCAAGAAAATTGTTCAACTATTTGCAACTCGTTTCTGTTCTTTTCTTAAATTGTGTTTGATTCCATGTCATTGAATTCGTTTTATCTTAGAAATTATCGCTTTACGTCGAGTAGAATTGAAGTCCGTCACCAAAAAGTTAAAAAATAATTATGTCTTCGGAAGTCGGTGTCTTTGGTACCTCTTGTTTTTATCTTTTTTCAACACCGACTTCTGAAAGTTTTGTTTGCACTTTTTATCGTTTTGTTTTAGAAGTCGTTTAATTTTTTCGGCAAAAGATTTTATTTCTCTCTTTTAGTTTTAGTAGGTACCATATCACTAAAAAGTGCGCAAGATCACTGATAATATAATACTAGCATAGCAATGTCTGTAGTAAAATACCTAAGGGATTAAAAAAATACTCATAATAACATAATTAACACATTCGTGCTGTTTGACGCTAAGGAGTTCAGTTGTATGTTCCATATCTTGAAAACTGCTGAAACAATTTTGATTTACACAGTTCCCTAAGTTGAGAGATACATTATCCAATAAAAATAGAATGATCACGATCCGATAAGTGATTTCGGAGAAATGCGTGGACAAACATACAAACACATACATGCAAACAAACAAATATACAAACGAAACAAACATACGACTTACAACATGTTAAGAAGCCTGAATATAAAGTAACATAATTATGTGAAAATTGTGCAATACCAACAATTTAGATAACCTCCTTTTTTTAAGTCGGTAAAAAGATCAAAATTACTTTCGTTTCGGAAATTGGTGTCGAAAAATGACATAAACAAGGTGACCGTTTCGAAAGCTATTTTGCTCTTTTTAGTGTTTTGCTTTTGAAGCAGGTTTTTTTTTTTTGCGAATCAGTTTTTTTTTTTTTTACTAATTAATAAACAAAAGACAGAAAACAATAATGGAATCATTCTATATACCAATGCATTTATAATGGTCCTTCTTCATAAATAAATATTTTTTTTTGCAAGAATACCGAAATATTTGCTAGTAACTCAGCATGGATGTCTCAAATTCATGCGTACGGGTAGTGCTGTAGCACTGCAATAATTACAATCTCAATCAGGTTACAAGGGAACCTACACCACATGCCAACAGACTGCACACAAAGCCTAGCACCCCACTACACCATATCAAAGCCAACGGGTTATTCCGTACACTTCCTTGAAATTGATACGGTACTGCCTAATGTTATTGCAAACACCTCTAGGCATTTGAGACCGGGCACTATTCACTTTAGATGACAGTACACGTGAGAAACGCCAGCTGACTATACATGCTGTGTTACGTCAGCACATAGCAATAAATGGCATAGCTGAGCAATCGGTGAAAGCGACTGTTGGGGCAAATGATGTAATTGAAACTTTGTTTTGGGGTTATTAAAAGGGGATTTTTTTTCCAATTTGTCTAGTGTTACCTGTGACTAGCGTAGTTGAAGAATTCTAAATTTGATTACAGAAAAATTACACAGGTATACGGTTTTTGTGTAATTTTATGTGAAACTGGTAAATGATGAACTAAATATTCCAAAAATGAACTATATTTTATTAATTTGTAACGCTACATTTTTTTATTGGTGTATATTTAAAAAAGAGATTCCATAGTCGAACTACATACATACATACATAAACTCACGCCTTTTTCCCATGGGGGTAGGCAGAAACTACAGAACGCCAAGGTCCAACTTTATTTAAAAAATATATATTACGGTAAATTTGATATTTTTTATTCCTTACTGATTCCATATTCTATATTACTATAATGAGGATGCTGATACCAAAAAGATTGTCCAAGAAATTATAAAAACTTAGCTTGTAATATGAGTTTGAAAATTCATTTTATGACGTCTCATATATTTATTTATTCAAGGAGCAATGAAGTCTTAATCATTTTTTTTTATCTTATTCTATTATATTATGTATTTCTCTCCAAGCACTTTACCATCTAATTCTAGTAAGTGTGACGAGATATATGTCATATGATTGCCATTTTATATTACTTTTGAGACAACCACAACGAATAATAAAAGTTCAAGAAAAAATTAAAACAAAAAAACGCAATCCTGTGTTATTATTGGGTGTTTCAATTACATGTTTTAGTTAAACATATTCTTTTCTCAAATAATCTGTCCCAAAGCTAACTTTTGAAAGAGTCTTGATATCTTTCTTCATTTTATAACAAATTGAAAGAAAATGACATTCTTATACTAATAAATGCTTGTTATTGCAAGCCTCCCGGTGTCTACATTATTTCTCTTCAGTTCGACCCCGAGGCGGCGCTCTAAAATAAAAATTGCATCTTCCAAAGTATTACTTGGACTCCAATTTCTACCTAACAATGATTCTTATTCCTTTGTTAAAACCCGCAATCGCACGACGATAGCCTGATTGAAATTCTCAGTTTCATTTGATAAAACTTCTTTCTGAAAACCTGCTGTATTAAGATTATATCGTTCGTTGGCTCTTGTGATAGAAATATTAATTGCAGGATTGAAGATTTTGAATATTATGCAGATATTAATGAAAGGAGATTTGGAATGATTCGTTTTATATCAAGGTTTAGATGTACTATAAGGGTCAAAAGTGTAGTCACATTCTACCAAAACAGAAAAGGCTTTTTTTTTGTAGTCAGCAGATTTTCAACTTTTCGCGGTTAGTAGGAATAATATATACCTTAATTTCTATACAAAATATCAGTTGTGGATTATTTAACTTCTTCTACAAAAACTAGCCATTTGAGTTTTGGGAGAGTATGACTGCACTTTTGACCCTTGACTGTACCTAAATAACTAAATAGCTGGTCCTGCTCCATAGGGCAATCTTTGGTGTAGACAAAATCAAATTTGTTAATTTATATTTCCATTCATAGTTATTGTATTCATTGTTTCGTTTTTTTTTTTTTTTTTTAGAAATTGACTCACACACTGTTCCGTTGTTGTTGAATTAGGTATTTTACCTATGTTTGTAATATTTGTAAGTATGTGAGAACCATGTTCCTACTTATCAAATTAATTAATTTTCCTGTTAATGCTTTTTAATACTTTATACCTGTGTGTAGAGCTATTCTGGGTGCATCGTCCTCACATATATTAATGTATGTACGTATGTTAATATTGTAAAACACCAATTTTTTTTTTTTTTCTAAAAGAGTAAGTATGGAGTTTCTTGTGCGTTCTTCTCCATAACAATCTACTTTCCGAATGCACGGTAGAATCATTTTTTTTTCTTTTTTTTTATTACTTTTAATTTTTTTTTTTATTTATTACTTTTAATTTTAATTTATGTGACGTTCAAAAGTGCCGTTTATTGGCCTAATTGAATAAATATATTTGACTTTGACTTTGACTTTGAAAATATCGAACCACATTTTGCATAACCGCATAACTTGAAGACTCTTTAGCTGCGATTCACATCAGTAAGAAAATGGCGAAGAAAATTGTAATATTTACAATTATTTAATACCAAAACCCTTAACAGTCCCGTAAAATTTCACGGAACTACTGCTACGATTACATTACAAAACGGTGAAACTGAATCAGGAAAACGATTCAGTCCCAATTTTAAGGTAAACCGTGGATAAAACGATATCCCTGTTAGCCGTGTCATTTTTTTAGGAGTACTTTAGCGTAAGGACAAAACGGTGTGGGCCCGTGCCACGGAATTAATGAGGTGATTTGTCTCTAGACAGAATAAGTAAGAGTCATAGCCTCAAATTGAATGGAATTCAATTTATCGGTAGAATGTCGGGCTCTCACTTAATGGGCCCTTGGAATGTTTATTTGCTTTTTATACGCTTTAATGCAAAGTTAGGGACTTTATTGACGGCGCGACGCAATTTAACTTGCATCGATAGGCGATATCGCGCACGTATTTTTCAAGTGTATTCGGGTCAAATCTTGCAACTGAATTTTAAAGCAGTCATCCTCCACCGATTAAGATGAAATTTTGCATACACGTTATGTTTGGATGACAATGCATGGTTAGCTAAATTATGCCATTCTAAATCCAATATGGCGGATGACTCAAGATGGCGGACTAGTTATTTTTTGTGCACTGCCATGATATGGGTATCAAATCAAAGGGTGTGCTGAGTAGAATACGAAAAAAGCTTGTTTTAAAAAATATTTTTTTATGAATAATTTTATTCTAATAAAATTTCAAGTGCAAATAAGTCGAATTGCTTTGCATTGTGTCCATTTGAACGTACTTGTAATTTGGCTAAGCAAAATTTGCTGGTGTGACATGGGAGTGTTTGCAACGGATTGGTCGGAAAAAGCAACATGACAGGAAGAGCGGGAGGCTATGGGGAGCCCTTTTCCCAACAGTGGGACAACACAGGTTAAATAAAATAAAAAAATCGCTTATCGATGTGATATAAATCGTATCGCGTCGAGCCATCAGAAAGGTCGCTTATAAGGTTTGGCTGAATTCACTGATGGCATTCCTCATTGAATTCAATTATTAGACGGAATACAATGTTTTATATAAAAGAAAATTTACCGTTTATTGTTCGTCATTTTCTAAATTACGTCACTGTTATCTGGTATAAACTGAACTTCGTATTGAAGGAAACCTCGTTAAAAACGAGAGCCAGTGGCTTAATAGCGATCGCGCGGGAGTTTTCAGGAAAGTTATGCCACGCCTGAATAGGTAACCATCTTTTTAACAACATCAACTTTTTTTGTTAAAATTGTGTTCACCTTAATATTTTGTTTTAAATAGCTTACTGCGGAAATCTTGTTTAAATTAATTTCCGTAAATTTTCTAAAGCAATTACACAACGTGGATGTTCCATTTTTAACCCCCGCCGGAAAAAGAGGGGTGGTTATAAGTTTCACGTGTGTTGCTGTGTATCTGTGTGTCTGTCTGTGGTATCATAGCACCTAAACGGGTGAACCGATATCAATTTAGTTTTTGTTTGACAGGTAATTTTGTCGAGAGTGTTCTTAGCTATGTTTGAATAAAATCGGTTCAGCTTTTCAAAAGTTATGGGCGTTTTACTGTTTGAATCGGGGTGTTTTCGCAAGATAAATGTGTCAGGGGTTTTTTAAATTTTGAAATTTTTACTTGTGTTAAATTGTTTAACCAGGTATTATTGTGCAACTTGGACGAGGTTCATATCCAGGGGTGGACTGCAAATGGCCAAATTCATTAACTAAAACCAATAGGCAATTATAGTACCAAGCAATACTGTTAATAAGTATTTCCTTTTATATGTCAAACCCTCCACACTTATCTCAAATACAGTAACACCTGTTCGGACCACACAAACATCTTTTCAACATAGGCGCCACAGACAGACCACTTTGCAGGGGCTGTTATAACGCCGACGAATCAACCGCTCACGTAATCCTGGAATGCAAGGCATCTCAACGCGAAAAAATCTTTAGAACAGTGAGGTCACTTCGTGAAGCCTGTGAAGCCCCCAAGAAGCTTCTCGGCTGACTATTCTTGGACCAAATAGGAGTTTAAGTGCGGCAAGGGAAGACCCTCCCTTTACCACTTACTACAACTGGCGACCACGAGAAAAATGCCAAACTCATAAAGGTCATCGAGTCCTGGGTAAACGATTCTACTGTCTTGGCAGATGAGTTGGAAAAGCTTTCTGATCTTAACCAAACCAATTAATGAAAGCAGGTCTAGTGAGGCAAAGAAGAGACTGTGACTCCTCTAACATTCTCCTGCGACTGACTATATTGAGCCTGCAGAAAATTTCCCTGCAGGCTACCAACTTCCATGGGTCGCTGCAGGCACAATTTAGTTAGATGGGGGTATTTCAATGACCCGCAGTGTGCTTGCGGAGCTACGTACTCAACAATCCGTCACCTCCTATCGTGCTCTCTGTGCAACAACATCTGCACCCTGAAGGACCTTTGTGAGGCAAATGAAAACGTTATTGCCGAGGCTGAATTCTGGTCAAAACGTATATAGATATAGTTTTCACAATGTTAATGTTACACCAATGACAACCCCACTTCAAGTTCAAACAATTACTGTCCATACCAGGTTGCCTGGAAGAAATCGCGGAAAGCGATAAGGCCGCCCATTGTATTTGTATTAATTTTAAGTTTCTTTATATAATGTTATTTTAAGGTGTACAATAAAGCATATAATAAATAAATAAATATATAGTTGAGGAATCAACGATACGACGAAGAAGAAGAAGATCCCGTAACACATTAAGAACATTATACTTTTAAGTACCTCAACAATACAAGACAAAAACCACATAAGTGAGATGAAAACGTCCAGTCGAATGATCATGAAAATGTCAACGGTTGGTAATCCCTAATAAACTGTCAGTTTTAAGGTCGTCGCAACTAACGCTGAGACAGTAACAGGGAGTAATGGGACCATCTTATGCTTGGCGTGATCATTACCTTGGCTGTATTCCAAATGTATACGAGATTTTTATGTAAATGATGGAGTTTTGTATTTTACACTGGGGTAGTGTTGCATAACTCATGGAACAATTGTGTTACAATAATTATGGGCTCTAAGGGTGAATTATTAAGTAATTTACTTGTTATAATCATAAGTAGCATTGTATCGCGGTTGATTTTAGTGTCGAAACAGCTCTTTCAAAACTGTTCAGCACGAAATCGGAGGTTTGAAAACAATCGGCAGTTCCGACCTTTCGGGATCGCAATTCCACGCATATATATGGTGTTAGCAGCGACTTGCAAGTATAAGTGTTTACTCGGTTCGTATATTTATATTGTAAGTATGATTTTAAAAATGGTCCTTGCAAGAATTAAATATTATTGAATTGCCACTAAGGTTTCATTAGTTCGGAGTCACCCAGTTGACACCGGCTATCGCTGAATACAAGCGCTGTGGCTTTGTCTCGCACACGAGTCCCAGCATTATTCTGAGCGATGACCGTTTTGCGTACTTGAGACGCATACTTGTAATGATTGTATTAAAGTTTTTTTTTTGTTCTTTTTACGGTATGCGTCGTGCCTGGCGCAAATAAACAATTTCCCTTTCTTTCTTTCTTTCAATTAATATTCGAAAACCAATTGTAGTTTATTGTTTAAAAAAAAAGTGTCATTTCTAACATTGTTTTAAAAAAGAAGTATAACCGTCAATACCACACACCAGTTACCGACTTGTGACAATAAGGTCACAAAATGTAAACAAAACAGTTACCCATTCTCTTCAAACTTGATGCAGTTTCGTTAACAACACGTAACCCTAATATCATCTATGTAATGGTAACCACAGGTGGTAACCACATCGATGGTAAATCCCTCATAAACTGCTATAACTTATTACGGTTGTGGCTTGCGGAACCAATCGATAGTTATCATGCAAGTTGCGCGCTTCTTAACTTCCCTAATAATCATTATTGATAAGGAATTACGGGTTTCCGAGGGATAAAATCTCGGCGAACGCAAGAGGAAAATTACAGAATATGATCATAGAATAGTCAATAGCATTAACACGCCCAAAGAATTGCCAAACTTAAGACGGTACCCTGACCAAAAACTCGGCATGAGATATGAGCATTCCTATTGGTCTAGCGGCATTGGTGGCGCATGAATTACAGTAGTGAATACGCCCAGATTTTAGAATAAAATCTTTAAAAAATCGAATTTTGGTCTTTTGAAAAATATTTTACTACAAAAATGTTCGTTATTAAATTGTCTATACATTAGTGTTAGTTAGTTAGTTAGTTACCTAAGTTACCTACCTTAGTTACCTAAACAAAGCAACGTAAAATTAATCCAACAATTCCAAAATAAATTGCTCAGGGATGCTGTAAATGCACCCTGGTATATAAGAAATGACAATCTTCACCGTGATCTTAAAACGGAATTCGTCACCACCATCATCCAAAAATTTGCTGAAGCCCACGAACACAGACTTCATCGACACGTGAATGTTGAGGCTATCCAGCTGCTAGACAATACAGACTTAGTGCGTAGGCTAAAAAGAACTAAACCTTATGAATTGGTGTAGTGTGAATGTGTGTGAATGCATAATAGTGACAACGCTGTGCTATACATATAACACATGAACATAGTGTTTTTTTAAATTATATCAGACTCTAAGAAAGTGCTACGGACTTGTGTGAAAGTGCAAATGGACACTATTCTTAGTTTTAAAATAATCTATAACGTAACATATTAAGTTAGAGTTAAATTGCTTATTAGTCTTTTAGGCTAGATCGTAATTAATTATTAAGAATTCTGTTCTTAATAACAAAGTAAAAAAATAAAAAAAAAAACATTAGTGTTAGTACAAAAAATAATTAATTAACACTTTACGAGGAGATGCATGCTATCAATAATTATTTCTCATTTTTATGTTTTTTTTGGAAGGAGATTAGTGAAATATATACAACATTAAAAAAAAACTAAATCTATCATTTTAGAATCAATAATATGTAGAAATTTAATGTATTTTTATTAATTGATATTTCTTTTTAAATAACGAGTAGATAGCTCCTAAAAACAGCACGAAAAACGGCTTGCGCGGCGTTTTGCTCGGGGTACCGCCTTAAGTAGCAGTGGGCAGGGCACATTGCAGCAAAAACAGATGGCCGCTGGGGCTGAAAAGTTCTAGAGTGGCGACAGCGTACTGGAAGACGTAGCGTTGGAAGACTTCCCTATAGGTCTAGCGACGACCTGGTCAAGGCTGCGGGCGTCCGGTGGATGCGAAACGCAAAGGACCGATCACTGTGGCGACGCTTGGGGGAGGCCTATGTCCAGCAGTGGACGTCTTTCGGCTGAAATGATGATGATGATGATTAACAGGCGTAGGTTTAATCCATAATAATACCAGTCTCAACTTTCCCTCTGCAAAGCAAAGGGGTCTTTTTATACAGCCAAAGGCGCGAGACTTAATCACCACGCTTGTTCAATGCGGGTTTGCTATAAGACCAGGTTTACTCACGATGTTTTCCTTCACCGTTGTCAGCGATGTCAAAGCTTAGAAAATACATATGAATTGAAAAGTCAAATTGGTATTTGCCTGGATTTGAACCCTTGACCTCAAGAAAGAACGAGTGGCGAGGTCTTAGCCACTGGATCACCACCACACGAAGTATGTTCTAGATTAAAAAAAAATAGATTTGTATTTGGACGTAAGAATCTCACAATATTTCGTAAAGAATCTAGTCTACTCCATAGAAACATAAAATAAACAGCCAGATCATTCCAGCAATTCGATTTGGCAGAATTTTATCACTAAAAGCGACACACCAAACCCGCACTTTAATCAAATAAAAAGCTTCCTAAGCCAGCATATTAGATACAAAACATTACCCATACATTAGTCCAGCACGCTCATACATAATCTGTAGCAATAAACGTACAAAATAGTTTGATACAGAAGTTTCACTACATAAAACGAACGCTCACATCGGCAAGCTTCACGTACAGATAGTGCAAGTGCACTCGCGACCGGCATTTGTTTGAGATCGCCGAACGTACGCGTCTAAGTATGCGTGCGCCTATTTTCGCTCGTTGTATGGAGCTGACCTTTTGTTCTGTCTGTCTATATATTCTGTGGTAAGCTGTAGTAATAAAGTAAACAACGTATTAAGGCTCCGAATGTATTAATATTGGTATCGTATTTACGGTAACAGGTTCTCGTAAACCCAGTTGGTAATAACCACTCAATATTATTAGTGGCTTGTTTTTGTTCGGCTGTTAAAGTGGATATTGTCGATTTTTATGTTATTTTTTTGTCTAGAAGCCAATCAGTTATAATAATGATGTACGAGTAGCTAGCCAGTATAGGCCTTAGGCAAGTAAAATCACTGAGAAACTATTATAGTCTGATTATATGTAAGCAAGATTGAGAGACGAATTTTAGGTAGAAACATTGTTTTCAATAACCTAAAGCCATTCGCAGTCTCTAGAAACTGGTATATATGGATTGAAAAACAATCAAAGAATGACTCGATTATTTAAAAGAAGTAATTCCCTAAAGTAAGAGAACACAGATCTTACATTGTTACTTAACACTCAAATATTATTTTTTGTAATTTGCTTCAGCCCACGGCTTTTAGTTAAAAGTGTTTGGCTTAAAAGTGAAGGAAATCTTCGGAACAGTGAGGTCGCTCCGTGAAGCTTGTGACGCTCCCAGGAAGCTTTTGTGCTTTTGGACGGAGCAGGGCTGGCCATGTTAGCCAGTACCACTACGCACAACGGACCGAATGGTAGTCTAAGTGCGGAAACGGGAGTCCCTACCACTACTACTACTACTACTACTACTACTACTACTACTACTGCTACTACTATGGTATACTATATACCAAGGCTAAATTATGCCGGGATAAAAAGTAACCTGTGAATCCTGTGACCTAATACAGGTCATGGTCTATCGGTGAGCTATATGAATCCATCTTAATCCGTTCACACGTTGAGGAGTCATCATCATATCAGCCGAAAGACGTCCACTGCTAGACATAGGCCTCCCCCAAGCGTCGCCACATTGACCGGTCCCGTGCGTCTCGCAACCAGCGCATCCCCGCAACCTTCACCAGGTCATCGGTCCACCTGGTGGGAAGCCTTCCAACGCAACGTCTTCCGGTTCGCGGTCGCCACTCCAGAACCTTTCTGCCCCATCGGACATCCGTTCTGCGAGCAATGTTCCCTGCCCACTGCCACTTAAGTTTGGCAATTCTTCGGGCTATGTCGGTAACCTTGGTTCTCTTACGGATCTCTACATTTCTGATTAAACGTTGACGTTGAGGAGTAAAAAGTTAACAAAAATTTAGAGAATGAAATCGTACAAACTCTGGATAAAGCAATCGATTGGCTAGAAAAAAATAACTTGAAAATAAATATGACTAAAACAAACATAATACAATTTCAAACATACAATGCAAACGTAAATAAATTAGAAATTCTTTATAAAGATTCTCACTTGACCACTGTCGATAATTGTGTATTCTTGGGTATAACGGTCGATAAAAATTGTAACTGAAAAATACACATTGATAAAATTCTTACAAAAATAGATCGTTTTATATATGTCTTGAAAAGAATTAGACAAACAGTAAACTTTAACACTCCAATGCTGGCTTATCATGGATATGTATCATCCGTACTTAGATACGGCATTATAATATGGGGTAATTCAGTAGTTTTTGACAGAGTTTTTAAAGCTCAAAAAAAATGTATCCGAGCAATTTGTGGAGCTCACTTTTTAGACAGCTGTAGGCCACTATTTTTAATACTTAAAATTCTTCCCTTTCCATGTTTATATATCTTTGAAATATGTACTTTTGTAAAAATAAACTACAATTTATTTGAAACTAACACTGACAGGCCAAATAGCAGAACACGGCATAAAGATAGACTTCAGATGCCATCAATAAAGTTAGAATTATTTAAGAAAAATGTATACTGCATGTCGATTATTCTTTACAATCATTTACCTAATAGTTTTCAAGACCTACCGCTGACGATGTTTAAAAAAATACTTTTCAAACTATTATTATATAAAAGATATTATAGCATTAAGGACTATTTGGAAGACAAGTCAATAGAATCTGTAATTTGTGAGTTAGATTAAGTGACATCACTGATTGTCAATACATTTGTACGCCATGTTATGGCAGGATATACTGAAACTAATTTACTGTAACACCTTATGTACCATATTCTAGCAAATAAATATTTTTGAATGATTGATTTGATTTGATTGAAAAAGTTATAGAGACAGACAGATAGTAACTTTCGCATGTATAATATTAAGTATGGGTTAGTAGGCTTTATCACTGACTTCAACTTTGAAGAAAAATCAAAATATCGATATGTGAGTAGACCATTAGGTTCAATGTCCTTAAACAACAAAAACAGTTGGTAATTAATCCAAATCTCTTGCCACATGAAACTATTATTCAAATCCTACAAAACCAAAAGCCGACAAAATCCCTGACTTTTAGGTCAAACGTTGAACTCATTTTAGACATTCTACGGCTTCCTATTTATCCTGCTCTGCTGAATAATCGAAAAAAGTATCAATATCTCTGTCAATTTGTGGTGCCGTTAGTCCTGGCTTGAAATAGGAAGTCGTCAATAAATAATATACGTTTTTATTGCTCTTTTATTATTATTGGATTGCGAGGAACTCGAGGGCTTTTCATGCCCACCCGCCATTCTTTTGGTGATAAAAAGGTGGTAATAGAAAATAGAGTTAAAAACAGGAAGATTGAAATGTTATTGCGAGATTCGTGTGGGTTTGGTTATGGAGAATGGGTCCCGGTGGTACGAAAACAAGATAGTTATAAGAGTGAAGAAATAATGATGAAAAGAGTTTGAGCAAACTATGTTGTGTGCGATGCGGTATCAAAAAACCAGCCAAGTGCAAGTCGGACTCAGGCGTATAACAGGCGTTATACTTTGTGCATATTATTTCATCACCACTGCTCTCAAAACGGTGAAGGAAAACAGCGTGAGGAAACCGGCATGACTTAGAACCGAAAATTCGAAGACATATTATGACATCCACCAACCCGCACTGGGCCCGCGTGGTGGATTACGGCCCATTCCCTCTCACAGAGAGGAGTCCCTTTGTCTTAAATATAATTGTATACTTACTTGTTTTTTTGTAAGCGATACGGACGCATTCCCAAATGTGGCCCTGTTGCCCAAAAGATTCACGCACAACGTAACTTTTCGAGTTGCAGCCCTTTATCACAAAACTGACGTGTGAAGCCGACTGTCAGGTCGCAACTCAAAAGATGCTTTGCTCAGAACTTGGTCATCGATGTGTGAAAATGCCAAAAGGGCGCATACATAAATTTTAAAATTAAGGTTGAACTAGTCGACGGCACGAACTATTTTGTGCGCGGGGTTAAAATGCATGCTATCTTATCCGACAACACGATCAAAAGAAATAGATGCTGTGATGAGGAGTAAGAAGCTAGTTCTTGTACGAATTAGCACTTTTGCAAGTTTGTAGCGAAATGGATGATGATTTAGGACGAAAACGAGCGCGCGATTTTTTATAAACAGACCTTTGGGAGTCTAGATATCATGAAAAAACTATTAAATGTATATTTTCAAAATAAAATTATTTGCATTGTTGAATTACTTATCTATCCCTGTATGGAGGCCGTTTTGCAATTTTCCTTCTTCTTATGGTATTTATCTCCGCCCAAAGATGCGTTAAAATTAGTGTTGAAATATGGAACTTTGGACGCTCATAACTTTCAAATTTATTAATTTTTTACATTTTCGTTTCCATACAGGACTAGATAATGATGAGACAAATTGATATCATTTTTAGGGTTCCGTACCCAAAGGGTAAAAACGGGTCCCTATTACTGAGACTCCGCGGTCCGTCTGTCTGTCTGTCTGTCTGTCTGTCTGTCTGTCTGTCTGTCACCCGGCTGTATCTCATGAGCCGTGATAGCTAGACAGTTGAAATTTTCACAGATGATGTATTTCTGTTGCCGCTATAACAACAAATACTAAAAACAGCATAAAATAAATATTTAAGTGGGGATACAACAAACGTGATTTTTGTGCCGCTTTTTGCGATAATGGTACGGAACCCTTCGTGCGCGAGTCGGACTCGCACTTCGCCGGTTTTTTTATTTTGAACGTACATCGTCAAACAGTGGAGTAATATCTAGACTACGTTTGTATGGAAGAATTTTCAGCTAGTGTAACCTTAAGAAGCTGATTTTGAAAGGTGTCTTCGTGAAATATGAAAATAAGGATGATTTTGGACTCATTTTTAAATTAAAAGTGATTTTGGATAATTTGGATTTGTGGCACTTTACTTTATAAGCAGCGATATGACATCTACCAACCCGCACTGGGCCCACCTGGTGGATTTCGGCCAAGCCCCTCTCGCACAGAGAGAAGGCCTATCCTAGCAGTGAGAACATTAATAGGCTGTTGATAAACTGAAAAAATATATTACTAGCAGTTACTGCGACAGACTTAATAGATTACGGAATGATTTGCAAATAATAAATTTCATCAACATAACCTGCCACTTACAGTAAATAGATAATCAACACGCCATTGTAGATGATACATCAATTTCATAGGATTTTTACATTGACTTTTCTGTTTCATATGTAATAATCTATTATAATATAGAGAGTTTCCATTAGTTCCTCCAAAACAATTTGCGTAACCCCAAGCATCTACCAAAAAAGACATGTTTTCCGCCAAATTCAATCAAATCAGCAGAATTTTTCCGCAAAAAATCCTTACCAAAAAACACATGAGTATCTTTAGTAAATATATCTTGGCTACCTTAGTGTCACTACTATTTTCTGGTCGGAATGATTCATGAAAAGAAGGAGCAATTTATAGTCGTGGTTGGTCAGCTATATTCTGACTAGGGATGTGACATAGGCGATTTAAGTGGAGGTGGAGGAAGAGGGAAATGTACAAAAAAATTAAGTGTTGCGGGACACAAAAAACATTCAACAATATAGAATATCTTCCATCAGTCTATCATAATCTTTTCTAAGTGAATTAAATAGCGAACAAACCCGAAAATAGTGTTCTGGCGATCGAATTCTTACACTGTTTTCAGTCTTACTTAAATTAGTCAAGTGTCTGAAATGTAATGTTCGAATAGGAACTTCGTTTCAAAAAGATTAACTAACATTCTTCAGAAAAATGCGATTATTAGTGGAACTTTGAGTAATACGGGAGCAAATAAATGCAAATCGGAGTTCTACTTTTGCACCGCTAAAAACTTACGGATGCGGAGGTAAAGGGAGAATGCCCATTTTGTAGGGGAACTTGGGCCGCTTTGAATGGGAATTTGGTTGTATATTGTAGAAAAAACATTATTTATTTTTCGACGTTCACGAGATATAACGATGTTTCTGTTTTTGAAATGAACCCTCATTACAATGCAATAAGGTGCATACAAATGTCCAAGTGAAGGAACCTGATCTGTTGTTGTCTGTACATATAAAGTAAAGGACATGGATGGAAAAAAACACAAAATATATATACTATTTTTGGATAATATTGAAATCGCAGACACGATACCTCATAAGGGGCCTGTGTATGGGAAATCTCCTTTCTTGCGGATGTTCCGCATCAGCAAAGCCATACATTCGTTCCAACTCTATTACTGTCCACCGTTGGCCTAAAATGAGCTATTTGGATTATACGGAGCGTTACCATGACCATAGTATTTATGATAATGTTATTAGGCCCCGTCTTCAGGCGGTCCCGTAATTTAGAAAAGTGATTGACCAGTGTTTTCGGGATGTTATGGATATTGATAGAAGCGCGGATATGGGTCCTTATTTTCGATCGTAAATATTGTGGTTCCATTTTGGTTTACTAGAAGCTTTCTAGTAAATATATGAATGAAAATAAGTTTGTTTGCGCCAATTATTAAAACCAGCTAAGTGCGAGTCGGACTCTCGCACGAAGGTTTCTGTACCATTATCGCAAAAACGGCAAAAAAATCACGATTGTTGTATGGGAGCCCCACTTAAATATTTATTTTATTCTGTTTTTAGTATGTTTGGTTATAGCGGCAATAGAAATACATCATCTGTTAAAATTTCAACTGTCTAGCTATCACGGTTCTTGAGATACAGTCTGGTGGCAGACGGACAGACAGACGGATCGTTGAGTCTTAGTAATAGAGTCCCGTGTATACCTTTTGGGTACGGAACCCTTAAAACCAGTAAATAATAACATCGATCTTCAAGGTTAAGCAACGCTTGCTGAGGTCGGTCCGCGGATGGGTGAACATCTTTACACAGCGAGTTTTCTCCATGCCTCAAAAATAATGTTAATTTGTTGATCCCGACTGCCAATTGGAAATCTTTGACAGTTGTTGCGGATACTATGATACCATGCAATTAAACACCAATCTTGCCAAGGGATTTCGTGTTAGCCAGGTGGGTTCTCAGCTGCATCCGGATTACCTGGAAGCTAACCACAATATCTATAGGCAGAATGATTGAAGACGACAGTTTTTTTATTAGCTAGCTTCTGCCAAAGTCAAAAATTATCCCGAGGGAACATATTCCCGGGATAAAAAGTACTACCTACCCTTTGTACTATGCCTGACTATAATCTAACTCTGTGCAAAATTTCATCCAGACCATTTCAGCCGTTTGAGCGTGAAGCAGTAACAAACATACAAATACACACACACATACACTCACAAACTTTCGCCTTTATATTATGAATGTAATGTTCCTTGAGGCCAGTTTTTATTTCAGTACCAGAAATCATTATAAATCAAACAGTAATTTCTTCAACATTCATCTTCTCCAATAATAAATCAAGAGCAATAAATTAAAGCACAAATCAAACGTTTTTCGTTCGCAAAAGGAAATTAATATTGGAACTCTTATTACACTTCATTTCTTATCCCAGACTTCGGGGAAAAATCTATTATATTACATATTTTTTCGCCCCTCTTTTTCTATCCAAGATTGCAAGTACTGTAAAAATATTCTATAATAATAAACAAAAGAAAAATGACCAACATAAAAAAGATATTTCCTTTTTGTACCTTTCTAAAAGAAAACTTGAATACACTACAGACTTCATTAACAATTCTTTGAAGACGAATAAACGAAAAGCTTTTTGGCATTAAATAAAGATTGACAAATGACTCGGCGGCAAGAAAAAGATTTATCGATGGAAATGTTCCAATAAAACGGTTTTCACGTAGAAAAAATCATGAAGATAGGTAACATGATACATACGATCATGTTGAAGAACAAGCAACGGATAAGACAACATTTTTAAAAGCTCTCTTCCATGTCAAAAGTTTTGTAAGATGTTTAACCGAAACAAGAGAGTTTTTATTTTGCAATATGTGCTTTATTTCTATTTTGGAATCTATTTTTCCTTACTTTTTATTTATGTTTTATTTTATATTGTTGTTGTTGTTATGTGTTGTTGTTGTGTCTTTTGTGTTGTATTTTGTTGTTATGTTTTGTTTAGAAAACTATGAAACTAAAATGAAAAAAATAATACTTCTTTTTATTCTTATATCTAGGATATTTTTTTTATCCTGGGAGTACGATCTTTTGGGGTAATTTGAAAAAAGTAAGTATGTTACGAGTATACATAAAGTGTTACTGTTCGTAAGTTTTATACGGCTGTAAAAGGTAATCTCTTGAATAATTGAACTGGCATTTTACTGATAGAAAACTACATATAGCTAAGTAACACATCACATCACATCACATCATCAGCCTATTAATGTTCCCACTGCTGGGACACAGGCCTCCTCTCTATGAGAGGGAATGGGCCGCAATCCACCACGCGGGCCCAGTGCGGGTTGGTGGATGTCACATTTCTTCGAATTTTTGGTTCTAGGAGATGCCGGTTTCCTCACGATGTTTTCCTTCACCGTTTTGAGAGCAGTGGTGAAGAAATAAGTTACACAAAGTAAAGCGCCTGCCTGGGCTCGAACCCAGGACCTACAACTTGTAAGTCGCGGCCGTTACCACTGGGCCACCACTGCTCTCAGCTAAGTAACATTAGGACTTTATTATATTTCATCCTCATGAATTCAGGCTTTTAAAAATAAAGTTATGTTAGTCGCATGCACATTGTCCATTGGGCAAGAGTCTTCTTGCAGTTGGATCCCGAAGAAGAAAATCGTAAAGGTCGGCCCAGATTGAGGTGGCGAGATTTCGACACGTAATATGAAGACTGGCTCGAGACGGTAGGTGAAGAATGTCTGGCAAGACTTGGGGAGAGACAGCAACGGCTATACAAAAAATAAGTTATTCTATGCCACTACTATATCTCCTATTTTAGCTTATCTTTAATCACCACATCATATTTCAGAACTAACCCTCTAGGGCCCCATAACATTATCATCATAGGATGATACAACAAAAAAACTATGATACAATTGTAACACAACCGTAACGACTGTATACTACGTCAGAATTTGATTGATTGATCCGTCGGCGTACAAGGCCTCACAAAATGGGTAAGGCGTCAAGAAATAAAACGAAGCAAATAACACTTTTGTAACTGAAAGTTTTTAGGTTATTGGCAGGAGTGGCACAGTGGATACGACCCTGGTTTACGAGTTGAAGGTCTTGGATTTGCCAACAGGTCAGGCTTTAAGTTGTGTAGTTGGTTTAGAAGAGACCATCGCGTCGTGAGGAAACGGTATGTTCTAAAACCAAAAAAAATAAGATATGTGACACCTTGAATTGATATAGTGGATTATATAACACTTCTTTTAACAGAGAAGAGGTTGAAATGTTATATAAAATCTATAATACTACTTTAAATTGTTATCTTGTAAGACCCGGTTTCAGAACTGAGAATTAAATTGTTAACATGAAATCTTATCTCGAAGTTTGACAAGTTCTCAATTATTTCTGGAATCAACAGTATAATGTTAATAACTTCATCGTTTGTATATATGAGGGGAAGAAATAGCACCAAACGAGTCGATTTTCCGTTCTGATTATTGCCCCAATTTATTTGGTACGGTAAAGCTTTAAACGTGTATACGGAAGGAAAGGGAAGCATACATCGTCTTGCTCTTAATCTTTATCATCCCTTTGGGATCAGTTGGCTAAAGGATATATATTGGTAGGCAGGTATTTTGGTACTTATTCTTAACGTAGGTTTATGCTTAGCTATCTTCTTCTACTTTTTTGGCAACCGAGCTTCAGATCTTTCAAGTGGTAAGTTCGATATTTTTAATTTTTTTGACTATCCACACTAAATTCATAAAGTAAAGTATTTTTTTAAGACTGAAATCGGAGACAGATTCATCTTAATTCAAGCTGTACCAGGTTAAAATGGATCAGATGGCAAAAACTATGATGAATCAAAAGAAAACAAAAATCGGAACGTGATGCTTTTAAAGAAAATGATGGAGGAGAAAATCTTTGCTTTATTATAGTAGTGAAAATCAAATATAAAGCACCTAGGAATTGCTGGGTACCTTAGTTTGCAGTTGCCATAAAAGAAAACCGGCCAAGTGCGTGTCGGACTTCGCACATTCAGGTTTCCGTATCAAACCACAAAAACAAGTTCATTGCAATAGGAAAAAATATGGCATTTTAAAGAAAAGATCTAATTTATCCTAAATAGAATTAGATTTTTTCCTAAAAATACATATATATATTATATGTATTTTTAGGAAAAATTCTAAACAATAAATATTATCACCATATTTCAAGTTTCTAGGTCAATTAGATATAAAAAAAATCTTCAGAACAAAATTTTGTAAAAAAAAATGCGTTGGTGGCATTTCATTCCTTTGTTTTCCAATATTTTTTTAAACAAAAATACAGTATTTATTTACTCAACAAGCTCTAAACACCATCTGTGTGACAGACGACGGACAGACATACACGTGAGTGACAGCAATAGCGCTCCGTTTGGACCCTTCGGGTACGGAACCCTAAAAAGTACAAGAAGACAAATAAGTATAATAAGTCACCCTCTAACGGTAAGCAGAACAACTTTACGCTACCCAGTAATTTTTAAGCACCGAAGAAAAATGAAGGTGTACCAAAAAATGGTACGCAATAAAAATGAAAGCATTTTTATTTATTCAACACTTTCCTTTCTTTATAGCCTCGCGATTTTGCTCTCAAAATCCTTTTGGACCTCCGGGAGGTAATTTGGAATGAGAAATAACAATATCCTTGGCCCAAGAGAATCCATTACAAAAGGACATACCTACATAAGTAATTATATTAATTTTAAGAAGGATGGTGAATTTAATGCTGTTAATTATGCTTGGTTTGGAAACGTACCGTATTGAAACAATAACACAAGAAGAATAGTTAGAAACAGAAAATCAGTTCAATACAATATTATATAAAATAGCGGGTGAGTTTTCGGATGGCTCCAATCTTCAGTATTTGTGCGGAGTCTCTACGCCGACTAACGTCCACCTTTCGTGTTTCACCGCTTGTCCGGTGACGTACCCATGTGATAACCTTAGGGTTGTAGCAGTGAATGGTTTCGTCATGGCTAAAATCTGGGCCAAACTGGGACATAATAAGATGCGAAAACGGGTTCACGAACACACAGACGCGTACGTACGGCGAACTTAAATGACAGTCACAAGTGCGCTTGCAATCGCTGTTCGTGAAGCCTGTCTATGAGTGCGTGCGTTTTCGATCGAAGTATGGAGCTAACCTTCTGTATCTATAAATTCCGTGGCAATTCTCTCTAATGTTATTATTATCAACATTGGGGTCTTTCATGTAGGTGTTCCTGTGTTCTGTTTCCCACAAGAATTACATGCGGTTGGCAAAAGGTTTTTACAATAATTATGTTTGTGATGTAATTAAAATTATCTTTTGATGTAACTGTTCTCGTAATTATGTATTGTGGAGGTTCCTGGTTTGGTAATTTGTGTTTATCAGAAAGGCTTGTGGTTATTGAGACATGAAAACGTTTAGTGGAACGATGCAGGCGGTATATGAAGTTAATGAATTATCATTTCCTTACTTAATATACCGCTTCGTATAATAGCGTATCAGCTGTCTTGCTAATAACAAAGAATAAATTAAATTGAAAAACCCCCGACACATTTTGTTTAATGCTTTTTAAACTACATAATTTATCTAGTAGTGGACACGTTTCGATCGACAATCTATCGAACACGTAAATACGACACGATTTCTTGCAAAAATACCCCGATACATACAGTAAACGAACATAACTTTTGAACGACTGAACTGATTTTCATCAAACACTTTCGATAAAGACACCTTTCAAACAAAAAGAACGAAATCAAAATCGGTTCATCCGTTTAGGAGCTGTGATGCAATAGACAGATACATACATACAAAAACACACAGACTCTGTGAAATCACGTCAGAAGTCTCGTAAGGGGTAGAAAAAGTCTACCTAAATAGTACATCCACATTTAACTAGTATACACAAACTTTAAACTCATGTAATGTAGGGGTCTTTAAGTCAAGAGTGAATAGGGTTTTTCTAGGCAAGCGTGCTTCACCATCGACTACATCATCGCTTACTATCAGGTGAGATAGTGGTCAAGCGCAAGCCTACAGACGATAAAAAAATGGGGTTGAAATTATTGCCATCAACCGGAGACCAAACAAAATGTTTCATCTGGTATTCTTTTTTTTTCTTTCTTCTTTTAAAAAAAACGTTGCCCCACACTACGAATTTCTTCCTGTATCGTGGGTGCGTTTACAAACATATAAACTCACATACACAACACCCAGAGTCGGAACAACTATCTGTAGGTCATACAAATATTAGTTCCGTGCGGGAATCGAACCCGCAACACGCAGCGCTGCAGTCGATCGCTCAACCACTGCGCCAACCGTGCGCCCAAATTATTTCCCAGTAGAGTGATGGATACTCACTACACTGAGAAATACCAGATGGAAATTTTTGTCTAACCTAGGTATACCTGGGTTTTATATCGAACCCAGAATTCCAGCCATAACGTTTGCGACGAATAGGCTAAAGGGTACAGTAGGGCTAGTGTTATAAATTCAGAACGTTTTCATAAACCGGACAAGAGAGTCCAGTTTATGAAAAATTCGCATTTGTGTCACATTTTTAGCCTTTCTCCAATATCAAAAGATCTAATCAATATATTAATAGTTTTGAGTACCAGCTTCTGGTTTCAAACCTGCTGAGTTAATCGTAGCCATCACTGAATCATCAATAGAAGAAAAACCTCTTACTGAAGCGCTTTCAATAAAGATTCAATTAAAACTATTTCTACAAGAATAGCTATTACTTACTTAAGGCCCAATGTGTCCAGTAAATTGGCTTTCAGATACACCAGGTTAGATACACGGTCGAATGAAATGAAAAAATATATAGAATAGAACAATAAAAGAAAATTTGAGCTACCGTTCAAATGACTGTTGAACAAAGGCCTTTTAGAAGAACCTTAAACAAAGAGAGAAATCATGATTTGTCGGTATGTATTGTATTTTTATTAGGACGCTATACTGTATATTTCTTTTTTATATTTTGTGTGGTTGCTACCCAGTAACGTTTACACGTGTCAAACCTACCCGAAACACAGGAATATATTTATGTAAATAAAGGATAAAAGGACCATTAAAGTTGTAACACGATTCCACGCAGTTTTTAATGATTATTTTTATGGTAGCAATTAAACAGTGATATCACAAAGAGACCATTAAAATCCCCCATTAATATTATATATTTTTTTTTTTTTTTTGTGAGCAGTGTTTTTAATGGTCAAATTGGGGAATGTCAAAGAGGCGAAGAGTACACTGTTGGAAGACACGGTAATGGCAACAGGAGTAAAAACGGTGAAAGATTGGTTAACTTCTGTTTAGAAAACAAACTAAGTATCCTGAATAGTTTCTTCAAAAAGAAAAATAATAAGAAATGGACGTGGACTTCCCCAAATGGACTCTTTAAAAATGAAATCGATTACATTATGACCAATAAACCAAAAGTTTTTAAAGATCTGTCAATTTTACATAATTTAAATTTTAATTCGGACCATAAAATGATTCGTGCTAAGTTAAGAGGTGCACGTTTAAAGAAAAGTCGAAGACTGCACACTGAATCAGTACCTTATGTAAACATTAAAAATAACGCAGAGATAATGAACAGCTTAAAAGAAATTCTAGAGAGAAGAGAAGAAAAAGAATACAATAAACCAATTGAGGTGACATACTGCGATTTTGTAAATACTCTCAAAACTGAAGCCCGAAAAGTGTCTACAAATAATAAAGCCATATTATCCACCGAAACAATTCAATTACTCAAAGAAAGAAAACTGCTTTTACAAGGCAAGAAAAACAAAGAAACTCGAAAAGAGATTGCAGAAATAAGTAAAAATATCAACAGAAATATAAGGAAAGACAGAAAGCAAAAAAGGGCAAACACTTTCCAATACCATATTAAGAAAACAGGCGGAGTAAAGAAAGCGTTCAAAGAATTAGAAACGAAAAA
This sequence comes from Orthosia gothica, assembly GCA_949775005.1. Classification (NCBI taxonomy): domain Eukaryota; kingdom Metazoa; phylum Arthropoda; class Insecta; order Lepidoptera; family Noctuidae; genus Orthosia; species Orthosia gothica. The sequence goes on from OX459052.1 coordinate 10,317,630, forward strand.
AAATTGGATGCCAAATATGAAGGATAAACAAGGAAGATGTTCTACAAAAAGATCAGGTATATTAAATATTGCTACGGAATATTATAAGAAACTGTATAAAAGCAATAATAATAAGGTTGCTACGACAGTGACAGAAGACCCGCAATATACTGAACCTATACCACCTATTCTAGAAGAAGAAACAGAAAGAGCTATTACTACACAGAAGTTAGGAAAAGCACCCGGTCCCGATCAAATCACCAATGAACTTCTAAAAATATCCATGCCGGTAATTGTCCCTAAATTAACCAATTTGTTTAATGAAATAATAACAGCAGAAGTTATCCCTGAAGATTGGGCGAAATCAATGATAGTGTTGTTACACAAGAAAGGAGACAAAGGAGACATTAACAATTATAGGCCAATAAGCTTAATGTCTAATATATATAAGGTCTTTTCTAAGATACTATTGTTGAGACTAACTAACACCCTTGATGAAAACCAGCCAAAGGAGCAAGCTGGATTTAGGAGCAACTTCTCGACCATTGACCACATACACGTCCTACGCCAGATACTTCAGAAGTACAGAGAATACAACAAAGTATATTATTTGGGGTTCGTAGACTTCACCAAAGTGTTTGATTCCCTGGAACACCACTACATATGGGAATCATTAGAACAACAAGGTGTCCATAAAAAGTACATACGCATACTAAAAATCATTTATGGGAAAAGCACAGCACAAATAAAACTGGAAAGGTCAGGTGAAGAGTTCCCGATAGAAAGAGGCGTCCGTCAAGGTGACCCTATTTCGCCGAAGATATTCTCAGCTGTGTTGGAGTTGATCTTTAAGAACCTGGGTTGGGACAATTTCGGCCTTAACGTGAACGGAGACAAATTGAGTCATTTGAGATTCGCTGATGATTTAATACTTTTCTCCGAATGCCCGATGACCTTGGAAAAAATGCTACAGCAGTTATCAGACGAAAGTGCAAATGCCGGGCTCACAATTAATATATCAAAAACAAAAGTAATGAGCAATTCCTCACAAAAAAATGCTATCACAATGAATAATCAGCAGTTAGAATATGTAAGCGAATACATTTATTTGGGACAATTAGTATCACCGACAGACAGCATGCAGAAAGAAATTGAAAGAAGAATAGCAAACACTTGGAAGAGATTCTGGTCGTTGAGCGAAGTAATGAAAAATAAAGAAATGGCTATGGCGGAGAAACGAAAAGTCTTCAATGCTTGCATACTGCCATGTCTTACATACGGATGCCAAACTTGGGCCTTAACTGAACAACAACAAAATAAATTAAATGTATGTCAAAATGGGATAGAGAGAAGCGTATTGGGAGTAAGAAGAAGGGATAAAATAAAATTAAAAAAGATCAAAGGAAAAACTAAGTTTGCAAAAGTTCAATCCGTATGCAGAAAATTGAAATGGCGTTGGACAGGACATATTTTGAGAGAAAAGAAAGAAAAGTGGACCAGAATAATAACGGAATGGTACCCTAGAGAAAGCAAAAGAAGTAGAGGCAGACAGCCAAAGCGATGGGAAGACGATTTGAAGCAAGTAGCTGGGCCAGAATGGTTACGTACAGCAAAGGACAGAAACAAGTGGAAATCCTTAGAGGAGGCCTTTGTCGAAAGACAAGCTGTTAAGAGGGGAGATAAGCCGAATGCCGAGAATATTATGTTTTAGTTTAAGTTAATTTATAGTTTCCTACCTCTACTGTTATATTTTTTAAGTAACATTATTCAAATAAGTTGAAATCTAACAGCAATAAAGGCTTATTTTATTTTATTTTTTTTTATCACAAAGAGAAGAGTATTTTATTGTTTTAATATTTGTCACTATCCAGAATGTGAACAGCATGATAGTGTCCCAAGTGCTTATACACCTACCCGCACATAAGGGCTTGTCGCCATCACCACGTCACGACGTCATCCACGTGGAACGATGCGAATTCGTGGCGCGGCACGTTGACATGATTTGCTAATTCACGGTAGAGCATTGTCACCGCGGAACGACGCGTCAGACGTCGTCGGAAGCGGTACATGGCGATGCGCTCTCTCAGTTGATGTTTAATTGTAATAGCGATTAGTTGTGACAAAAAATGACAGAAATTATTGATTCGATTTATTGATATCACTACTACTATTTCACAGATCCGTGAGTGAAAACTTTATTAGAATTATACAAGGCAAGACATCGTCTAACGTTGCGGCATCGAAACTTTGGTTTTTACGTAATATAGAACGTCACGTCAACGAGCCCTGCCGCGACTCCGCACCGTTCCACGTTGCGGACGTTGTGACGTGGTTATGGGAGGACAAGCCCTAAGAGTATCTAATAAAGGCCACTGATGCTGCTATTATCAACACCACTAGCCCGATATTTTCCAGAAATAATACATAGATTAAAAAAATATAAAGGGAACGAAAAGGAAAAAATATAGGGCAACCACTCCATGTATAATAAAAGAGAGAGAATATTTTCTTGGTATTTACCGCAAACAACATTTCATTCACTCAAGCACAATAAAAGAGTATAGAGTAATCTCTTTACTGAACACAACAATAATCTTAAATTGTCCCTCGCTAAATTCTAAGAAATGCTACCCTAACAAAACTACTAAATATTCTATTTTCGGTATGAATGGATCAGACCACAGAGCACCGAGACTCCTTGAAGGCTACGGCTAGAGACGGTATTGTCAAAACTTTCCATAAAAACCAATAGTGTCAGTGTGTGTCACCGAGAAATTGTCAGCCCGTGACAATTTCTTAGCTCGTGTATCGCATACAATCAGGCGAGATCGAGACACATCAAGAACATTTGCAATTTCATTACAGAGTTTACGTTGATCAAAAGCGGTCCCGTACAAATAAGTCAATCACAAATCGATACTGTTTCATGCATGGGATCGACCCTCCACGGGATAAACGACCAAAATTTAACGATGTATATAGACTAATAATATAAGTTGATATCTGAGTATTGGTAAGACCACAGATATAAATCTAATATATCTGTGGGTAAGGCAGTCAAAGCTTGTGTGCTATGAACGCAATTGTGAGGCTACAAATATTATAAGCAATGTCGTCTAGTCATTGTCATTGTGCCGTTACGTGTTCTTTGCACCAGACGTTTTATATAAATTTCTTTCTACGACAGGGTATATTTTTCTGACCAAAACATAGAACATTAAGCCATAGTTTTAAGAGAATGGACTGAGCACGTACCTCACAAAATTAACTATTCTGAAAAAAGAGACCAAGTGACTGTGCGTTCCCAATACTTATTATTATTCTACTAGCAGTTCCCCGCGGCTTCGCTCCCGTGGACCACCCCACAGGACCCGTTTTCGGGATAAAAAAATAGCCAATGTCACTCAGGAATAATGTAGCTTTCTATTGGTGAAAGAACTTTTTAAATCGGTCCAGTAGTTTCGGAGCCTATTCGGTACAAACAAACAAACAAAAAAATATTTCCTCTTTATAATATTGGTATAGATAGGTGGTAAGGCGAAGGTGATACTCCAGGTCTGTGACGTGGCCTAATCATAATTCTAGAATTAATTTAAAATCAGAAAAACCAACTGCTTAATAAGCGAACTAAAAAGACGTAAACAAAAAGAAAATCATGTTGTGTAGTCAAAGGATACATATTCGCGAGTTGGTTGACCAAAACCAGATGTATCCTCCGACTGCACAGCAAGATTTTCTTCTTGTTTACATCATTTAAGTTCGCTTCTTTGAATTAACTTTTTTTATTAATAACTTTTTGGTTAACATTTTTTTTATCGAATTAGGCACATTTAAACATATAAGTGTTATATTTTGGAAAATTACCTCTTATTACCCTTAATTTTAATGCCCCACACAATGGCTTAGGAAGAAAAGTAATACCCCCACAATATGGCACCCAAAATCCGACATTTTTCTATATTCCAATTTTAATGTGGTCAGTGACACTCGAAGGGTTAAGACAAAACGATTGATGATAAGAATCATCAAAATCAGCCAACGCGTTTGGTCTCTAGAACGCCACATAGGAACAAACATACATACATACAAGGACTGATAAACAAATTACCCTCCTTTGGCAGTCGGGTAAAATTACAACTAGGTACAGTATCTCGCACACATTTATACCTGTATTACCTTTATACCTAGACAGGGAAAGCTCTGTCTATTATCCATGTCAGTAGACCAGACGTTTATATCTTTTTCTTTATAAGACTGTACCCATTTTTCTGACCCACACATAGAAACAGATATATAATCACATTTAACAGGTAGATTACGAGTATATCTTTTCTGAGCCACAGCCACGATTTATAGCTTGGAGTCGGGACCTCTAAGATTAAGTGCCTTATTATCTTAAGGTATGCAAAAATAAAATGCTTGGAAATATCAAGTTATATGTATCTTCAAAGTATATTTTGTTTTAACTGGAAAATTGTGAACTGTCTGCTTTCTAAGTTTAATATTTCATGAGGTTTTGATTAAAAGAGTAGTAGTATTTACCATTACCATTTATATTTAAAATAATATCGATACCCTACTACCCCCTACCATTACCTTACCATTTAAATTTAAAATAATATCGATCCCCTACTAAAAGCACTTATGAAATATTTATGTTTAATTACATGTATTATTTAAATTCTTTACACGATGTCAGCAAAATACGCTCCGAAAAAAAATCTCACATAAGAATGTATAATTAATTTCTAAACAAAATGTCTGCGAAATACGGTCCGATAAAATTGTCACATCATTTCTGTATAACCTCCAAAACATTTAACACCCAAACAAAATAACGTAGGTACGTTTTTATTTGTACAGTACCCTGAACATAGGACCCAAATTATCTCTTTATAAATGTTACGGAATGAACGCTCCGTTTACGATGTCACAATAAACAATTCTTATTTCTTTGTCGGACTTATTAAGTAGAAAGCTTGGGTAAACATAACTATGGATTACTTGGTGTGTCTACTTGGCCATTTTTATCGTGATGAAGGACGAATTGGTTAACAAAAACTAAAATAGAGTAGTATTCACCAAGGCAAAAGTGGCGAAAAAATAGGCAAAAAAACCTTTTCTTCGTCCTAACATGGACGAATGAAATGATTTGAAAGGTATTAAAAATTCATATTTTGACCAAATTTTAATTCAATCTGTTTAGTTGATTCAAATCTAAATGGCTGTGGTGATAGGCAAACAGACACACGAGATCATTTAAGGATTCCGATTTTTATTCGGACATACGGAAGCCTAATAAGGCGTGAAAAGAGACGGAACACAAAAGATAGCACTACCGCATCAATTCCTATCAACAGCTCATGGACTCAAAAGCGGATTATGTAATTATTTTATTCATACTATTTAATCATAATCCATAATCTGGAGTAATATTGAAGACTGGAAAACGCAGAATTTTAATATATTGCTCAGCTACAGGCTACAGTACATAGACTAGACGATATAAATGGTAGGATCGATTTATCAGTATTTCGATACATTTAATCTAGTATGAGCATAAAATAACAGGAGAATGTACTATCTCTTTCGTTGGTAATCCTAAAATAAATAAACAAGAATTGATTCGGTCTGCCAGACCTCATTATGGAGATATATCGATGTTATTTGATGAAATAGACGAAATAAATAGAATTGTTTCTAGTAAATAAGAAATGAAGTAGTAGGTAGAATATTAGAGTGTTGGTTTTGGTCTGGGATTAAAGGAAAATAAACTGGGTTCAGACGAATTGGGAATGGGACATGATTAGTCTTTTGGTACGCACCTGTCTAAACAATGACAGGCAATTTGTGATTGGATGCTCTAGAAATTAATAGGTACTATAAATACTAGACATTTATTTTTATTACGAAGGTAAAAGAGCAATATAATTATAACAAAACAGATCGAAAACAAATAAATATTAAACTGGTCGAAATTTGAAATGAAAACATAACATTAAGTTTGGATTCTCCGAAGAAGTAGGCAGAGCTGGGTACATTAAGAAGTACCTATTAATTGCCATCATGATTCTTCATAAAACGGTTAATGAAAAAATTGTGAGGAAACCGGTACGTCTTAGAACTAAACAATTTGAAATTTAAAAAAATATTATTTTTAAAATAATCAATTAAAAGGAATTCGGCAAAAATTTCATATAATGTGACATTCCTCAACCCAAAATGAGCCCGCGTAGTGGATCTTAATCCACAATGCGGATATCATAGAAAAGAGGCCTGGATCCCAGTAGTAGGATCATTGTTTGCTGATTATTATATGAAGAAAGGATTGCGCTATGGGTCATAGCCGTCTCCCTCTCGTACTGAAATCATGATGCCATTAAAACACCATATTATGATGCCTGTACAGTCTGTACCTAAATTTCACTTGATCTAATTTAATTTATAAGTGGTACTGTATAAAAGGGCCTCAACGGTAACCAACTAGAGAAAAAATCTTGTTTCACAAATATTATAAGTGTGGATAAAGATAATGGATGCTTCTCCACGGAAACATTGAACGATTTGAGAGATTCAGTTTATACGGACGAGTAAAATGCAGCTACTTGTGCAGTGCGGTATCTGTTATCCGATATTTGCTGTTGAAGGTTTGCTGACTTGAAGATTTTACATTTGCATGCTTTCTTGTTTGTAAGCGATGTCAATGGTTTTTATAGGATTACATCCATAAACTTCTTCGCTCATTTATATCTCCTATATATAAATAAAATCAATGTTTTTATGTTTGTCCTTTATTCATTTCTAAACGATTGATCCGTTTGTTACGAAACTTTGGTGATTTATGCCGCGGCCTAAAAAATCTATAGAAACACACTTTTTTAATTTGCGTGGCATTGCATCGCCAGTTCCGAATAAAATATCATAGTAACCTTAACTTGATTTTGTGTTATCATAATCTTCATTTTCAGTTACCATTATAGAATTAAATTACTATCTTATTTATGTTAACTACGTTTATTTTCTGCCGCATTGATATAATGATTGATAATGTTACTGATGAGCATGAAGTAAGGTACGATTACATGACCAGGGATATTGTTTTTGGGATTTTTCATCTGCAATTTGTCATGGTGACTCTAGATTCGTGAAATTTGTATGTACTAACTATGGCTTGAATCTTCAGGGATATAGGCGTTTGGTTACCTAATTTCAAATAGCCAATTCCTGAACGATAAATGCTGGCAAAATCTAAAAGAATAATATTATATCTTACTATTTGCCCATTAGACCAATAAATCATCCAAGGTCCATTAAAAACTAAAAATAACTCTTGTAAAGTTACTCCAATAAATCAATCATTGATAAAAAACATTGAGATAGTGCATAAATTATAGATAACAGATTGTAGACATGTCGCAGAGAATACTGATCTATTTTTATCAAGACATACGATTTGTTTAAAATGCATAGTTTAAGCTGACATTGTGGTATGTTTATTTAAATATTTAATTTTTTTACTGGCAATTCAATAATTGCCGAATCTTTTAGAACACAAAAGATAATAAGGAAGACGCTTTACTTGTCTGAAAATCACGCAGGATTTATATACCAATATATTAGCTTTCAGATGAGAAATATTATGCCAAACTCAATAATATAACATAATAATACGCCTGTGATCCCCGAAGGGTTTAACTGGAGCGTACATGTAATTGAAGGCAAGCCTATTGCAATCAACCAGGTAAAATTTTGGACTTTTGCCTGCTGCTGAGAAATTTTAGATAAAAACCACGACACCATTTATAGCCCGACTCGGAATCGAACCCAAAAAAGCATGCTTACCAGTAGCATTTGCGACCACAAAACAAAAAAAAACTTAGTAATTACGCAAAATCCAATGGCTATTAATTTCTCTGCATTAATTGGTTTCGACAAAGCAAAACTTTATTAAATGATGAATGGTTGTTGGAAAACACATTTAGTATCGTTTTGAATGTATCTGATCAACAAAACCATGTACATCAAATCAATTACTCAGTTAAAGTATTCGATTGGCTTTTCTTTTATTTTGATTGATCTGCGTTGGTTTTGTGGGTTTCATTCGGTATTGACTTTTTCAAACTTTTATTAAATAAAAAGTTAAAATAACATTCGCGTTTAAAAATATAAACGAATAACTATTAATTGAAATTACTTTGGTAGCAATTTGAAGCTTTTACGGGAACATTGAAATTAATTTGAACTACGAGTATGTTGCTTTCAATCTAAACTATTTTAGTGCACTAGGTATTTAAAACTTTATTCAATTTTCTCTCTTCTAAATGTTTAGTACATAATTTATAATGTTTATTATATATTCAAGTACGCTCGATTCTATTTTCACTTGAAGTGCCCTTTTGGTTCTTCGAACCGGATTCCAAAATTTGTTTTACACATGATTTTATTCAAATTGTAATGTCATGTTTCTATTAAACTCGTTACTTTTTCTAAGAATCAGGTCTTATCTTAGTGCAAAATAATGCTGATAACATACGTACAATACACGAACACGTGGTGTAGCTAACTACATTTAATAATAATAAAATTGACAATTCAGGGTTCTCGAAGGAAAAAATATTAGGTTTTCGTTTCAATCTATTATTAAGTAACGATCCATGACGCTATTATCCTATAAACAACAGCAATTTATCAAACTAAACAGCCCCAATCGATCCAGAAACTATCAAATAATTAGATCTAGCGCCACTTAACAAAAACTCAAAGCCAAAGAAAACTAATTATGATCCTATTAATCTAAATCAACCAAATCCCGAAGAAGGGAATAAAGAAAATATAAATACTTCGGTAGATACGATCTTAATTTAAGGCAGCCCCGTGGGAGCTGTTCATAAAAAAAGAAAATGTTGAAGGGAAATAAGTAAACAAGGGTGAACAAACGAATTCTTAAACAATAATGAGACACCGAAATCTTGCGGTGAATGTTAACAATATAGAAAGATATTGTAGAATATTCTTTCGCACAGATGTTGGGAAATCTTGAAAACACATTGAGGTAATGGAATTTTCGTCGGACACTTGAACACGTTTCCCGTTCAGATTTAAAATGTAAGGATTTGTGCTTCGTGGAGGATCATTTTGGCGTTTATTTTGTGCGTTATTTGTTTTTTTCTGTGTTCTTCAATGGTTTTGTTATAATTTGGCAGAAATTTTGGGGGTTGGTTGAAGATTAAAGAGTGAAATCTTCTGTGTTTTGTTTTTTTCTTAACATCAATAAACAGATATACAGGACGAGAAGCTGTCAAATACTTTTGCGATTCTCACACTTTAATTTATATCAAAAGAAGAATAGTCCTTATTATCACGACGTTCTTACGTTACTGAAGATTCCAATAGCTTTAATAGGAAAGTTTCGTGGCTATATATTCTGTTGATGATATGATATAATACCCAATGACAATTTTGTAATTAGAAATATCTAGACAAATACGCTATACGTATTAATACCATCTCAGACTTGTACATTCAATAGTAGATCAAACGGAGGTCTGGGACCACCCAACGATGTATTGCATAAGTAACATCTGGTATCTAACGAAGTGTCTCAGAATCCAGTCGCACATTATGAATAATTTTTCAAAAATATATTACAAGATTATATATATAAATATAAAACGGAAATACATTTTTACTGTTATCATGCGTTACGTGCATATAAAAATTTCTGTTTTCATTATGGATGTATGAAAAGAAAATACTTAGCACGTATTAATTAAAATATATACAATTTTTTTTTATCCAGCTACTAATATAAGAGGAGAGCAGAACAATTAAACTCCTCAACAATAAAACGCTTTCATTCGGTATCAAAATATTTCACTATTATTAAGTTTGGAACGTTGTCAGGTAAAATTTATAAGTTTCTGGAATGATTCCAAATATTTTAAAATTTATTCACTTACCAATGAAATGCAGTGCTATGCAAACGACCAATGGATGTAGCGTTGTCATTTTGATCATTGTTGATTCTTTTCTGCCAGCCAGTTCGATGCACTATTCATTTTATTTATTATTATCCACATTTATTTTATTTTCATTCATATTAGTCACAACACTCACATATTTATCACTTATTTGTCCTTTCGTAACAGTTTCATGCTTCGTCCGCTTAATTTGATCACATTCAACAATCGAATCAAGCTCTTCTGATTATCGGGAAGCGATTCTCGAGATAATCTTTCACAAGCCGGTGAGGTCGAAATATCCGTTGCGGGTTCTGCCACGTTTCAAGTCTCCTGTAACAAAGTGGAGTAATTTGATCAAGTCTAGGAATTTGAATACGATTTCCATATTGGATGCTTACACGCTAAATCTTGGGTGTGCGCCAAAGATGTACTCGAAAGATGTTACGTGGATTCCCATGCTAATCCGGTGATAAAAGAAAAACATGGACTCGCTAGTCAGAGAAGTGGTAAGAGTATGAATTTTAACTTTATTATGTACGTGAAATAATAGTGCTCTTTCTAAATTAATACTTTACCTAGAAAGGAAAATCTTCACAACATAATATCGCGTTTATAATCCCCTAAGGATAGGTAGAGATGAACCACATTTTGCCATTATGTTTAAACCCCATGCAGAAGGGGGTGAGCCTATTGCCATCAAGCAGGCACACCGGCAGGCTTATTATGTATCTTTTGCAAGAGCAAAACGGTAGCGATAATTTCTCTTCAATACAAAAGTTTTTTTTTTAATAAGTGCATTTGACAAACAGCGAGCTATTAGCAAACGATTGCGTAGGACGTCCCATACCTACACTGCAGGTAATGCCGACTTTTATGACATAAAGCGTTTGATCGCTATCGTTTTGCTCTTGCAAAAGATACGTAATAAAAAATAGTTATTATCATAAAACTTGCCAACCCCCCTTTCCCCCCGGGATTTGAACTACCTATTCGACCTCATGCTCAGCAGTTGTGCTAACAACTAAACCAACAAGGCCATCAGTCCAGTATCTGAAATGAATCCTAAGCTTTGTGATAATAAAGCATAGTTGATATTCAATTCTCAGGACGCCAATCGGTCTGATAAAATATTCTAGAAAACCATTAAGAGTATTCAGATAATGGAATAGTTAACTTTCAACCTCACTATTAGAATTCAATGTTGATTTTAGCTTGGAAAACGAACGAGCTGTTTCTAAAAGTCAATGAGTAGAAACAATTAAATGAACATTAACATGCCTTACCGTCTATTCAACAAGAAAAACGGGTGTTAGTGAAAGAAGTAATTTTTCACCATCAGTTTACATTTGTACATTTTCGTTTCGACCGAAACTAAGACCACAAATTCTGGAACTTGCCCAGTAACGACTATAAGTTTTCAAGGAAAACTTGCTAGTTTGTAAGATTGATTAGGTTGAAAGAATTGGGTTTTGCGGCTAAAGGGATTATTATTAATTCAGTTTTAGTGGTTTATCTGTTTTGTTTATTTAAGAAAAGAGTTTTATGTTTTGTTATTCTTGTAAAGTGGTTTATCAATACCCGGTAGTAAAGATGCACTAAAAAATTGTAAAGAGTAAAAGTGTCGTCAAAAATTTAACACAGATGTTGTGTGCAGATGATATGAATAATTGGGGAAACAGTTTTATGATAATAACTATAGTGAAATTCATTAAAATATATTATTTTTATCATTAGTCTAAAATGCCTCTCTATTTTCACAACAGACAAAAACAACACGCCCAAAGAAAATTTTACCCATAAACTTGAAGGCACTGGCATTAAAAATGTTATTCGCACCTATACGCACAGAAACTCATAAACACCGGCAGCATTTATGACGTAAGTAAATAAATAAACATCTCACATTCACGGTCCAACACTAGCGTTTGTCGTAGATAGAACATACACACAAATCATGTGCACAAACGTGCAGACTTGAAGTAAACATCTGTAGAACAAGCTGTGTTTGTTGTTGTGCGGAAATCGTGCTATAGCTTGCATTGTATCTGTGAGGATCATTGCATTAAATTGGTGCTTTCACTATTGAATGCAGTCTGCTGTTATCTATTCTAATATTATAAGGAGGTAAAGTTTGTGAGTTTGTAGGGAGTAATCTCTGGATCTACAGAACGGATTTTGAAAATTCTTTCACCAGTAGAAAGCTACATTATTCTTGACTGACAAAGGCTTTAAATTATAAAAAAAAAAATAGAAATCCTTATGAAAATTACAATAATGTAAACCAAAGTAACAAATTTTTGCATATAAATTTCATGCATACATAAAAAATACATGATTAAAGAACTCATTATTAGCTACAAAAAGGTCTACGAGAGAAAATATCTAACTATCATAGTAAAGTCACAATAGCAGCTTTTATGGGTACATACAAATTGGTAGGTAGCTAGGTAGGGTAGGAGAGTAAGGTAAGTGGGTAGGGTGGGTAGGTATGGTAGGTAGGTAGGTGGTAAGTAGGTAGGTAGCCAGATGAGAGTAGCAAAGCCGCGGGGGTCAGCTAGTATGAGATATACAACTAACTTTTAAATATCATAAATTCCGAATGAAGGAAATCTAGGTTGTATTCTAAGAACTGTTTTTCTAGATAGTAAAGCAGAGACTGTGAAGAAAGTGTTACAATAGTATAAACTCAGAAATAAATGGGATTAACTGACTACGTGACGTTTCGGTAGCGCATGTCCATTCAACAGAATTTCAGCTTTCCAAGAAGCGTTAAAGCTGATGGAATGTCAATTTATCTATGCCGAAGATCCACTTATATGAAAGTCATGTTTTAAAAATTCCTATGTAACCATATTTATAAACCCCTTTTATCTCGTGGCCCACCCCACGGGACCCGTTATTTTGCAGGATAAAAAGTAGCCTTTGACACTTAGGAATAATGTAGTTAACAAAAAACAAGATTTTTAAAATCGGCTCAATAATTCCATAGATTACTTCCTACAAACAAACTCACAAGCTTACAAACGTTACCTCTTTATAGCTACTGCCCGCGGCTTCACTCGTGTAAAAAGTGTTGTGTCATCCAAAGGGAATTCTAACTATCCTATGTCCTTTTCAGGGTCTCAAACTATCATCTCCATGCCAAATTTCATCTTAATCGGTTAAGTAGATCCAGAGATTACCCCCTACAACCTCACAAACTTTACCCCTTTATAATATTAGTATAGATTTTAAGCCAGATCCCACGCAAGTCAAGCCGTGGAATCAGCTAGTTCGTATAATATCTTCTGCAATAAAAAGTATATACTTGTATGTAATCCCTTGCTTATTGCTTACTCGACGAAGAGCTGCCTCCAGATAAAATATCCGAGCAGTATAAAGGACATTCAACCTTACCTTTTCTTCACTCAGTTGATCTTTAATCAAATAAACGGGATGGGTAGTGCCAGTGACCTTAAATAAATCATTCAGCAAAAATCTGAACCCTTAAGGTCTCAGGTCGAACGGAAATCTTTATTTATGAGAAGATTGGTCCGACAATATTCTACTTGGAAATGATTTAGGAGTCAAGTGTGTTTTGTGGCTTTCAAAATATTATGAACATTGATGGTTAGATTACATGTGATGTACTTAAGTAATAGGTAAAAGAAGACTAATTAATTGAAAAATGATTGAGTGCAAGATGGTACGGTTAGATAAGAAGTGACTATTTATATAACGGCAAATAGAGACGTATAGAAGAACAAGATATGCTGCACCGACACCAAATCAATTCTAAAGGCATAAAGATGAAAATGGTAGATGGTCACAAAATACTTTAGCTGTAAAAGTAGTACTAAAATTTACATTTTCGGATATAGCCAACCCGAAAAGGGAATACTGACCATGAAGACAAAAAGAAAAATAAAGGTAAATTGGGAAGGATTAGCTTGTTGCCTATAAATATTATCAGCTTATGGATTATTTTGAACTTAGCCCTTCGCATATTGTATAAAGAGAAGTTCAAAAGAAACTTCCCAACCAACCTTTTCTAAAACAAAGCCCATCTAATTTGTTATACAATCTACGCATAATTACCTCTAACCTACCCTGTTCAAAGTTATGTTACGAAGCCATTTTATGAATATTTCAGCGGACTGCATAATTTTCTCAAGATTTGGGAAACAAACTTTAATGCAATGTTAATTTGATGACACCAGGGTACACGCTTCCGTCTTCGGGGAAGGTTGTACGTGTATTTAAGTTCTATTCGTAAGTTTTACTTTGAATTGTTTTGTGATTTCTTGATTATTAAAGTTCTACCTCATAATGATGATGATGGGCAATCCCTTTTCCGCACTTAGACTCTCATTTGGTCCGCTGTGCGTGGGGGTTCTGGCTAACAAAGCCAGCCTATCTCCACCTAAAAGTACAGAAGCTTCTTGTGAAGCTCTCTGGTTTCGCGGAGTGACCTCATTGTACCGAGGATTGCATCACGTTGAGAAGCCATGGCCTCGCATTCCAGGATGACGTGGGTGGCTAATTCCTTGGCGTCAAGACAGCGCCTGCAAAGCGGGCTGTCTGTGGTGCCTATATTAAAATATGTTTTTTATGGAAGTTATGGCCCGTAATTGTTCCTATGATTATTCTTAGGTTATTTCTACTCCGGCTGATATATTTTTTTTGTTAATCACGGGTATACATTCAATATAGCCAATTTGACTGTCTACAGTCTGTTGCCCGTAACCATCTGTTGTTATGAAGTTCAGATTTCAGTCGATCTTTGGCGAACCCACGTACGAATTTGTGAGAAAATCAGAGGGAAAAGTGGGAACGGGCCTAGCACTATCATATCGGAGCCACTCTTTGCAAGTTCATCTGTGGCATCATTGCCTAAGGATCCACTATACCCTTTGATCCACTGAAGGGTAATATGATTAGACGTCGATATACTCTCAAAGTTCTACCTCATTATCAATCAAAAAGTTCAATAACTTTACGACTAGTTCAAAACGAAATGACTGTGACGATCTCGTATTATCTTTCTTCGTAGTCCATTTATGTAATTTTATAGATTCAAATTATTACCTGACAAAAATTAAATTATTTAGGTATGAAGTGAGTTTTATGTTGACTTCGTTCTCTTTTGTAAATTCTTCTATGTCATTGATTATGAAGTTCTCTATGACGTGTTAGCTGACTTTCTTATGTGATTATTTTTTTTAGCAAATTTCAAAAAAAGGACATCTGTAATAATTTTCTTTTGGGGACTATAAAACGAATTCTTCATTGAATACCTCCTATATCAACTTAGCAATTGTTTCAAAATTCACATTCATTCATAAGCAGCTTATTGTATTATTATTAGGCGTAAATTTAAACCCTGCTGTGAGGTAAAACAGATTCAAAGCGAGCACTGTATGGATATTAAATACCAACTGTGCCGTTCAAAGGCTCAGTGTGATGAGAAATTATATAGTGCCCGTATTTTGTATAAATGGACGTTTCCTGAAGATCATACGGTTGTTGGTTACTGGGGTTATGATTCTAATAGATGATATCTTTTTATTAAAGAATATGCGTCTGTCTACTGTTGATGTGTTTCTTCATTAAACACTGCTTTAACACTAATGAAATTATACCATACTCAACATCATTCTGCTGGCCTTAACCCACTTAATTTGAGTTGGTTCATCACCTCTTCATCTTCCAATATTCTTTATTAGGCGTTATATCAGCAGTCACTCTATTTCCCGACATATCATCTTTCACACAGTTCAAACATCGTTTTTATGGTCTTTCCCTAATCTAATAACCGTCCACATTCATACTCAAAATTTACCTGGAGTGTTATGTGGGTGTGAATGTTATATTGGTTACTAAAATCATGGTATTGGTGCTTATTGGTTCATTAATCTGTATTTTTTTTCATTTAGTGTTTCTTATTCCTTCTTTTCGTAATTCGATTGCTTAATTGAATTACCTACCACATTCTATTCCCGCTGTTACACTAGTTATATAAAACGTCGTAAGATAACTCAACTAGAAAAACCTTTTTGTGTGAATTCATTTTAATCATATTTTAAAATGCTGAAATATTTCGTTATTCTTAGTGCTTACTTCGTCGGGGCTTTCAAGTTCTTATGCAACTCCTTCCTGACTTTGTACGTTTTCTTCAAATGGAATATCGTTCTTGGTTTATGATGTATTATCAGGCTCTTTTGAACTTTGAAAGATCTTTTTGCTACTCAAAGATTAACTATTTCAAAGTTTAAAAAGTAAGTATATTATAAATTATAACTTTCCGAGATCTTCAGAAAATGATCCATATTAATAATTATTATAAACGTGAAAGTTATTCCATCTGTTGTCTGTTGGTACCTTTTTAGCCAACTTCCCAAAAAGGAGGATTTCTTTTTTGGGAAGTTGGCTAAAAAGGTACCACTGAATTCGGATGTTTGTATATTATTTTTATGTTTGTTCGGGCATAATAACTGTTACTCCGTCTTATATTATGTCGTAGGCCAATTGTTGAACTCGGCCGATCGAGACCTGCCTGGGCACATCATGATACGCCGGCATTTCTTGATATTGTCCTCAATATCGTTCGAAGATTAACGTTCTTGAAGATTTGCCCAGTCAAGTTTAGATTAATAGAAGCTGTATTTTACTTGCTTGTACTTTGGTCACACCAAAGTCATCATCATCATCTTCCTGTCCTTGACCCAAGTTACTTGGGGTCTGCGCAACACGTTTACTTATTTCATACCATCCTGTCCCCCGTCACTCCATCACTGACGCCCTTTTCTTTCATATCACTCACCCATATCGGTCACCCCAAAGTAAAAGCAAATAAAATGAAGTTTAGATAATCATTATTTTACTAGCAAATAAAATGACGTCGAACACCCAGCCATGCTTGGATGAATATATATTATCACAGATTTCGATTATTGTTACGCCACCCTCTTTCTCGCACGTTACTTATATTTTTTACACCACCGTAAACCACTTCTACAGCAAAAGACTACAAAGCGAAAAATAACTTTGTTTTCCGAAGTCAGTGTCTTTGGTGCCTATTGTTTTTCTTTTTTAGAGTGAGTTAAGTTATGTTTCGCTTTTTTTATGTTTGCTTTAGAAGTTGGTTAATATTTTTTGTATCACTTTTGTATTCGTATTAATATATTGCTTTCCATTTTCTAGGGTTCCGTACTCGAAGGGTCCAAATGGAGCTGGAGAATGATTTTCACGTGGATGCAGGCGTGGTGAGGCATCTGCCGCCGTCGTCAGGATAAATTTGATCGGTAATACTGTTATCCTTTAAGAAAAACCATTTATTTTCGCCAGGCAATTCCTTATAATAACCTCCTTGTTTCTAAGAAAGTGACCTGTAGAAGGTCACTTTTTTGATTACCAACCATGCTAACATACTTATTGTGCCGGTACCACCTACAATCCAAGAAATAAAAACCATAGTCTTAACTAAAATTATAAAGCCCAAATTTTGTGAGTTTGTTCAGAGGCGCGGTAATCTCTTGCACCATTTTAAAAAATCTTTCTCCGTTTGATAGCTACAATATTCCAGATGGTTATGCGGTTGGTGGTGTGGGATGACAATAAATTATTAAGACTCAGGCAAAGCTGGGGCGGGTGTACCCGGTCAAAAATCTGTTTCGTATACGGTAGTGGATAACATTTCACATTAACAGAACAGAGACTGATGTCCCAGTCCCAGGACTATTTGATGGCTGCCTTAACTTATATTCATCATCATTATCATCATCATCATCACACTATAGCGGTCCACGGCTGGACACAGGCAACTTCAATTGCACAACATTTGCTTTAATTTGCGGCAACTGTAATCTAGCTGCAACCAGCCACCCTGCGAACGTCGTCATTCCATCTAGCCTGAGGGCATCCTTCCTTACGTTTACCAGATTGCGGTCTCCACTCAAGAACTTATTATACCTATGTTTTAATATAAATTTTACTCGTCTCTAAACATTCTCAAAAATACCCAAAGTGAACTCGTTAAACCTTACATATACGAGCGCTACATCAGTGACATCACCGCCTTCTATATCTGTCATTATGCTATTATCTCCTTTGCAAAGGATACGTACGATCATATGCGATCATTTACGACTCGTAAGTACTTGTTATGGCTCGTTTGCATGTTTGAGAGAACGCTCCGCCTAACACATTCCATTTACCACTGCGTTTGTGCGGAGCTGAAAGGCCGTAACTACAAAATTTGGGCGTTCACGTTTTGGTATGTTTGATACTGGCAATATGTGATGGGGTTACATTTTCTGTTTGGACTTTAGGAATGTTGGTAAGGCTTTTGCAATATGTGATAGAACTCGTTTGATGGATTTGAGCGAGGAATTGAAAAAACTATGTACAAAAAAATACTACCGACTACCGAATAAAAACGCTGCAAAGTGAAAAATAAGTTTCTTTCTGGAAGTCGGTGTCCATAACGAAAAAAATTGGTCCCTACCTTAAAAGGTTTTTTATTTTTCACTTTTTAGTTGTACCTAATAGGCAAGTTCTTTAGTAAGGTACCTATAATGCCAGAATAGATTACCCCAATAACATGAAACTTAAAAATAACTGGTGAAATGAGAGGTTACCAAGATGAACTAATCACATCAGCGTATAACCCCTTTAGAGCGTACCCCCGGGATGTTATGTTATGGAATGGTATAACAGACATGCGATTGCAGCAATCCCAAAAGATTTGCCGTCATTTATTGAAGAGTTCAGTTGTATATCTCCTAAGTTCTTCATCAGATCTTCACCAAATTAAAATGAGATTGCAAATGCGAAAATAACTCAGTCTGTCTGTTTGTAACCTTAACGGGTGAACGGTTTTGATTGAAACTTGAGACACTGGTAGAGCATGTCCTGAATTAAGACAAAGTTTACTTTTATCCCGGGAATATGTTCCTATGGGATAATATTCACGCGGGAGAAGTCGCTGTCAGAAGCTATTATTATATATAGCAGAAAGCTAAAGCAGGTTACCGAAAAAGACGGATTTTTGTATATCAGATTTGTACAACGAAATTAACATCAACGCCCGGAAATTAACAAAAAAAAACATACTTGAAAATAAGTTAATAACATCATAAAATAAAATTGGCAGCAGCTTAAAAAAGTCTTAATTTCTTCAACATAAAACTCAGTACCGCACAAAATTGATTTTAATTACAAACAACAGTAAAGTCGTAATTCAATATGCCAAACCTAGACGTACGCCCTTTCGATTTCAACAGCGCTACTGTGAACATTAGGTCCAATTCATTCCATTACCATTCGATACTCGTTACTCGGAACGCTTTTAAACTGTTTACCCGGCAAAATTGAATTCGCCGAGTTTATCTAACGGAACATCTTTCTGTGGTACCGACGCAAATTGAACGTGTTTTACTGAGTATACTTAAATAGGGTTACGACTTAATGATGGCTGTGTTAAGAGCGGAATGAGAAAACTGAATTAAGGTTCCTTGAACTTGTTAAGATTTATTTGAGAATCTCAAATAAATTGATGTCATTTGAAATTATATTTTAGGAGCGAAGACGTGTTAGGCCTCTTGTCTAAGGAAGATTTGCTGGAGAACAGGTTTTATAAGAAGTAAAGTTCTGTTTATATTTTATCTGAATCTAAAGAAAATTTCTAATTCTTTGAATGATTATATTGGTGATATACAGAAAACTCGGGTGCGCAATACACATATAACACTACTTAAGAAAGTATATCCCAATTATTTGTATCTATGTAAATAAATCATTGTTGTTTCATCATCATAATATCAGCCGAAAGACGTCCACTGCTGGACATAGGCCTTCCTCAACCGTCACCACATTGACCGGTCTCGTGCGTCTCACAACCAGCGGATCCCCGCAACCTTCACCACGTCATCGGTCCACCTGGTGGGAGGCCTTCCAACGCAACATCTTCCGGTTCGCGGTCGCCACTCCAGAACCTTTCTGCCCCATCGGCCATCCGTTCTTCGAGCAATGTGCCCTGCCCACTGCCACTTAAGTTTGGCAATTCTTCGGGCTATGTCAGTAACCCTGGTTCTCTTACGGATCTCTACATTTCTGATTCGATCACGCAAGGAAATGCCTAACGCGCATTATTGTTTCACATCATCAGCCTTTTTAATGTTCCCACTGCTGAGAGCTGCTCTGTGAGAGGGAATGGGCCGTAATCCACCACGCGGGCCCAGTGCGGGTTGGTGGATGTCACATGTCTTCAAAGTTTTGGTTCTTCGACATGCCAGTTTCCTCACGATGTTTTCCTTCACCGTTTTGAGAGCAGTGGTGAAGAAATAATTTACACAAAGTAAAGCGCCTGCCCGGGCTCGAACCCACGACCTAACACTTGTAAGTCACGGCCGATACCACTGGGCCACCACTGCTCCTATCATTATTGTTTGCTTTATTTAAAATTATCGTTTGTCAGATTTTAGCCTACAGCTACTAATTGTTCAACTGTTTGACTATACTCATCTAGATCTTTAATATCTTCCTTAACCAATTAGTCTACCCCTTTATCTTTCAACAAAGTATTGCTACGGTCCACATATTGACTCCAGTCTAAATTGCTACCTCTTAAATTAAAACAAAAAGTAATAAATGAACTTTCTAAAATGTCCTCTTCACGGGGATCGCATTTAAAAGTGACAGGAAACAAAGA
The DNA here is from genome assembly GCA_949775005.1 of Orthosia gothica. Lineage (NCBI taxonomy): Eukaryota > Metazoa > Arthropoda > Insecta > Lepidoptera > Noctuidae > Orthosia > Orthosia gothica. Next base: position 10,338,261 of record OX459052.1, read on the forward strand.
TCATTTCGTTAAAAAGTTTGAAGTTCTACGGTATTGGGCAACTCTTAATTTACTTCCTTTATTAAAGTTTGGTGTTTTAGGAAATAATTGGAATATTTCGAAGGGTTTCATGAAGTTAGTGATTTTATTCTTTTGACGTTTATTGATGGTATTAGACATTATGAGTTCTATTGTGAGCTTAATTTAGACAAAAATGGACTATAGCTGATCCAAAAATACTATCTTGTCAAAAGATATAATGGATTATATCATATAATTAAGTCATTTATTTCGGTACAATATACATTGAGTAGTTTAAAAAAAAAACAAGTACCATTAAAACATTCCGATCTATAAAATGTAACAAATTCAAATAAAAAATAATGTAAATTCCATTTAAAATAATCAAAAATACAATAACAAAAATAGGTACAAGATAAAAAAAAAAACTAATTGTGATAAAAAATCAATGATACAATATGTCATCTAATTTTTTAATAATAAAAATATAATGTCAATGATCCAAAAAAATAAATCAATAAAAGGTTCAATAAATACCTACCCATTAATTATACAATAATAAAAATAAAATGTCAAGTATAAAAAATAAAACAAATTGTTATAAAAAGGTCAATTATATGTCTATGAATTACAACAATAAAATAAAATGTCAAAGATTAAAATGTAAAAGAAAGAAGAAGAGTTCAACAGTGTGGGTGAAATTCGGCCAGTTATTATAATGAAAGAAGTATCTCAGAGATTCTTTATGCGTAATAATATTGTAAACATTAATTTCGGTTTCAAACTAGAATAGTATAATGATATCAAAATTAATTTTAGCTCGGAATCACCCATTTCCGAGCATCGATCTCTTTCTCATTCATTTCTGCCCATGCAATTGTGGCTGTATAGTCTAGTTGTACCATTCAATTTTATAGATTCCGTCAGCCCAACACGCCTAGCATCAATAAATGAATTAACATTTTCATAATAATATCTAAATATTATATAATATTAGCCAACTCCACAATATCATGCAAAAATTTCTCCAGCTTATAATATCACCAAACTCAACAAAAGACATAAACTTAACAAAGGACCCTTCACCAGCACCATGTGTGAAATGGAACGAAAAAGCTTAGTAAGTGCAATAAAAACACTAAAACCGAGTGAACAATAGATCTAAAGGCTGCTGTCAGGTTTATTGTAACAAATCGTTGGCCAGGTGTCGTTTATGTTGTTCCGATGTCTCAAGGAACATCTCTGCCTGTAAAACGTACAGAGCCATTTCGTTGCGGTTGACTGAACATTTTCTAGCACTGTTTTAGTTTGTAAAGTTATTTTGTTGTAACCCAGATATAAGTCTATTGGGGATTGAGGTATTATGTAAGGCTTGTGTCGTTAAAACTATTGTCTTATATCTTGGTATGAATATCATTGGCACGGCGCTTTTCTGATAATCGCCTCTGTTGATCCTGGGTTTCAGTAGTTGCAGCTGGGAATAGTGTGACAGGCTTGGCCCATAAAAATCTTTGTATCAAATAATAACTTTTTAAATATGTTCAGTGCACCTTATGCGGTTTATTCCGCTACCAGCCTCGATGACTCTCAAATATTTTTACCACATATTCATATTCTTTATTGTACACAAATCAAACATATTTAATAACATACTAAATGAAAACGGTTCAATTTACTCGTCATAAGCTTTCTTAGACAATTTTTTTCATTGTCTTCATATTAACAGTATCTAGATAGTATAATCATTTCACTACAGAATTGCCTATGACTTCACAATAAAACATCAACGATTGCAGAATAACTTGATATTAGGATTGTTATTGATATTAGCATTAATTAATGAATTACCTGAGGGAATGACCGATCGTGTAAAAAGTAAAAACCACCTTAAAAATGTCCTGAGGAAACATTACATGTCAAAGTTTCCATAGTTGCTGCGGTCCTCGGTGGCCTCGGTCGGCCAATGTCACTTGTAGTAAGTTTGATTAACTAATACAGAATAGGTAATATGGGGTGGTCTTGTGACGTTCGTTGGTTGATGCCTTTGAGTGTAGTAGTTGTGCTTGTGGAATCTATAGTTGTTTGGGTAACTACTCTGTATACACATGTGGAGTGTTTGCTAGCAGAGCAAATGGTTTTAATCTTAGTTTTAGCTTAAGTTTTTTTTTGTTTAACGAAAAAAAAATTCGTTATAAATCTACGAGAACCTACTGCTTACAAATTGCTTTGCAGTTTGGCAGGTGATGTGTGTTAATAAAAGTGGATAAAATATTGATATTGGATTAAATACATATTTAAAAAGAGGAAATAAAAATATGCAACTAACCATACGTTTGATACATTTCTTCCAACCATATAGCCTAGTTAAGAAGAAAGATATAGTGGGGCTCGCCACACCTTACCATTACTGGAATTCCCCGATACCAACGTAGCGTGACTAGCCCAAGGAGCAAGCCTTAATTGTCAACAAAAATCACGAGTGGACAAAGAACAAGTAACAGCATATATGCAAGTCACACGCTATACAAAAGTCATCAAATCTATCTGAAATTCGTGCATATTGAATTCGAAACTCAACATAGCTTTTCCCAATAGACGGACAAGGAAACACCGCTCCAATGGAAATGTGTTTAGGATTCTGTCAAACTTGTTACAGAAGGTGGTAATCGAAGTTTGACAGATGTTGGTACATGCTCTCTATACCACTAGTTTGAGTTGTAAGTTGTTTGAGTTGGAACTTGACTTCGGATACGTGAAGTCTTAGCAACTAAGGTGGGAACTGGTGGTAACTTTGATTACAATAATATATAATATGATAACGGATTATATCACACACCGTAAATTTGTATTTAATTATTTTTGTTTTTTTGTTCAAAATGAATATTGACTTAATATTGGCTTCTGATTTATGGTAAAGATTAAAAATTCTCGATATATTGTGAACAGATCATTTTTGAAAGGCAATAAAGCCCACCCAAATTTGATCATTATAAATAATACCCCAATATATAGTTGACAATGTCACGCGATTTATTATATAGAATTACAGTGTTTGCAATAATCCGGTGACATATATAAACCAGAAAAGTTACTTTTTCTATAGTTGGTCAAATAACCTTGACAAAGTTGAGGTCAAACCTCAGAACGTAAATCAGAATTCTAATTTATTGCTACGACTATGAAAATTCTTACAAAAATGAAGTATCGAAATTCTGCAACAAGTTCTAGGTGACCTATCTAATCTAACCTTGACCTTCAAGATTTTATTTTCTTTAAGATCAAGGTTGTATGAACATTACCATTTGCTTTCATTACTTACAAACAAGAATTATTGGAAATTTAATATATGATCAAACGAACTTCGGCAAGTGAAGTTCGATCGATATTATATTAATCGCTTCATTCGAAGATATAACATTCACAACGTAGTTCCTCTAACCTACAAGGCAACTTCGCACTTTTTTAAATTACCCCCCTTTTTTTTCTGATGTCTACCGTCAGTATATGGAGTCTCATTTTTTTTAGAGTAAGTATAGTGTAGCAAAAACTTCGTTATAGGGAAATTAAATGTGGTGGGTGGGTGTTATATCTTCGAATGAAGCGATTAATATAATATCGATCGAACTTCACTTGCCGAAGTTCGTTTGATCATATATTATATTGCATCGCTTCATTCTTCAGATATAACATTCACAACGTAGATGTTTAGAGGTGAAGTTGTGCTAATAATAATACATAAGCAGTTTACTTAATTTGTTTATTTAACATAAGCCTTCATTCCTTTAATAATTACTAATTGGTAATCTATTAGAAAATAATAATACAGTGACAATATTGCAATCTTAATCTAGAATTAACTTCAATCATAATTGTATAGGTTGATAACCTAGACATCTACAATAATATAAGCGCTTAACAATCTTTATTTAATTTGGGTTTGGTGGAAAACATACAGAATTTGCGAAAGAATTTTCTTCGCGTATGGCCCGACAATAATATTTGGCGAACGTTTGAGAAGCGGACGTCCAGCCAGCCGCCTTCCTGATGGCCTCTATGGAGAGGCCAGCGCGGTGCGCTGTGGACGTGGCGGCATGACGCGTGCTATGCGCGCTGAATGTCGTCACGTCCACGACGCTCGCACACATCACTTGTTTTATCCAGCGACTGATTGACTGCGCCGTGGCTCCTCTATGGGGCCGTTTAAACGTCAGGAATAAATTAGGTACGCTCTCAGGTCTTATTTCATTAGTCACTTAAAGGTAATCTTTTAATGTAGCCGGGCAAATACTTGGTTTATCTAAAAAGTATGGTAGAAATAAAATTGGATGATCTCGGCCAGGTGCCGATGTCTTAATAATGTCGGTTACGATTATTTCGATGCCTCTGGCATTTAATTTTATGTTTGAGGTCTTGATGAGGGAAAACGTTTGAACTCTGTGACCTCAAATAGCTAACAATATTGCTAATTTCTTAGTGATATTTTCTATTGTGAGATTTTCATTTGGGAACCAATTAGAGATATAGTTGAGTACGACCTGGGGATCCCAAGTACTCGAGTACTTGGGTACACTCGGTCTTAACTTGTATGCTCCTTTTAATAACCTTTTTATGCAGTGTTCCTACACTATTTCCTAGAAGTAGCGATAGGGCAGAACGATGACTATTAAGGGAACCGTACGATGCTCCCTTATTAAATTGATCGCATAAAAATGTCATGACCCGTGGAATTGACACTTCTCACACGCTAATACTATTAGATATGCAGAATTGCCACCACAGTTTAAAGGTGACATTATACTGCTGTATAGTATTTTGAGACAAAGAAGCTAACATTAAATTGAGAGCGGTTGCAGGCGTCCCTCGCTGCGTGAACGCAAGCCGGAGAGCACCGCGGCGCCCAGGGTAAGCGACTTGTAAAGAGGATGGTGTGTTCTGAAACGGGAAGATAAAAGACTTTTATTTGCTTTCAGAATAACTATTTCGGTAACGAGCATACTCTTTAACTGTGGATACCAGGCTTGTGATGGCCGTATAGGAAAAACAAGAATACCTTCGGCTTTGTCTAAAACAATTTTTTGTAAGCATTTTTATATCACAGAAAATGGCGGGAAGGCATAAAAGTGCTTATCGCGCCAGCTTATTGTGAAGGCATCAATTGTCATGGCATCGGGGTCTGGTCGCCAAGAAACATGGTGCTCACATTTTGCATTAGTGCGAGAGCCAAATAAGTCTATCTCAGGTTGGCCTAATTCTTGTGTTATCAATTGGAATGCTGAATTTGATAATTCCCATTCTGTGTCTATGTTAATTTTTCTAGATTGTTCGTCGGCTATAACATTATCATGTGTATTTATGTAAGAAGCTACTAACCAGATATTTTCCCTCTCGCATCACTGCCAAATAAATCGAGATAAATTGTTCAAATGTGGGAATTGTATTCCGCCCATATGATTGATATAACTTATAGCTGTTGTATTATCAATACGTAATAATATAGCACAGTCAGAATAATTGCAAACGAACCATTTTAGTGCTAAAAATACCGCTAAGAGTTCCAGATAATTAATGTGAAACTTTAATTCTGATTTTTCCAATGACCGTTAATGCGTTCATTATTGCAACAAGCGCCCCAGCCGGTCCTGGACGCGTCAGTGAATATTTCTAATGTGAATGCTAGAGCTCATAAGGAATTGGAAGTTGTGGAAATATTTTTGACCACCAATTCAGATCATCCAAAATTAAATTACATAATTTGATTTTGTGCCAAAATTGTTGTTTATTTCTAAGGCCAAGTATTTTTCTTGTTCTAAAATTTTGGTGTAGATCCATCCATATTTTGCTGCGAGAAAAGCAGCCCTAAGAACCCCAATTAATTGTGCAAATTCTGTTATTGTGCAGCGTGGTAAGCGTAAAAATTAATCTATTAAACTAGCTATGTGAGAGCGTTTTTCGTTTGGTATGGACATTTTTTTTTTGAATCATTCATAAAACCTAATATATATGAACTCTTATTGAAATTAATTACAAAATCAAGGGATTTTAAAAATGTCAAAGTTTGTTAAGTTATCATTCAGAATAGGTATCACAAATACATAATACCTCGTCAAGTTATCGAACCGATTTATAACCCCGATTCCTAAGATGAGACATTACCTCTTTCATAATCTTGGTAAAGGTATGTATACCTACACCTACACAACCACCAACACATGTGTAGGTGGTGTAACAACCCCACCTTGTAGGTGTAGGTATAAGGCGCTATAAGGCATAGCATTAAACTCATACAAAAAGTTTTGTGCTTTATCATCCTCGAAATGAAAGCGCAAGTATTTCCGGTGATTTTTAGCAATAGAAATTAAAAGATATGCTTCTTTCAAGTCTATTTTATTTTAGCCATGTAACAGTGTTGAGGTATTAATTTAGTAACGGTCCTATAATCTTCCATTTTAAAATTAAACTTAGAGATAAATTTGTTTAGCGGTTTTAAATTCAAAATAAACCGCTTGTCGCCGTTTGGTTTAAAAGTAAGGAATATCTTCGATATGAAGTGATTGTCGGTCGTTAAACATGTTGATATCGCGCCTAAATCAAGTAATTTTTGATGGCCAAATTCATATCCCCTATCTGCCGTTGAAAGATAATTATGATGAGAAAAAGTTTGCACCGGCGAAAATGGTATGGAAAAACCATTACGAATCCATTCGAGAACGATTTTGTTGGAAGTTATATCAAGCCAGTGAGAATAAAAATGACGTATTCGTCCGGAATGTATGTACATGTTCTATTGTGGCGGTTGAGCACGCGTTTTGTTCGTGTTGCGCCGCTATCGGTGCCTTGCGTACTGTAGGGGCTTGTCTCCTCTGGCCTCCGCGCCCCCCCTGTTCGACAGGTAACGCGAACGACCTGGCCAGGTTTTTGAGGCACCGAGGCCTTCTTTATTTGCAGGCCTTGCCTTTCAATAGCTTTTAAAGCTTTGATTTTTTCGGATAGTTTTATTCCGAATAAAGTGCTATCCCTTTCGTTATCCTTGATAACATTTAGGAATGATTTTTCCTAGCCGGGTGTCACCAATTTGAGACGTGCTTCAGTATCCATATGGTGAAGATGGGTTAAGATGCGACAACTATTACATAGCAATTTTATGGCTTGGATTTTTCTTCCCCAGTAATGAGAAGAGTCATCGCCTTATTCACAGCTGTGATTCCAGCACCAAGAAGTTGTTGCGATAACTCCATTTTATTATCGCGATTTCTTGCCATATCTGTGATAGCTACCGAAATTTCAGCATTAAGCTTTGGTGCTTGTAAACGAGCACAGTTGAAGGGGACAAAATATTCCTTTAATAATTTGTCATTGGCTTCCTTGGGAAGTCCTTTTTTTTTTTTTTTTATAAGGCATGCCATCTTTGTGCTAAATTATCATGTATGCATTCTCCAAACTAGGGAGTGTCGTCAGATTGCTCCCCCAACGCTGATAAAATTTTTGGTTCAAGCTCATGTACAATCGAAGATGCTTTGGCTTCTGGTATGCCTGGATCTGGAACCGGTATCTCGGGAACGTTGGTAGCCTCCAAAGCTGCTGGATTTGCAGTTCAATTTTGGTCCAGTTTATCGGCGCATAAAATAAAATAATTTATTTTTAAATGCGTGGGTACTTTGACAAAAAAATACCTTCGTTCTATCTCTCGGATAGACCCCAGGTTTTGTCTAATTTCGCAAAAATGTTAAGCTACCTCATCTAAGATATGCTTATTTTTTGCTTATTTGCCCTCGTGTTGACTCACGGCCAACCCCCAGGCTTGCCACGTTCGATTTCGAATCAAGGCCAAAAATCCTTTTTTTTTTTTTTTGAGGTTCAAATACCACTCTGCAGCACTTATTCACCAACATTACTTAATATAAATAGATACTTACCGTTACCGGCGTCGTTATCGAAGCACACATCAGAATCCAAAGTTTCTATAACTCGCACAACCCGACGACAATTCTGTCGTTTCTTTTCTTCAAGTTTACGAATATATTTATTATAATGTTCAATTTTATCTTTAGCGCTGCGCTTAGACATTATTTCCATGTATATATTACTGACAAACAACTAAATTCAATATTAAAACCGTTTTCTTTTTAAATCGGAGACTGTGATCGCAGAACTCGTGTTATCGTTGCCTCGCACGGAAAAAGAAATGAGACTCCATATACTGACGGTAGACATCAGACAAAAAAAAAAAAGGGGGGTAATTTAAAAAAGTGCGAAGTTGCCTTGTAGGTTAGAGGAACTACGTTGTGAATGTTATATCTGAAGAATGAAGCGATGCAATATAATTCTTGCTCAAGGCAACTCAAAAGATTTTACAGACACTGAATTCTCTTCCAATTTAATGAGGCATAAAATTACTTCCATTCAAATCCAAATTACCATTTTACTAGAAAATGTTAATATAAATGAAAGCAAAAGTTCTTCAACTTCTTACAGTGTTAAAACTAACACTGAAGCAGTACAGGGCCATATTAAAAAGTCTACCACACTTCCTATTCATTCAGTAGGGAATGAGGTGAAATTTGTTGCATGAAAGCCGTCTTGCTTTTGCGGTTAATACTATTCAAGCTTTTATGAGTCCCATGAAAATTGCGGTTGACTTTTTAGATTCACAAATATGCTTGCTCTTTTGTAAGAGCATTATATTTTTCGAATGTATATGGATATTTTGCGTATTGGGATATTTGAGAGAGGGAATTTGGCTGAGGATTTTGCAGTATGGAAAATTGGAGTAATCTTATTTCTACGTCATGTCAGTGTTGCCAATGGGTATCGTGGTACCGAATATTTGGATTGTGGAGATCATATAGAAGCAGTAACTTCAAGTAAAATACTGTATTCAACTGCATCCGATTAGACTGCAAGCTGACCTCTATATAGTTGGAAAAGACTACGCAGGGGAGTTACCATCAGCTCTTAGAGTAACCTGTTTTGAGTGTACGTAAGGGACAGATGTATATGATATGTATATTTTTTAACAGTCGAACTATGATAGTTTTGACACATCAGGGTACTGGGGCTGATGATGATGCTTGGTCTTAGTTCAATTTTTATTTTATTTTATTTTTGTTGGGCTGGCACTTGACCACTATCAATCTTTGTAAGCACTTGAATATATCTGTAATTAATACATCGTACATACTTATACAACCTCACGCCTTTTTCTTTCTGCTACGTCCTTAGATACTCCTTTTTCTTCATTCGCTTTCATTCGTACCATAGCAGACAGAAGTGCAGTCACAATTTCAAGAAGCTTTAGCATAGCAAGCCAGTTGAACTAACGACCTTTTTGTATAGACACAGCACACTCATACAGAAAGCCACCTGCTACGATACTTACATACACCTATAAATTGTACTCCTAACAAAATAATCTATTATACGCAGACGAAGGTCAACAATATTCGCTGACCCCGAACTTTGTCGCAGATAAACTATCAAGAAGACACATTACTCACGAAAGTATTACTCTAAATCAATCTCAACCACCGAATGATTACTATCAACATACTAAATCTATTTTTCCAAACTCTCGATCGAAAACATGTTTGTCTACATGGAAAATATTTGCCGAACCCTCAAGTGTCGGGGACGATGGTGTGAGAAGGCTCCTTATATTAAAATTCAGAACGTGACGAAGATGAAAATGTTTCCTCTAAAATGAGTTTCTCGTTTGTGTGGCTACAAATTCTTCTGTTGGGTGGGTCTTGGGTTTGAGATCAGGTAATTTTGTTGTTTTTTCCATCTGTAAAATATTTTTAATAGTAGCCCAGGACCTGGGGCCGTACTAATAACGTGTCGAGGCCATAATGATTCCGTTTAAAATAAAAATCGTTTGTCAATAACAAAAAAAATAGGTTCCAAAGACACCAACTTCTGAAAATAAAGTTGTTTTCTGCTTTGTAGTGTTCTGTTATGAAAAACGGTTTATTTTTTTGTCAAAAAGTTTTGTATTTGTCTCTTTTTACCCGACTGCCGAAGGAGGGTAATGTGTTTATCAGTCTATGTATGTATGTATGTATGTATGTATGTATGTAAGTATGTATGTATGTATGTATGTATGTATGTATGTATGTATGTATGTTTGTTCCTATGTGGCGTTCCAGAGACCAAACGCGTTGGCCGATTTTGATGATTCGTACGTCAATCGATGCGTCTTAACTCTGCGAGTGTCATAGGCTACATTAAATTTGGATAATAAAAAAATGGCGGATTTTGGGTGCCATATTGTGGGGGCCCAATTTTTTTTTTTCTTCCAAACCCATCGTGTGGGGTATCAAAATAAAGGGTTTTAAGAGGTGATTTCAAAAATATATAACACTTATATGTTTAAATGTATCTAATTCGGAAAAACTAACTAAAAAGTTATAAATAAAAAAACTTAATTAAAAAAATCAAAAAACCCGACTGCTTCAAAAGCGAACTAAAAAGTCGTAAACAAGGAAAAAATCATGCTGTGCAGGCGGAGGATACACCAGATTTTGGTCAGCCAGCCGGCGAATATGTATCCTCCGACTGCACAGCATGATTTTTTCCTTGTTTACGACTTTTTAGTTCGCTTTTGAAGCAGTCGGGTTTTTTGATTTTTTTAATTAAGTTTTTTTTAGTTTTGGTACCTTATATTACCATGAAAATCATTTATACCCAGAGGGCTTCTTATAAACATTTCAGCCTAAACATGACTGGGATACATTGTTTTATGGCGGAGTTCCGGTGCCTACCTTCCGGCTTCATCATCAGATCAGTTTGATGGTAGGTACCATTTTCATAAAAAAAAAAACATTTTGTTTAAATTTGCTTCATCACGGTTATTTTTATAACTATGCGATATATCTTATACCCCAAAATATACTTATCATTAAGAAGTTCCAGTGGCCATCTGTGGTCTTCTTCATCAGTTCCACTTCACCAAATGATACTTTCTGAACGCAAATGCCATGTTGATGAAAATACCAAAATTGCTATATGTATGCCTACAAAATTTGAAGAGCTCTCTCGATTTCCATGGGATCCCCTCATCAGATCCCAGTTTGGTGATAGTAAGACCACCTCTAGAGTATACCCTGACAAATAAAAAAAAATATTTTTAAAATCGGTGAAAACCCCAAAAAAAACAAACAAATATAAAGTCGAACATCCACCTCTTCCTTTTTAGAAAGCCGGTTAAAAATGGATAGTGCTCTCTGTCTAGTACATCCAAAAAAAAAAAAGCTTCGTCTTTCTCTGACAGTCGAACCACGTGTCAGAACTAAACATCAGAGTAAGGCCTTTAAATGAATCCTCGTAAATATAGATTGGCTTTCAATGATAACAAAATTGGTGAGACGTGGTTATATCCCTGCCCACTCTTTCGGCGAAACCAGGCTACATGAAGTAAATTCATGCTCTAAATTAAGCTCTTAGAGTGTACTTATTTAGTTACGAGCAAGTCTAGAATTAACTTGGCCAAGAAGCAGCTAGTCCTATTATTTTTTTTACGCTGTAAATGTGCCAAACGTATCGGGAACTTTTTTTTGATTAAGGTTCTGTGTAGCCTCGCGTTGTTGAATGAGTTAGTAAACTTTCCTGACTGAAACTTAGGCATCCTTGGATATCCTAGGCAGTATAAAGTCAATCTATCAAAGTTTGATTCTGAACGTAGAACGTTGGCAGAATGAATTACGAGAAACGGGTATCTACACCTATAACTTTACTTTGTGGTAACAATATTCAATATCTATTAAGTTATTTAAGAATAAAAGTAACACAAATCAAATCTATACTAATATTATAAAGCTGAAAAGTTTGTTTGAACGCGCTAATCTTGGAATTACTGGTTGGAATTGTTTTTTTTAATGTATTATAAGCTTGCGCTTGACCACCATCTCACCGGTAAGCGGTGATATGGTCGACGGTGAGAAACGCTTGCCTAGAAATAACGTATTCACTCTTGACTTAAAGACTCCTGATTAGTCCTGATTGTAGCTTTAATTCTGTTTGTGTTGGATAGTCCATTTATCGAGGAAGGTTATAGGCTATATAACACATTCTTTTAAATTTGTTTTATGCTATGATTGTAGATGTAATTTTGATTTAATTTAGTTTAATTCAATTGTTAAATTAATTTAATTTTAGGTACCTATGTTTGATTTAATTTATAAACCTATATTTTCTTTTTTATTTGACTTATCTTGATTTAAATTTATTATTGATTTTATTTAACGTTATGGTTGTTTATTTTTTAATTTTAATTCAATTTATTAATTTATTTTAATTTTATTATAATGATGATTTGATTTTGGTTTATTTTAATTTTATTATGATTTAATTTTATGGTCGGTTAATTTTGATTTTATTTTGATCCAGTTTTGATTTGTTTTAATTTATTTAATAGCAAGTGTATGTGCATGTAAGATTCACATCGAGTAGATATCAATCAGATTTTTTGTGTAGTAATTATTTTTTTAGCACGTGTGATTGTACATCAGTTTTGAGAATTATAATAAAAAAATAAAAAAACATCACGCTACGAACAATAGGACCGGAGCATAAATGAAAAATCTTGCAAATACGGGAAAAAAATATTCCTTATTGAGAAGCAACGGAAGCTCGTTGCGTGCGCTGCGTAAGCGGTTAAAGTTACGCAACAATCATCTATGTAGGGTAGGGTAGGTAGGTAGCCAGTTGACGGAAGCGAAGCCGCGTGGGACAGCTAGTAATAAATATTATTGGATTTATCTTCCTAGAAAACGTCTAAAAATATATTATGGAGGCTGAATCATGTTTTGACACGGAAAATGAATTCGAAAATTATTTTTGTCTCGACAATGTCGTGTTTCACTCTTGATTATTATTTTTTGTTACCTTCCCCATCAGAAACGATCTACGTGACACTCAAATTGTTATTAAATATGCTTCCTACATAAAAATTCTCACTGTGGAATTGATATCAAACATAACATTCTCTAATATGACACACTGTCATCGGAGACAGCGAGTGTCTGATATTACACCTCCCTCTTCTAAACCTCCCCTGAGAACATAGTGTGACGTAAATTCTCACAGGACGGTATCATGTTCACAGGTGAAGGTAGAGTAAGCGGACAGAATATCATAGTACAGAAGGATAACTCGAAACAGCGATCAAAAACGCACGCACACATAGACACGCTCCACGTAAAGCAAGTGGAAGCGCACAGTTCGCGATCGGCATTTGTTTGAGATCGCCGTACGTATGCGTGTGTGTGTGTGTACGTGTACGTTCGCCTGTTGTATGGAGATGAACTTCTGTCATATTTTGGGGTAAAAGCCGGTGTGAATAAATGACGCAACCAAGACTTTGGCGCTATAAGACGGGCTTATGAAGTTTCAGTCCTTATGGACTGAGGTAGCCGTATCGTAAGGTGTGATGTTATTATACCAGTCTTCATAGTTAAGGGGATTATGGGTTGTAAGTGGTGTGCCAGTGAGCGTTTGAAACTTTGATTCTAATGAGGAAACTGTACCGTTAGTGTATTTAAAAAACTATAACACTTTGTATTCTGTAGTTATACATGTTTTGCAACAAGAAACATATTAACAAATAGTTCATCATCATCATACCAGCCGGAAGACGTCTGACTGCTTCACATAGGCCTCCCTCAAGCGTCGCTACATTGACTGGTCCCGTGCGTCTGGCATCCTGCGGATCCCCGCAACCTTCACCAGGTCATCGGTCCACCTGGTGGGAGGCTTACAACGCAACTTCTGCCGGTTCACGGTCACCACTCCAAAACCGTTCTGCCCCATCGGTCATCCGTTCTGCGAGCAATGTGCTCTGCCCACTGCACTTAAGTATGGCAATTCTTCGGGCTATGTCGGTAACCCTGGTTCTCTTGCGGATCTTTACATTTCTGATTCTATCACGCAAGGAAATTACGATAAGCACTAATAAACAGGTCAAATGGATATCGCGTGGCATTAAAACCTGTAGTAAAAACCAAAGACGTTTGTTATGGGCTTACAGACTACACCCCACAAATAAAAATAAAAGTAACTTTAAAAATTACAATAAACGGTACAAAAAAGTTATTAAATTAACACAAAAAGCTCAAAATGATTACTTCATTAGAAATTCACAGAACAAATCTAAAGCAACTTGGCAAATAGTTAATAGATCTAAAAATTATCTACCTAAAGAACAAATAATGACAATAAAAAACAAAAATTTGACATATACAAATCCGAATGACATAGTAAATGCATTTAATGATTATTTTATTGACGACATTGAGAATAGTATAATTAATGACATTGAATTAAATAACAAGCCAAGTAATTTCACATCGCAATCAATATTAATGCAGCCTGTTCTAAACTCAGATATTATTTCAGCCGCAAAAACGCTTAAAAATACAAGTACTGTAGGGTTTGACGGCATATCCACAAAAGTAATTAAATTTGTTATTGAGATCATAGCACCTGTGCTAGCACACCTTATTAACTTAAGTATTACCGAAGGCATGTATCCAGAAGACCTGAAAAAAGTTATAATAAAGCCGCTTCACAAAAAGGAAGACAAAATAGATATAAAAAATTACCGACCAATAGCCAAAATATCCGTTATTTCAAAAAATCTTTGAAAAAGTCATTTATAACTCATTACACCAATATTTTACTAAATTTAACATTTTATGCAAAGAACAAAATGGTTTCCGAAAAAATAAGACAATTAACATGGCTATATTTGATTTTTTAAGTAATGTTATGTCTGCAGTTGACCAAAAGACTCCCATCTGCGCTATTTACACAGACATGACTAAAGCCTTTGACTATGTGGATCACAACATACTTTTAGATAAATTGCGCAGTTATGGCATCAGAGGTAACATTTTAAGATTACTGGAATCATATCTATGTAACAGATTGCAATGTTCTAAAATCACAAGAGTGTGCTCAAAGACAAAAGTCGAACGAACATATCTGTCCAAATTCAGGACTATAAAATATGGAGTGCCGCAAGGAAGCGTGCTTGGGCCACCACTATTTCTCATTTACATTAATGATTTGCCACAAGTGACACAACAACAAATGATTTTGTTTGCAGATGATAGTACTGCCATAGTAAAATGCAAAAATTTAAATTCCTATCAATTTGAAATTAACAATACACTAACTGACATTATTAATTGGCTCAATATGAATAATTTATTAATTAACCTTAAGAAAACTAAAATAATGCATTTTCACCAAAAAACAAATATACCGAAAATATGTGTTAACTATGACGATAACGAAATAGAAGAGGTAAAAGTAACTGTGTTTTTAGGTATTCATATTGACAACCATCTTAATTGGAAGGCACTAATAGAACAATTATGTAAAAAAAAAAAAAACTGCCTATGCACTCTTTCAACTATCGAAAAAAGTAAACAGAGATGCGTTACTGGTTGCCTATCACGGTCTAGTAGCTTCGATTCTACGATTCGGAATTATATTTTGGGGCAATTCTTTAGATAAATTACTAATATTTAGGGCACAAAAAAGATGTATAAGAGCCATGTGTGGTCTGAAAACAGATGATACTTGTGCACCTTACTTTAAATCCTTAAAAATACTTACATTGCCGGCGTTATACATATTAGAAATTAGTATTTTCGTCAAAACAAATCCAAACCTTTTCGAAAAAATATCTACTGTACGAGATGTTCCAATTCGTAGTCAATACAAAAATGCCTTGTGTAATCACAAATGTAAAACTGCTTTAATAAAAAAGAGTGTTCTGGGTATGGCCCCCCGTATTTATAATAAAATTCCAGATGCCATAAAACAATTAGATTTAATACATTTCAAGAAAAAAAAAATTTTTTTTCTTGTTGATAAATGTTATTATACTGTTGACGAATACTTAGATGATAAATTAATTTAACAAGACATCACCATATTGTTATAATATTCATTTATTATTTTTCAATTAGTAACTACTCTAAGTTTGACATAAATATTTGACACTAAACGTACCAATCTTTTTTAAATTGACATTGTTTTATTGAATTTGACTAATTTGTACTTAATCAAATTTGTACACCATATTTGTACGCCTCCTGGCATAACATAGCGCACTATTTCATGTAAGCTAAGATCTGTATTTCTAAACACCTATGTTAACAAATAAATGATGATTATGATTATTATTATTATGAAACTCCGAGCATAGCCCTCTCCATTACCCTTTGGATGACTGTAAGCTTTCTGATGAGGCCCATTGTAAGCGACAAATAGTTAGCTAAACTCAATTCACAACAGCAATCGAATCTAGAAAACTTTAATACAAGGAATAGTCTCAAACTTGAAAAAAATATTGTTTCTAAGTTAGAAAATATTCGATGTATTAGCATTTTCATAAAGCTAGTGTTACGTTACCATAGCATCAATCAATCTGCCTAGCGAACAATATTGGATTCGGCTTCCATCGTAATCGGATGCAGCAGAATATCGGTATTTTACACGAAGTGACTGCCTATTTATAGTATAGTCAAAGTAAAATTTATAAGACCCCCGACACATTTTCATTCAATCGAAAATCTATAAAACATGTAATTATGAAATACGTATATCTTGCGAAAACAGCCCTATTCAAACAGTAAAACGCCCATAACTTTTGAACGGCTGAACCGATTTCCATAAAACATAGCTAAGAACACTCTTGATAAAGTAAAAATCCGTTCATCTGTTTAGGAGCTATGATGCCAAAAAAAGATACACAAATACACAGGTACACAAGTCAAACTTATAACACCGCTCTTTTTCCGTCAGGGGTTACAAAAAAAATATATTTATATAATTGAATTTTTAAATCGTATAAAAATAAAATCTCCTTTTAACCGGACTATCTAAAATAACACTTTTTCACTGCATCCTATCTTTTACTCAAGCTAAACAAGCCCATCTTGATAACATAAGAATCCATTTGAAAACACTTCATGCGATGTCTAAGTATCTATTTCACAATCTTCTGTGGATTGTTTAGACGTATCTCTTCTACCCAGTGAACTCGAGCCAGTAACTTACCTAAACTCGAAACTTTTTGGATCGTCTTTATTTCACATTATTATCTCTAGTGAGTCCTATAAAAGTTCTCTATTTTAACTTTGACTTTAGTTACGTAAAATATAATTTTGTATCACTATTTTATATGTCGAAAGTATCTTCGTGCAAAGGTTATACTGTCACTTCTAACTATTATAAAATATTCTAAGTATTCTATTATCCTATTATAACTATCAGATTATCATAATTATCTATCTTTTGGGACTGCCGCTGCGTTAGGCATGTTAATAAAATTACAGAACGTTCCTACATTTTTCTCTTGTGTTAATCATCAAACAATTTTTGATTATCAAATACAACTCATAGATGCTAAAAGATTTGGTCAAGATCAAAACACCGGTCAAGTGCGTGTCAGACTTCCCACATATAGGGTTTCGTATCAAAGAAAAAGATTTATCAATATATTGGTATTTGTTATACGTAATAATAAACATTATCACCAAATATCAAGTTCGTAGGTCATTGGCAAGTAAACATCTTCAAAAAGAACTCTTCGGCACAACATTATGTGACAGATGAGCAAAGGACAGACGGACACGAGAGTGACAGCAATAGGTCTCCGTTTGGACCCTTTGGGTACGGAACCCTAAAAAGACGATGGATGGACAGTATTAACGATAATATGGCTGGTAAGGGGGACAGTACTGAGATAACAAACCCAAATAAATAATGATAAAAGAATGATAACGATTTAAGTATACCACAAACATCTTTAAAGAAACCCCAACATAAATGCCTTGCAAGCAACAAAAACTACACATCATTCTCAACTAGTATCTTTTACTCAACGTTCACGTCTAAACGCTCCCTAGATCCCAGATCCAAGTCACGAGTGCTATCAAGCACCCGACGCCACTCTCCTCCCGTCCAAGATTTTAAAGCCGGCTTCAGAGCTGTACTGTGGAATTTTTTAACGAACTAGAAACCGAAATATTGCTGGTTTTCTTCTGTTGGAAATTTCTTAATAGGTAGATTCGAATGTTGTGGATTTAGACAAGTTGGTTAAACTATTATGTATATGGCTAATTTCCTTTGCTTACCAAATTCAGTAGCGTTCTGTTCAATTTTTGGTTTGGAAAAGGTAGATTTTTATTAGAGTATTTCCACTAACAGCACGGTATCTAGGTTTGTGTCCAGTAAATGGCAATATATTTATTTATGTATTATTTGCTTTATTGTACACTTTAAAATCAATTATAAAAATAAAATTAAAATTATTACATCTTACATCTCCATATCGCATTTCGCGATCTCTTCCAGGCAACCTGGTATGGACAGTAATTGTCTGGACATGAAGTAGCGTTGTCATTGGTGTGACAATAACATTGTTAAAATACTATATTATAATAGAATAGGTCTTTATTTGCTTAGAATGTAGGTACATAAAAATAAGTTGTTACATTATAAAATAGGATCCATGTACATTCTGCCTTAATATAGCATGCAAATGTGGTACAAAGTATAGGTTACTAAATACATTACAAAAAAATCATCATTTAAGAAATCCTGCACTGAATAATAACATTTATCTACAAGTAATTCTGTGAAACTTTTTTTAAACTTTTGCAACGGTAAGTTTTTAAGTTGATCAGGTATTTTATTAAAGATTACAGGAGCCATACAGATAACATTTCTTTTAAATAAGCTAGTTTTAAAAGCGCCCGTGCATAATAGATTCTGGTATTGGGATCTCATAGCTGTACTTCGTTTTCTAGTTTCTATTAAAGTTGCAAATAGACATCGATTAGTTATTACAAATATTGCTAATTCAAGGATATAAAGGCATGGGAAGGTTAATAATTTACGAGACTTAAATATAGGTACGCAACTGTCTGTTACTTTAAGACCAAATATAGCTCTTAGACAGCGCTTTTGAGCTCTGAAAATGCTTGCTCGTTCACTACAGTGACCCCAAAATATTATACCAAATCTTAAAACAGAAATTACTAGACCATGGTAAGCGACTAATAGTGTCGGCAAATTTACTTTTTTTGACAAATTATGCAACATATATGCGGTTGTGCTTAAACGTTTACATATATCTTCCGCTTGCGACTTCCAAGTAAACTGACTGTCAATTATGATTCCTAAAAATTTTGTAACGTTTACTTTTTCTATAGGTTGACCATTGTAATTTATATCCATATCGCCCGCAGCTATTCTTTGGTAAAAGTGCATGATTTTAGTTTTTTGTTGATTTATTACTAAATTATTATTATCAAGCCACTTTATTATACTACTAATTGTATTGTTAATGTCATTTAGATATGATTCTTTATCGATACATGAAATAATTGATGTGCTATCATCTGCAAATAATATCATAGGATGGATTATATGACGTGGCAGGTCATTTATGTATACTATAAATAACAAAGATCCAAGGACGCCGCCCTGTGGGACACCATATTTTATTTCACTAAAAGACGATCTAGATTTTAATTCCTTTTTAGATCCTAAACACAAGCTCGATATCTCCGTACATTGTCTACGTCCTTTTAGATAAGTTTTTATCAAATTAAGGGCATTGCCACGAATACCGTATGCGTGAAGTTTTGTTAGAAGGGTATCATGATCCATATTTGATGCCTTCGACATATCGGCATATATTGCGCATATTGGTACTTTAGAGTCTACTTTTGGCATTATTCTCTGGATAAAGTCGAAAATAGCCATGTTGATGGTTTTATTTTTCATGAAACCCTTTTGCTCGTCACATAGTATGTGGTGTTCCGTTAAAAAGTTGTAGAGAGATTCATAGATAATTTTTTCAATGATCTTTGAGAAGATGGGAATTAGAGCAATTGGTCTATAGTTTGTCATTTCGTCTTTATCATTCTTTTTATAAATTGGTTTAACTATTACAGTTTTTAGACCTTCTGGAAATACTCCAGAGTACAAGCTTACGTTAATGATATGAGCAAGGGGCTCAACTATACAATCAGAAACAGATTTTATAACCGTGGTTGAAATGCCATCGTAGCCAAAGCTTTTTTTATTTTTTAAGTTTTTTATTACACGCGTGACATCTTGAGGAATAACTGGGTCTACAGATAAATAGAATAATAATAGGTTTACAGATAAATACATATGCTATGTAATATACACATAAATACTTAATATAATGGCAATAAAAATAAATGATGAAATAAGTGTGTACCCCTTTCATATGGATCTTACAATATAATTGGTAAAATTAACATATATGAGTACCGATCTAGGCAAGCCTCTATATAGTTTTAAAAATATCTATTCTATCCAATTACACTATCAATTAAATTCTCGCCGAGCTATGAGACCAAGCTAAAAATGTGAATGCCGTTCAGTGTAATAGCTACAATGTCCTAATTTGCGTCTTATGACCCATTTTACGAGAAATGCAATCAGTATTCTTTTGCAGTCTCTCTGACAATATAAAGTCGCGTTAAAGTCGACTGTAATGAAGGAATGAAAATGTAAATAAATGTTACTGTTACAATTGCTCTATCTCACGACGCTGGATTGGTCTTATTCGTGTGTATAGATGCAAAAGCAAATTGGTTCTATGTGCTTAGGCGATACTGAGCGCTCCCGATCTTACGCACACAGAAACAATGTGCATGTGCATCACACACATGACTAAGACCAATCTGCCGTGTCGTCGTGAGACAGAACAACTGTAGGTAGTTATGTTCGGAGAAAACTTGAGATATTGAGGAAGGATATAATTGATGTGATTTTATCATATTACGAGCGGTAATTAAGAGAATGAGTTATCTACAAAAGTAACAAGGAAATATTTAGGTACTGCTTGATTTTGATTCATGAATGTACACAAACAAGATCAGTCTTATTACAAAAAGCGGTTTAACTAAAAACCCAGGTTTAAATCTCTATAAACCACAGTTTAAATAAAAATGATATTACAAATAATGGTTTAGCGATAAACCATGGACCATATCATGGTCTAACGCTAAACCTCGGCGGCCCCTAGTTTAACGATGGTCTAAGTCGTATCAGACAAAGTTTTTCTTTTAGGTTATAGAATCTTTTTCATTGTGTTGTGTTGTTTGTACCCGAAAATGGATATTAACATGGTGGATTTAATTGATATTGTTACTTTTTCCTCGGTACTCTAATTCTCAATTATTATTTTTTTGGTCCATCACAACACTTAATATATGTTAACACATTATTAACAAAGAGGCAATTGTTATAATAGAGACTTGGAGAACTTAAAAATCCAAAGCCTAATGAACTTTGTTCAACGAGCAATGGTTTTGTTTATTGTTATGGTTTCATGTAACGCGCGAGAATGTTACGTTTCGTTACACGTACGTAGATGTATTATTAGTAGTTAATACGAATTTAAGTAATGTGCTTAAACCTAAACAAAACTGCAATCGATAAAATAACTAACGTGTGTATACATGCAAAATAACAAAGTGTTAATATTTTAACACTCCTAAACATAATTTAATCCTTATCGTATTATCAAAAAGTTTTCTTTTCTGGGCATACGGAACGTTGCAATTGAACGATATTATGGTGAACGAATGATATTTGTTTTAATCTGTGGTTGATATATTGACAATGGTTCAAATGACGGTACTACGAAAACCAGGGTTTTTTTAAGTTTTGTAATACGGACAAATTTAGACCATGGTTTTGCAGATAAGCCTGGACTTGATAGACCAGGTTTAAACCAAGGTTTATTGAGTTTTTTGTAATAAGACTGTATAAGTTCTATGAGTGTCTATAAAAAATAACTACTTTAACAATATAGAGTATTAAGCCAAAAATAAAAAATAGGTTCAAACGTAACTTTAAATGCAGTAACTCGACAATCGATTACATTGAATAAGAACTTGAGACAGAAATAATTTAATAGAGATCATCACGTTGCCCAGTACTTAACTGGGTTGAGGAGGTCAGTTATGTAGTTTCACGATGAAAAAAAAGTACCTACGATAAAATTTCATTAAAAAATCTTTCTTTTTAATAAGCTTTATGTGTTCTTCTCAGCAAACCCTTTCATTTGATACCCTTAACATGGCAGTGCACAAAAAATAACTAGTCCACCATCTTGGGCCGTCCGCCATATTTGATTTAATATGACGTCACTTAAGCTTAACCATACATTGTCATCCAAACTAAACATGTATGTAAAATTACATCGTAATCGCGGGAGGATAACTGCTTTAAAATTCAGTTGCAAGATTTGCCCCAACACACTTACATACATACATTGCAAGTAAAATAAAAAGAAACTTATAAAATACTGGTATTCCGATGCATCCAGATAGACTGAAAACTGAACGTGATATGTTTTGGAAAAAACTATCGGTACAAATTATTTCATCGATCGCTGAACATTTGATAAATCCCAGTGATAACTTCAATACATTTCAAATATATATTCATAATATAATATTACAAATTTACAACAGAACTGTTCAAAGCCTGCCTATCAACGCTTGGCTTCGATTTCAACTTCAAATTGTGTGTCCGTAATTGGATTTTCTAGTTTGGCAAATTTTCAGTTTCACCTCGGGATTAGAATCGTGTTCGATAAATGGCGATGAAGTTTCCAATCATGTAGAGGGCGAGTAACGGTGAATGGCCAGACCTCTTTGCTCTCATAGCGTCCTGGTAATTTAGGTTAGATGTTACATAATTAGTTTTGGGTAAACTTGAGCATTTGCTTCCCTAAGTTTTCGGAAAAAATATCCATTATTTATTTATTTACTATACTTATACTTTATTGTACACCACTTAAATAATTACAGGACTAAACATTTATAAAGATAAGTGTACAATGGGCGGTCTTATCGCACAGGGCAATCACTTACAGACAACCTTTGGATGGACCGAATGAGACGAGATAGACATAGGGCTGTCAGTGTACAAAAACTATATTAGATAATATTACTTAGATATTATGTGTCTCTAATTACCCCTGCATCTTTTTGTTATTTATAATTTTACCCGTCTGCGCAAACGAGGTTGATGTGTTTATCAGTCTGTTTGTTCATATGTGGCATTCTCGAGACCAAAGGCGTAGGCCGATTTTGATGATTCTTACGTCTTAACTTACGTGTCACTTAAGACATGACAGTAATCAAAATTCCCCATAGTGAGGGTGGACTAAATGAAAAATGACAATATCAACGAACTATGTCAAGCAAAGTAAAGTGGAACTGGGCAGCCCACATCTGCCGCATGTTGCAGCAGAATAGGCAAAAGTAGCTACAGATTTGGTATCCAAACAACAGGAGCCGGTGACAAAGCGGTAGCCCCAGAAAGAGAAGGCGTGACGAGTTAGGCTTCTATGTAAAGAATTGGTCAAATGTAGCAAGAGATAGAACAAAATAGAAAGACGGAAGGGAGGCCTTTGCCCTGTGTGGGACAGTGGGGAAACACCAGGTTAATAACTAAGAAAACTAACCATTGCTGATAGAATGATACTTTGTCTAACCCTCAAATCAGCTTTCATACAGTCAAATCATCTTCTCTCTTTGCTCTTTTCCTACCTAAATCAAGGCTTGTAAATACTCTTACAACAATAAACCGACTTCCAAAACCAAACACTACAAAGCAAAAAATTACTTTCTATTCGGTAGTCGGCGTCTTTGGTAGCAATTTTTTTTTTCGTTTTTGATATTGACTTCCGAAAAAAAAAATATTTTTTTCTTAGTAGAGTTTTTTTTGAAGTCGGTTTATTTTTTTAGTATTCTTTTTTTAATTTACCTCTTTTTCGTTTTGGTACCTTATTTAACAATGAAAATATACTTTATTAAGGATAAATTAAAACCACTCGTCAGACATAATCAAATTTAAATGGGACTAATGAGAAACACCAGCTTTTGATGATGAATCATCGAAATCGGTTCATAATTGACTGAGTAATCGTGCGACAGACATGCAAAAACATACAGTCGAATTCAGAACCTCCTCCTTTTTGAAATCGGTTGAAAAACCAACCCACTACGGATAAACCACGAGCATTCAAAACACAATTTCTGGAAGTGTTCCGTAACTGTACAAACGAATGTCGTTAGTGCATTAGGAAGGCCTGCTATATTCCGAGCCACGCGCGATCTCCATTTTGTGTGCCCGCCATATTTGATATATGGCTTCGAAACGACGTATATTTTTGAGTGTGTGGTTTTAAAAATTGCGTGCACTGTTTGTAATATAGTGAGCTTTTAGGGGTGATGATGGGTAGCCTTTAGTATTTGTGGATAATTTAGGTAAACATTAACATATTAACAGGTAAAATTGTTTGTTTAATTTTGCCTAAGATTAAAATAATCATAATTTCATTTAGTACGGCCTAAAGCAGTATGATGAGTAAAAAGTTCCAATGAGGCCACGGGAGCAAAAAACCGCTGAGACAAAATTTGTATGGGATATGAATTGACGAAAGTCACCAAGACCAGTGTGTGTTGCCAGTGATTACATACGAGACCGAAACGTGATCGCTCACAATGGGCCTCATCAGAAGGCTTAAAGTCACCCAAAGAGCAATCGAGAAGGCTATGCCCAGAGTTTCCTTGCGTGATTGATACAAAAATGAGGACTTCCGCAGGAGAACCAAGATTACCGACATAGCCCGAAAAATTGCCAAACATAAGTGGCAGTGGGCAGGGAACTATGCTAGCAGAACGGATGGCCGATGAGGCCGAAAAGTTCTGGAGTGGCGACCGCGAACCAGAAGACGTTGCGTTGAAAGGCCTCCTGCCAGGCAGACCGATGTCCTGGTGAAGGTGCCGGGGATCCGCTGAATGCGAGGCGCGACTGGCACTTGGGGGAGGCCTATGTCCAGCAGTGGACATCTTTTGGCTGAAATGATGATGATAATGATAAATTGACGACACGTTGGAGGCTACTATTTTTGATTGCAATTGATTTTATCGGAACTACACAAAACAGATTTAAGTGCCGCTTCTGAGTACATAAATAAAAAACTCTACTGCACATTTATGCCAACAACAAAATTGATAAATATTTTTACTAAAAGCTTTTATCAAGATCAACATTGACGTGAGTTAATTTTTTTACTAGGTTGCTTACAAACCACTCTAACCAAGCATAATAAGCTTGCGGTGACATGACAAAAATAATGCAACTGCTGAGATTCAAACTCATAACCAGACATTCGCTATTTAGACTACCCAACCTTAGGCTATCTAGACCAACTGAAAATTATTAATTATCAGATTCCAACGATTGTCGACAAATGTAAGGGATTGACTAAAATCGCTTTTGCATGTTTCTACCTTTTCGTTAGGATTAAATCAAGTAACAGTCTATAAACGAAAGCACCGCGATTAGGGCTCTTTTAATTTTGACGTTTTGTGTTGGACTGCTGCGGTACCGCAGCGGTGTTTCCCCCGCACGACTGCTGGCCGAGTATTTGAGTGCATAAGTTGTATGAAAAAAATCAACCGGACGCGCGCAGTACGACACCCTCACCGCTGCGGTACCGCAGCAGACCGAAACGAAACGTCTAAATTGAGAGAGCCCTAAATATTGAGGCAATGTCAAAAATTTATAGATTGCCAAGCACTACCGAAATTACACGTTACCGATTCACTAAACAACGATAGGATGTAATTTTTCTACACCTCGGTCACTTTATCCAGTCTTATCCTACCCCGCAAAAAATATGTAGGAAGGTAACTAAGTAGGTAGTGATAGAAATAGTTCTAATCAACTGCAGTAATAAGGCTCCCTGCCCACCTAAATGTCAGCCTCCTTTCGTAACAAGATGTGAAACGAGAAAGAAAATCTAATCGAGGGATTTTCTCCTACATTTCTTGCTCTACTTTTTCGAATACCTCTGTACTAAAAAAGGGACCTTCTTTTTATTCGATTTGTCTTGACTCAATCTAGAAACTGTAGAGTTAAGGCTGTGAGACGGAATTTACAGTGTTAAGGCTTTTTTGTTGTAAAAGTCGTTGATTTTACGCTGTTTTAGGACGAGGTTTGCGATTTCAGAAGTATAGGACGTTTTATAACAACGAGATTCCTCGTTCCTGTAATAATTACAGTCAGGTTTTGAATTCACGTATGACTACTACAGCTGACATTCTAATCAACCAGCATTAATTAGAGCTTTTGTTCACTGCGTATTGGTAATTACATATTATCTCGATGGTTCCTACTACGAAATAAAATGTCACATGATTTATGCCTTGAAATATCTCTTAAAATTTAACTCACCATATTGTTGGCCTAAAAAAGAATTATGAGAATATCAAAAACCTTAATCCCGAATTCCTTTACCAAAAAATCTCATTATAAACTCCACACATATGTTTTATCAAAAGGCATAAAATAAATTACCTCCTACAAACTCATTAGCTTAGACCAAATCTGGGAGCAAAGTAGTGCCCCCGCCAAGACGAGCCAAGCGAAGCGCAAGGGCACTACCTACCTTTTCTGGAAGCGTTTCATCATTTTTATTAACGCTTTTTAACTTCTTCTTTTTAATTTTAACTTTTTAACTTTGGTTTGGATTATACAAGATAAATAAAATTCTTGGGATATGATGTTAATATTGGACTTAATAAACATATAAAGTTTCAATTGTTTAATAAACATATAAAGTCGGTAGCAAAACCGTTTCGCTCCGCACCAGCCAAGCATATTTTGACTAAGGTGTAGAGTTTGTGAAATTAGGGCTTGTATGTTATAGAAGCTTGGCTCTACATCAGATCTGATAACTTTTTGACAGGATCTCGTCTTGGCAACATATTACATAAAAATGTTTTTGGTGGGATTAATCTTTGCCAATTTTTTTTGTAGTTCAGTACTAAACTGTGGACACTTGACACAGAAAACAAATAATACAGAAATCCAACTTCATATGACGAACGAAAAGAGGCGCACGCACACATAGTTGAAGCGTAAGTATGGCGTATCGTGTCATAATTACGTGTACAATAGATTGTCGATCGAAGCGCGTCTACTACTAGATAAGTCCGGCAGAAATAATTCAACAGTCAAAGTTCCCGTAACGAAATAAATTGATTAAAATAGCAGAGAAGTTAAAAAAAAAACACTTCTCTGTTTATTAAGCTGGAGACCTGACAATGCTAGGCCAATAGGCACAAAGGGACGTTTACAAAGCCCAATTGCCAGACATCACAAGTGTGTCTATGTAGGGTATCATGGGTAAATGCACCCTCGTTGTATGAAGTCGGGCTTCTGTAAATATCTGTTCTCTGCTTGACGACTGTCCAACTATCACTGAAGACCCCCTCGAACAAATGCCAGGCGCTAGTGCGCTTGCACTCGCTGTACGTGAAGTGTGTCTATGTGTGTGTGCATGCCCGCTCGTAGTATGTAGTCGGCCTTCTGTACCTATCTGTACTGTGCTTGACGACTGTCCAACTATCACTGAAGGCCCCTCGTTTAGTTCCACGTAACGTAATTGGCCGGGTAATGACCTCTTGAAACACGTTTGAATTCGTAATGTAATGACGCTGATTTGTATGCACAGGTCTGGAGTATTTCAGGATGGTTTTGAGTGGGGAATTATAATAGGGATAGTTATGTGAGATACAAGCATTTGATTTGCATGGATAATTAATAGGTAATTTCTGGCTCTAGCAGTGGCTACTTAGACATTTCGGTGCACTGTGGAAAGAATACTGAGTAGCTAATTGTAGTGGATTGAACATACAATAGCGGAAAGAAGAGTAAATATATGTGCTGGAAATCTTCATAGTATCAATTCTGCGTACTGGCAAATCTTACTGCAGCTATACTCTTTGCGCTTTAGCATGGTGCGGATGGCAGTTTCAATAACATTTTTTAAGCATTTTTTGTAGTTTAACGTCATAGAGGCAACTATGGTATATGTTATAACTAAGGTATGACGTTAAACTACAAAAATGCGATTACGTATATGCGTAAAAAATGTTATTGAAACTGTCATCCGCACCATGCTACAGCGTAAAGAGTGTAATAACTCTTTATAGGAGTTAGGAAAAAAAATATGACTGATAATAGTCATGGAGGCCATCCAACGCTGCATCTTCCGGTACGCAGTCTGCGTTCTGCGAGCAATGTGCCCTACCCACTGCTTCTTAATTTTGGCAATTCTACGGGCTATGTCAGGAACCTTGGTTCTCTTGCGGATGTCTTCATTTTTGATTCGATCACGCAAGGAAACTCCGAGAATAGCTCTCTCCATTGCTCTGCATTGCTCTCTCTAGGTGCAGCGACGACCTGGTCAAGGCTGCAAGGGTCCTGTGGATGCGAGACGCACAGGAACGATCAGTGTGCCGACGCTTGGGGGGAAACCTATGTCCAGCAGATGACGTATTTTGGCTGAAATGATAATGATGATCTATCTAACATTGAAAAAAAATCGTTATCAGATCACTGCAATTAAACTTGTTTGTTGTATTAGTTTAGACTATATTATCAGAATTCCTACAACAAATAATGGACTTGATATAAACAAACCCTTATTTTGCATCAACGAATTTATACTACAAATAATGAACTGAGGTACTAATGATGAACTATTCCAGCGCAGCAACCTGTTCAGTTTTCTCAGAAATCCTAAATTCGTTTGAAAGTCAACACCAAATTTCCAGCGATTGATGAACTAAATTGAAGCAACCAAGTAGTCGATACAGGCTAGGGATTGGATACATAAATAAAAAACAGTTTACCTTGAAACTAATTGAAATCGTATTTCTTTGGCCGTCTTTAAACGTTAAATTTTTTGGGCTTTTAGTAAATGTTTTTGTAACGGTCGTCTTGTAGATTCACGAAATTGCTTATTTTCGATGTCGACATTACAGTAATATAATGAAAAATGTTTGTGAAAATTAAACGAACAGTCACCAGAAAATGTAAATGACAACCTCCTCTCAGAGTAGAGAGTATAGTTTTACTTTTATTTTCAGTTTGCAAAATGTTTTTTTTTTTTTTCATTAATGATTCGGCTGAAGAGTTAATAATGTGGAGTGCAGTGTAACAAAAAATGTGTTCATTAAAATATGTTCCTGGACTTATTATTTATGACTGGCTGGCTGTTTTTGATCTTTATAAAAAGCTCGATTCCTAATCTGTCAGACGCCACGGGAGCTAATATTATCAAGCTTATAAAGTTTGTTTGTTTGAACACACTAATCTCAGGAACTTCAAACTGTTTGTAATTGAAAAAATATTTTTGTGTTGGATAGCCCATTTATCAAGGAAGGTTATAAGCTATATAACATCACGCTACGACTAATAGGAACAGAGCATTAATGAAAAATGTAGCAAAAACGAGAAATATTATTCCTTTTTGAGAGCTTCCGTTGCGTGCGCTGCGTAAATGGTTTAGGGTAGGTAGGGTAAAATGGGTAGCTAGGTAGCCAGTAGACGGGAGTGAAGCCGCGTGGGGCAGCTAATAATAATAATTATAAAGCTAAAGAGTTTGTTTGTTTGTTTGAACACACTAATCTCTGGAACTTCTGTTTGTAATTGAAGAATTATTTTTGTGTTGGATAGCCCATTTATCAAGGAAGGTTATAAGCTATATAACATCACGCTACGACCAATAGGAGCGGAGCATAAATGAAAAATGTTGCAAAAAATATTCCTTTTCGAGAGCTTCCGTTGCGTGCGCTGCATAAACGGTTTAAGTTACGCAACAATCATGTATCTAGGAAAGGTAGGGTAGGGTATGTAGGGTAGATGGGTAGGTAGGTAGCCAGTTGACGGGAGCAAAGCCGAGTGGGGCAGCTAGTAGATTATAATTAAAATATTCTACTCTAAGAAAATATTATCAAATATCTTGGACCAAGAAACCAAAACCCTTAAGGTTACGCTTGACAGCCATCCTAGTAATTTCTAGACCCATCTCAGACGTCCTTGTACCCCAATCGGAATGATTTACAAATATCTGTTCTCTGCTTGACGACTGTCCAACTATCACTGAAGACCCCCTCGAACAAATGCCAGGCGCTAGTGCGCTTGCACTCGCTGTACGTGAAGTGTGTCTATGTGTGTGTGCATGCCCGCTCGTAGTATGTAGTCGGCCTTCTGTACCTATCTGTACTGTGCTTGACGACTGTCCAACTATCACTGAAGGCCCCTCGTTTAGTTCCACGTAACGTAATTGGCCGGGTAATGACCTCTTGAAACACGTTTGAATTCGTAATGTAATGACGCTGATTTGTATGCACAGGTCTGGAGTATTTCAGGATGGTTTTGAGTGGGGAATTATAATAGGGATAGTTATGTGAGATACAAGCATTTGATTTGCATGGATAATTAATAGGTAATTTCTGGCTCTAGCAGTGGCTACTTAGACATTTCGGTGCACTGTGGAAAGAATACTGAGTAGCTAATTGTAGTGGATTGAACATACAATAGCGGAAAGAAGAGTAAATATATGTGCTGGAAATCTTCATAGTATCAATTCTGCGTACTGGCAAATCTTACTGCAGCTATACTCTTTGCGCTTTAGCATGGTGCGGATGGCAGTTTCAATAACATTTTTTAAGCATTTTTTGTAGTTTAACGTCATAGAGGCAACTATGGTATATGTTATAACTAAGGTATGACGTTAAACTACAAAAATGCGATTACGTATATGCGTAAAAAATGTTATTGAAACTGTCATCCGCACCATGCTACAGCGTAAAGAGTGTAATAACTCTTTATAGGAGTTAGGAAAAAAAATATGACTGATAATAGTCATGGAGGCCATCCAACGCTGCATCTTCCGGTACGCAGTCTGCGTTCTGCGAGCAATGTGCCCTACCCACTGCTTCTTAATTTTGGCAATTCTACGGGCTATGTCAGGAACCTTGGTTCTCTTGCGGATGTCTTCATTTTTGATTCGATCACGCAAGGAAACTCCGAGAATAGCTCTCTCCATTGCTCTGCATTGCTCTCTCTAGGTGCAGCGACGACCTGGTCAAGGCTGCAAGGGTCCTGTGGATGCGAGACGCACAGGAACGATCAGTGTGCCGACGCTTGGGGGGAAACCTATGTCCAGCAGATGACGTATTTTGGCTGAAATGATAATGATGATCTATCTAACATTGAAAAAAAATCGTTATCAGATCACTGCAATTAAACTTGTTTGTTGTATTAGTTTAGACTATATTATCAGAATTCCTACAACAAATAATGGACTTGATATAAACAAACCCTTATTTTGCATCAACGAATTTATACTACAAATAATGAACTGAGGTACTAATGATGAACTATTCCAGCGCAGCAACCTGTTCAGTTTTCTCAGAAATCCTAAATTCGTTTGAAAGTCAACACCAAATTTCCAGCGATTGATGAACTAAATTGAAGCAACCAAGTAGTCGATACAGGCTAGGGATTGGATACATAAATAAAAAACAGTTTACCTTGAAACTAATTGAAATCGTATTTCTTTGGCCGTCTTTAAACGTTAAATTTTTTGGGCTTTTAGTAAATGTTTTTGTAACGGTCGTCTTGTAGATTCACGAAATTGCTTATTTTCGATGTCGACATTACAGTAATATAATGAAAAATGTTTGTGAAAATTAAACGAACAGTCACCAGAAAATGTAAATGACAACCTCCTCTCAGAGTAGAGAGTATAGTTTTACTTTTATTTTCAGTTTGCAAAATGTTTTTTTTTTTTTTCATTAATGATTCGGCTGAAGAGTTAATAATGTGGAGTGCAGTGTAACAAAAAATGTGTTCATTAAAATATGTTCCTGGACTTATTATTTATGACTGGCTGGCTGTTTTTGATCTTTATAAAAAGCTCGATTCCTAATCTGTCAGACGCCACGGGAGCTAATATTATCAAGCTTATAAAGTTTGTTTGTTTGAACACACTAATCTCAGGAACTTCAAACTGTTTGTAATTGAAAAAATATTTTTGTGTTGGATAGCCCATTTATCAAGGAAGGTTATAAGCTATATAACATCACGCTACGACTAATAGGAACAGAGCATTAATGAAAAATGTAGCAAAAACGAGAAATATTATTCCTTTTTGAGAGCTTCCGTTGCGTGCGCTGCGTAAATGGTTTAGGGTAGGTAGGGTAAAATGGGTAGCTAGGTAGCCAGTAGACGGGAGTGAAGCCGCGTGGGGCAGCTAATAATAATAATTATAAAGCTAAAGAGTTTGTTTGTTTGTTTGAACACACTAATCTCTGGAACTTCTGTTTGTAATTGAAGAATTATTTTTGTGTTGGATAGCCCATTTATCAAGGAAGGTTATAAGCTATATAACATCACGCTACGACCAATAGGAGCGGAGCATAAATGAAAAATGTTGCAAAAAATATTCCTTTTCGAGAGCTTCCGTTGCGTGCGCTGCATAAACGGTTTAAGTTACGCAACAATCATGTATCTAGGAAAGGTAGGGTAGGGTATGTAGGGTAGATGGGTAGGTAGGTAGCCAGTTGACGGGAGCAAAGCCGAGTGGGGCAGCTAGTAGATTATAATTAAAATATTCTACTCTAAGAAAATATTATCAAATATCTTGGACCAAGAAACCAAAACCCTTAAGGTTACGCTTGACAGCCATCCTAGTAATTTCTAGACCCATCTCAGACGTCCTTGTACCCCAATCGGAATGATTTACGATACTATTTCTGTCTAGTATTCGATCTTTGATTCGATTAGGTTAACCGCAAGGCGTGTTTAAATATACGAGTACTTAAGACGACGACTAACGCCAACGACCTTGAGGGAACAAAACGCGCACTCGTTTCACACCCGCGCGACCCGAAATTTAGTAGTTTTTTGTACTTTCCTTATTATTCTATGACTTTAAAAAAAAAGCTTCAGATCAAAATGTAGATAATTAAATTGTCTTTGATATGGTTTCGATTTCATTAAAATACGCCCAGCGGTTTTGGTGTGATTGTCGTGTTTTTGTCCGTTTGAGACATAACTTTACAAATTAATTACAATATGTTATACGAATAAAACTCAAAATTTGCTCAGATAAAATTATTAAAAAAATGGTCTAATATAACATTTATTTTTTCCAATAAATTACGACTAGCCGTTTAGACGTGATTCTCATTTTAAAATCAGCTACTCAAGGGAGTCGGCGCCTTAAAGCCAGAAATAGAATGCCTTCTTGCTTTTACTGAGAAAACTTAACAAGCTATTCCGTATGGTACCTTACGGACTGGCTTCCATGTTATAACAAGTAACTGAAGTCCACAACCTTAGTAAAGACGTAGAACTGTAGTACAACCATAATATTGAGATGAAACGTGGTCTTAACAAAATATGACGTGACATAATATCGCACATAATATCGATTCGATCTTTGGCGGGAAAAGCTCAAGCCTCCTGACTACTTCATCGAGCCATCGGAGAGTCTCACGCCTGGGCACGCGTTGCCATGGCCGACCTGGAAAACTCTTAATAGACTCCGCACGCAGGTCGCCGCACCAACAACATTCACGGTTGGCTCCAACCTCCAGTTTGGTGCGGCGTCTCCCCGCAAACCATGGCCCACGTTTCGTCTTGCGCGGCCTGCCGTGTCACCTGTGTATTTTTTTTTTTTTTTTTTTTAAAAAAAACCTTAAGGCTGACCTTAAGGCTGTGTCACCGGTTGGTATTGCCGTGGCAGAATTCTGGGCCAAATATACATAATATTTAGAGACTATATTTGCTACCGACACGCTAAGAAGAAGATCACGCCTGCGCCGAGACCTACACACTTCGCCAATTATGCTGAAGCTCCACGTAATGGAAGTTGAACCTATCAAATACAATACTTAAATTAATTTTTGGAACATGCGATGCATTTTTTAAAGCAATTGGGTGTTAGAGACGTCCTAAGAACATTCATTCGAAATAGCAGTTTGTTGCCATCGCAAACTCAGTGCGTGTGAGGGCCTCTTAACAGGGCATGCGTCATCTCCATTCCTGCCCAGCATACACAACCACCTGCACCTTCCAAGTTTTAAATAAAGCAAAATATCAGATACATCTAGGTGGCTACACACTGCCTGGAAAATAAAATCGACATGAATTTATATTAGAAGAAGCGACAAAGCTGCAGTTTAACGTTCTCGGAATCTACGAAACTACAAAACAGTTTTCCGTTTCTACAGAAAACGTTCCAGTACAGCCGAATAGCCGAGCGATACTTCACAATAACATCTGCAATAACGAATAGCCGTGAGCGTTCACAAATCGCCTCTTTTGTTACCTAATTCGAAGCTTATGTCCGGAACGCAGCTGCGTTCAATTTATTGCTTAACCTTTCCTCCTTTACGGATAGAATTGAAGACAATAAATTATACTTCAAACCCAAATAAGGGGCAGTAAGTTACGATCCACACAAATACCAAGCTAATGGTCGATCAGGTCAGATAGATTAGATGGCTGTGCGAAAAACAATATGGAGCGAACGAGTCGCCAGTGCCGATAAAATTTTGGAGGCTTTTTTGTGAATAGTAGTAGTTTGTGTACCCACAAAAAAATTCAGGCTGATTTATAAAGTAATTCAAGAGATTCTCAACAAAGTTTTATTTCATAAAAAATATATGAGAAGTCAGAATAATCTGCCACCAGACTTTTCAGTGGATACCGTGTTACCAGGTTACGTTACATATATCGATCGCTTTATGTAAAATATATAAATTAAGCTGCATACAGTTAGAATTAAAGCCGATTCCAAAATAGTTGGGGAAAGGCTAGGCAAATCAAATGATTTGATTTGGCTTTCAAATCAATCAATTCAAATTAAAAAAAAAAATGACAATCTTTATCACTCTTAAAATGTCATTAGGTCTAGAGTCCATGAATGTGAGAATGTAGTTTTCAAAACACAAAAGAACATCACGTTTTCTTTTTTTATATAAAAGCAAGCAATTAGTGGCTAGTATCAAAATAATGGACATTTGTACCTTCATTTGTCACAACGATCTCTCATCCCTTTTCCAAGTATGTTTTGATGACCACAATTTTTCTAGATGACAGCTAATTCTAGGATCTAGATCATTCACGAGGCTATCTCGATATATTCTTTTTTTATTTTTAATAGGCTTGCGTTTGACCACTATCTCACCTGATGGTAAGGGATGATGTGGTCGAAATGCTAAATATAAAAATAAAAAATATATATACAATAAAATATTCTCTTTCGAAATACTACAAAATTATTTCAGTCTTTTTAACGAGAATGTTTATGACGAAAAGTGAGAAATCATGTATTTTCAGAACACAGATTTGATTTATTTTCGACGTAATATTTCCAGATAAAAATACGAAAATCTTCGTAAACAAAAAATATTCGGCACTCAAAAGTATCAGATATATCTATCGTAGCGAACGAAGTCGTGTCAGTTGGCACTATAATATAAAAACCGTTTCCTGAAAATACCGGCCTGTTTTTTAATACCTGCGTGAACCAATTTTGCATCAATTCGGGCATTCCGTACCTGAAAAACCAGCTTCAAAGCCCAATCTCGGAGCCAAGTATTTTTGTCATAAACCTGCCAAACAATTTAAATGATAGTATTTTTCCCTGCTCGAAAAGATAGCCAACTGAAAATAATCCGTCATCTAGCTAGCCCAATGTTGGGGTTTGCTACCAGTATAACTATATACTTGGTTCCCTTCATGATAGTTGAACTGAGTGGTGTCGATCCATGTGTCCTGTTCGTGAACGGGCGCCATTAGTTGAGATTGGTCATAAGTTAGCTGCCTCGGCCTGTTTTTAGTTACCTGTTTATTGTATTTTTTGTTGTTCTAATCATAATAGCAAATCCTTTAGAGAGGCTTGTATTAAAAGAAGCCTCCCAACTAAAAGATGAAACCAACAAGAGGATCCTAGATCAACGCTATATTTATTCCAGCCAAAACGAATTCTATTCTTAGACCATA
The DNA here is from genome assembly GCA_949775005.1 of Orthosia gothica. Classification (NCBI taxonomy): domain Eukaryota; kingdom Metazoa; phylum Arthropoda; class Insecta; order Lepidoptera; family Noctuidae; genus Orthosia; species Orthosia gothica. Next base: position 10,374,207 of record OX459052.1, read on the forward strand.
ATTCAAAGTGGAAAAGTTCTTAATTCACTTAAATATTCATAAAAGTGGTTCATTAATTACTCTCTGTGGCTGGCCAGTCAATAAGGGAAGCTGTTCTATTTAGATAATGTTTTTTTTCTTGGAGGACGAGTAATGGAATAGGGTGCTGACGGTCTCCTTGGTTTTATTGTGAGGGGACCACGTATAGAAGGGGAAATTGCAAAACCTTTGCGATGTGTTTATAGCTTATTGGCAGAGTATGTTTGTCAATTGCCTGGTCATAAGAATAGTGTTTGATTACTTTTCTTAATATTGATTGGTTTATAAGAGTAGTATCAGGTCAGGTAAGATTTTGTCGTCCTCTTTAAAAGGTAGGCAATGTTAAAAATTTCTATGTTCATCTTTGACTTACAATATTTGCTCCTTCTACCATGAAGATGAAGTTGAAGACTTCGTTGAAAACATGATGATGAAACCTGAGGCCTTGGACATTCTATCATCGAAAGCGTGGCGATAGCGATTGTCAAAAAGGCAAAATTGTATGGCATTGACAAGCGATATCGAAAAATCACGTGATCAATCCCTTATAATTTGACTTTTCGATTATCGCCTTCGCTGACATTGAATGCCATTTGTCTTCATCATCATTATCATGATCATCATTGTCCGGTCCCGTGCGTCTCGTAACCAGCGGATCCCCGCAACCTTCACCAGGTCATCAGTCCACCTAGTGGGAGTCCTTCCAACGCAACATCTTCCAGTTCGCGATCGCCACTCCAGAACCTTTCTGCCCCATCGGCCATCCGTTCTGCCACTTGTCTTGAAAGTATTTATCGCAAAACTCCTTGAGCAAGTGTGGTGATTAATGATCGTGCTTTCTCTATAAATGAGATAAAACTTCACCTGCAGGGGAATACTTACAGGCCGGTATAATTAAAAGGTCAAGACAGAAAATGAATTCATCATCGTCATCATAAATTGTAATCTCGTGCTGAATGCATTATATATTTATCGGATTTTAGGCACAGTTACATCATGCATATATTGACCAACCGCAAGGCAAAGCTTCATTAAAATTAATTGACATCTCTCAATGCAGGCACTGTTATTATCGATACTATAGCAACTAAATTGCTACTGCCAATATATTGATTGTAGATGATTGAAACCATCATATCACGCCTGTTTCGCCCCGAATGCACTTATAGTACACCCACACTTCGCCAGCTATGTTTAACTTCCATGTAATGAAAAATCAAAAAACCCGACTGCTGTACAGTCTGAGGATGTGTGACCAAAACCGGATGTATTCTGCGACTGCACAGCAGATTTTTTTTTAAAGGTATTTTTAGTTCACTTATTACGCAGTTGGGCGTTTTGTTTTTTTTATTTACTTTTTTTATTTATAACTTTTTAGTTAGTATTTTTCTATAGGATTAGATACATTTAAACATATAAGTATTTTATATTTTTTAAATGGCCTCTTAAAACCATTTATTTTGATACCCCCACGATGTGGATGGATGAGAAAAAAATTGGGCCTCCACAATATGGCGCCAAAATCACACAAGCCACTCGCAAGGTTAAGAAGTCTTACTAGTAGTAAGTAGAATCGATTGACGAACGAATGATCAGAATCGGCCAACGCGTCTGGTCTCTAGAAAGCCACATAGGAACAAACATACATACATTCATGGACTGATAAACACATTACCCCCTTTCGGCAGTCGGGCAAAAAGGAGGGAGATTATTGACATCAACCGAGTACTAATCCAGATTCCAGGCTGCTACTAATAAATTCGAGATGAAAAAACCCCATAACACTTCGCCCGACCGGGAATCGAACCAAAAACCTCATGCTCCTTAGTAGTGGATCCGACCACTTGACCAAAGAAGCAGTCAATTGAAACTAGTCCTTAACCAATCATCACTGGACATTGAATTCAGACTTTTTCCACCAAAAGGACCAGCCAGGATATTGCCAATCTAAGCTCGAAGGATCAAAGAAAATGAGCCGTAATTTATCTACTGCCGCTGAATAAGGACAATTTATATTTCAGCAATGTGCGGAACTTCTGGCGCAAACACTGTTGGTCCTCCTTCGTTTTCTGTGCACGACCGCCTGGTCTAATGAAGTTTACTTTCGTGTAACTAGTCTGTTCGAGAAATTTTGGTGTGATATGAACACGATGTGTTTTGCATTTAATGGCAGACTTTTGGGGTGTTAATTAGTGGTGCATTGTGGCCTGTGGGATACTTCAACGCTATTTGTGGGTCGTTTTTACAGTTTAAACATTTCTTCGGAATCTTTATTTTTATTTTTTTGTGTATGTTAACCGATTACTCAAAGACGATTTGGAAAATACTTTTTTGTTAAAAATGGGTATACCATTTTTAACAAAAAAGTATTTTCCAAATAAAAATAAAAAAATAAAAATAAAGATTCCGAAGAACAGTTTGTGGGTCGTTTTTACAGTTTAAACAGTTCTTCGGAATCTTTATTTTTATTTTTTTGTGTATGTTAACCGATTACTCAAAGACGATTTGGAAAATACTTTTTTGTTAAAAATGGTATACTTCCAGGCATGATGGCCACTGGAAATCCAATGATAAGCATGCCATGTAATTGGAATCGTCATGAGATGTAATTTGGCTATAAATGATTTTTATGGTAATTCGAGGTACTAAAACTAAAAAGAGAAAATTAAAAAAAAAAATAACAAAAAAAAACAGATTTCCAAAACTAAATACTACAAAGCGAAAAATAACTTTCTTTTCCGAAATTGGTGTCGATAAATTTAAAAAAATAGGTACCAAAGACCTGTACTTCGGAAAAGAAAGTAAGTTTTCGCTTTGCAGTGTTTAGTTTTGGAAGTCGGTTTTTTTGTTAATAGTTTTGTTATATGTAAGAATATTAATTTTACATGGGCTTTACTATCCACCACATCATCGTTTACCATTAGGTGAGGTCAAATACGTGCAAATAAAAAAAAAAAAAAAAAAAAACAGTTACCTGGCGTCATTGAACCGCCGTTGGTCCCGACTGTCATTTGTAGATCTTTGACAGTCGTTACGGGTAGTCAGAAGCTTGAGATCTGACACCAGTCTTGCCAAGGGGTATCGTGTTACCCAGTTACTGGGTTGTGGAGGTCACATAGGCAGTCACTCCATGTAAAGCACTGGTACTTAGCTGAATCCGGTAAGACTGGAAGCCGACTCCAACAACAATTGGGAAAAGGCTAGGCAGATGATGACCTGGCGTCATTGAACGAATAATACACTTTCTCAATATAAAAAGTAATCAAGCAATTATATAACCCACTAATATGATAAAAGTGACTACTTGATATCTTAAATGGTTGTTACTTTTGTATAAAAAATTATGGAGCCGCGCTAGTTAATTATGTTTGCGGTAAAAAAAATACAAACCCTGTACTAAAAACAATAAAAAAACTAAACCTTACGAAAATGACCTTATAGAAGTAAGGTCCGTACCTAAATAATCCCTTTAACTTAATACCAAATTGATTTAACAATCTAGATTTACGCAAAGCCCTAAAAGGCTGATAAGTGGAGATATCCGATCATAATTCACGTATTTACAACTAAAAGGGCATATATTCGTAAATGGTTACTGAATATTGGGCCTCTGGAATTTATTGGTTGACCTTTTTGCCCCCTGTAACGAAATGAAGGTAGTTGTTTCAGATTTAGACTGATTGTGATATAAAAAAAGAGTTACGGATTTTTGTAGGCAGTTTAGGGTCTTAGGATAGGTAAGGCTGTATACAGACCGGGTCGAGGCTGTCTGATATACAAAATTTGGGCATGCTGTGCGTGCATGCAAAAAGTGTATGCTAACGCGCTCCTGGCCCGCTTAGAGACAAAATATCAATATTGGAGCTCCCTTTGGACAGTTTTGTTTGCATACTATTTTTTGATTCAAATAAGCTATGTTGGTTAAGAAGAGATTCTGAGCCTAATTTTTTCTCTTTTAAAATATGTTTAAACATCCGAGTTGTTTTGGAGGAATAGGAAAAAGTAGCGAATAAAAATCGTGTTGTTAATTATTTTATTAAAGCAAAAGTATTAGTTATACCATGAATCTTTAATCAATAATTATTTATAACAACCCAGCCGTTAATGTGTCTTTAGAAATATAAATTTATAATAACCGTCTTACGGCAGTAGTCGGGGTAAGGTCCTTAAGCTCTAATTGTGAAACCTACAAGTACCAAAGTAATTCCAATAATGTTATAAACACATAATGGATAATTATTGAATAAGCTACAAACACATCCTAAAAAGTGACGGCGAGACGAACTAGATGCGTATGCGTCGTTAGGTGGCCCAACAAAAAAAAAATGATTATGGGAAATACTCTTTTTATATTAAAAATAGGATCACGTAGCATGATTGCTAGAAGTAACCTATTCACTATTGACTTAAAAAAAGCCTTAAAGACTTAAAAGCTTTCAGGAAACACAGACTCCGACTTTACCCAAGTTGGTCAGTGTAGACGAAATAAATATTAAATGATTGGCATAACTTGAAATTTTCTTAACGTCGGTTTTAAAGCCAATAAAACGATATAGGAAAGGATAAAAATATAAAATCTCTGTCATAAACCCCCAAACATCATAATATTCAACGGTTCCAAGAAAATTTAGCATAATGATACTTTGGCAGTTCTCATCATAATGCTTCAGGATTCAACAAACGATCGACGTAATATACCGGGTATTCATTTATATATTTGACAGCTCATTAGCTGGTTAAATGTAATGTTATTTGAAAACCAGCGCTGGGTATCTGATGCCCTGCAAATGCTGTGTTTGTAACCAAAGGGTTACCAACTCAGCATTTGGCATAGGCACGTTCAGCGCAATTTGTCTTTGCAGTTTTTTTTTGTCTTTTCCCATGTTTCAATGTTTGTTGCTCATGTGTTGTGCCTGTTTCGTATATATATTTATATTATATTCTATTATTTTAAACTATTTGGGCGGCATTGAAAAACCTTTTTGTTGTATAAAGTAGTGTTAAAAAAGCACTCTAAAAGTGGTCCAATTTAAAGGATCTTAACAAGGTCTTTGCGGGCTTTTTACCGGGAATGATGTACTACACATACATAAACAAAATAAGTCTTGATTTCCTTTCATGAACCACTTTTTTTACATATTAATATGTTTCTACATACCTGATCATACCCTACTAACATTATACATTTGAAGGTCTACATGTTTGTTAAACAATCAAGCTTCACCGGTTGAATGGATTAGGAAAGCATATATATATAAATGACAATACAAAACTCATTTCCTAAATTATGACAAAAGATTTTTTATCCCGAGAGTACTCTTAGGAAAATTATCGACTTTTACGCCGACGAAACCTTCGGCAGATGCAAGTACTTACAAAATTAAAGCTACAATTATCAAAAAATCTGTCAGTAAACACTCTAAAGTCATTTTATCCTCAAACTCATTCGTCAAAAGCAAACCAACCATGAATCTTACACAGAAATACACCTCGCATCCCCGAAATATGTTATCTGTTTGACTTAACACCCCACCGCACCCGTCACTGCAATAAATGTAAGTATTATGTAAGGAAATGGGCAAATAGTTGCGGGAACACGCAACATTGCCCATCACTTAGTATAAATGTGAATAATGATGGTGTTTTGTTTTGTTGCACACATGGGTTTGTTTTTCAGAGCAGTTCTTACTTCTCTTTTGGTAAAACACCTCACAATCTTGTAAGGATTTCCTTCGCCTAATTTATTTATCACTCAAAACGGTGTAGGAAACTTGGCGAAACCAGCGTGTCATAGAACCACAAAATTCGAAACCATGTGACATTCACCAACCCCTACTGGGTCTACGTGGTGGATTACGGCACCAGAACCACTCCTAGTTAGGAGGCCTGCATCCCAGCAGTGGAAATATTAGCCTAATTATACATTTGCCTCACAATCATTGTACTCTCGATTATTATGCTGGTTGAGATACAAATTAAATTGTTAGGGGGACCGATGACCTGTTTAAGATTGCGTGTGGCGACGCCTGGGGCAGCCCTATATCCAGATGATGATGATGATGAATTACAAAAGGATGACTGACTCATCTGTGCGCCAGTATCAGTTTGATTTTTTTATTTACAATTACAAGATTATTTTTACAAGCTTTTATTTAACAGCCGCACTGTTCGATCATCAAGGTTAAGCAACGTTTGACGAGGTCATTCCGTGGATGGGTGACCATTTCCACATAACGAATTTCCTCCGTGCCTGGGAAAGCACGATGAGCCGTTGGTCCCGGCTGTCATTTGAAGATCTTTGACAGTCTTTACGGTCAGTCAGAAGCCTGAGATCTGACACTAGTCTTGCCAAGGGGTAAAGTGTTACCCAGTTACTGGGTTGTGGAGATCAGATAGGCAGTAAAACACTGGTATTCTGTAAGACTGGAAGCTGACTCCAATTTCGTTGGACAAAGGCAGATTGATTAATTGATTGATTATTTAACTTGCTTGCTTTTGCTTGCTTGTTGCTTTGCTTTATTTTGCTTGCTTGCTTATTTAAATTTTGCAACTGAATTTCAAAGCAGTTCTCCTCAACCGATTAAGATGAAATTTTGCATACACGTTTGGTTTGGATGACAATGCACCGTAAGTTAAAAATGCTTGTTCAAAATGAAAATATAGTAATTAGAAAAAAAAATGTTCTTACATTGGCTCTACGTCAGGATTATTTAACTATCCCTATCTAGGAAGCATCTTTGGTATTTTTTTTAGAATAGCTTACACCGTGGCCTATGTCAATAAGCAAGGTTTCCGTGAAGCCGATTATCTAAGTTGTACCAGACTATTTCTACACACATAATAGCTTCTAGTAAAGTCTATTTTAATACACCCCTATGAGGTGTCATATCAGGTCACTGCGTCCCCTTTGGTTTCATACAAATATGTACTAGATATCCTACTAATAATATTATAAAAGCGAAAGTTTATGTGTGTGTTTGTTACTACTTCACGCTCAAACAGCTGGACGGATCTAGCTGAAATTTGGCACAGAGATAGATTATAGTCAGGAATAGCACGAATAAACTTTTTATCCCGGGAATACGTCCCCTCGGGATATTTTTTAACTTTCACGCGGGTGAAGCCTCAGAGCCTCGGGCTTCTCAATTTCATAATAATACTAGTATTATTATATAAAATTGAGGAGCCCGAGGCTAAATATAACAGCCGTACGGGTTCACTTTCAAGGTAAAGAAGCGAGTTTGGTTCGTGGATGGGTAACAATGAGCTGTCAATCGCTACAGTCCATTCGCGTTACGAAAATAGTGAATCATCGTTGTCAGCCGGCAACAGCCAATCGGGTTGCAACAAATTAGAAAGCTTGCGATCCGATTGGTCGGCTAACAACGAGTAAAATGACAACTCACTTCACCTAAGTTATAACGGCGCGATTATTACAAAATATAACTTCTAGAACGATAACATTTGTAGATCTTTTGCAATCATAATGGCAAGATTGAATCCAGAAGAAGAGACACATATTTGCCAAATAATATCGTGTTACACTATCTACGGATTGTGGAGGTCAAACAGGCAGACCCTCCATGCAAAATATTAGTTTAATTGTATCTGGTTAGACTAGAAGCCGATCTTAGGACCGGCCAATTTGAAAGAAAAGAACGAAAGAAAAAATATTTGAGAAAAGACTAGGTAGATTGATGAATAGTAGGTTCAGCACAAAAAAAACAACTTTAAAATAAAAAAAAACACTACACAGCGAATAATAACTTTTTTTCGGTAGTTTTGTTTTGGAAATCGGTTAAATTTTTTTGTTAATTTTATTTCATTTTTCTGTTTTTAGTTTTGTTACCTTATATTACCATAAAAATACGCACTATTAAGGATAACTTAAAAACCACTCGTAAGATGTTGATCAAATTTAAAACCAGCTTTCAAATAAAAAAAAAAAACATCAAAATCGGTTCATAATTGGCGGAGTAATCGTGTAACAATACAAAAACATACAGTCAAATTGAGAACTCCCTCCTTTTTGAAGTCGGGTAAGAAATGAATTGGAATATTAAATTAGTTTACAAATTCGACGATTTCGACCAAATTACCATATTTGCGGATAATTTGGTCGCAGTAAAATGCCAATAAACGAAAATATTTGTTTGTTCGCGGTTTTGCCGAAAACAGTTTAATCGTACGGAATAATTTTATAGCTATCGGGTTTTCGGGACCAATGTGACCCCGTAGGTATGTATGTTTATGTAAATAACGGGATAAGTAGTAACGTAATGGTACTATTTACACAAACGGGTTATATAAAACGTTTACCTTAATTTGGGTTAGTTTAGATTTGAATTCCAAACTAGTCATGAACATTTTATTTTTTGTTTTACTAAGCAACTTTATTTCTTAAATTGTTAATATTTATTATTTAAGTAGACAACGATTTAAATATAGGCACAAAGTACGTAAGCGGCGACGCATCGCAATAGGTACCATACCGTACACATAATTATTACAACCAAGAAACTTCTTCACCAAAAACAAAATACCGATTTCATCTTCGTGAAAAAGCTTTTAATTCTCTAGACCGATTTTCTGAAACCTTGGATGACAACTGGACTCATCAGGTGTACTCGAAACAGGGATCGGATGCATAAAAAATTTAAACGTAATCCGGATAACGTAGTGCTGGAAATAACATATAAGAGATACAGAAATTTCTATAATAACCTTGTTAAGAAATTAAAGCGTGAATATGAAAGAAATCTACTCAGAGAAGCGGATAAAAATAGTAAAAATATATGGAATGCTATAAATAATATTACAAATAGAAATGTTAAGAAAGATAACTCATTAGATTTGCTATTAATGGAGCCAACACCGCAGGAATCTGTCAATGCCACAAATAAATTCTTTGCTACTGTTGAGGAACTTATCCAGCAAAATCACTCCCCCAACTGGATCTTTTCCCAATGCCACTTTCAATATTCGGCAATGCAACAAGTCTAACTTATCTAGTAATTCATTTGTTCTTCTTGACACTGATGAAACCGAAATTGAAAAACTAATCAGTGGGCTGAAGTGTAACTGTACTGCAGGTGATGATAGAATCTCTTCTGTTGTACTTAAAATGATAAAAAACAAAATAGTGCCCCCACTTACATATATCTTTAACTTGTGCCTAAAGCTGGGAACATTTCCTGACTCACTTAAACGGTCCATAGTTCGACCAATTTTCAAGGGTGGAGATGGAAGCTGTGTCACTAACTATCGACCTATTTCTATTCTTACATCTCTGTCAAAAATTTTAGAAAGGATAATTCATACAAGACTAATAAAATATCTAGAAAAGTATAATCTACTATCAAATCATCAATTTGGTTTCCGATCCGGAAGGTCTACAGAAGATGCTTTAAATAATTTTACTGATCACATTGTTAAAATAATAGATAACAAAAACAAATGTCTCACAATTTTTCTTGATCTGGCAAAAGCTTTTGACACGGTTTCTATTCCCACCCTGGTTAACAAGTTACATCAACTTGGTATTCGGGGAAAACAACTGAATTTGCTTCAAGATTATTTATCAGGAAGAACACAAAGGGTGAGAATTTCAAATTATACAAGCGATGATCTGCCTGTAACCCATGGAGTGCCACAGGGTAGTATTCTGGGCCCAACGTTATTCATAGTGTACATTAATGAGCTTACAGAACTTAATATCGAAAATTGTAAAATTATTTCCTATGCCGATGATCAACTCTAACATTCCATGGAGACACTTGGGATGAAGTTTACCAAAAGGCACATTTTGGTTTTAATATAGTCACTAAATGGCTTGCCATAAATCATCTCTCACTAAATACAGTCAAAACTAAATTCATACCTTTCTCAATCCGGAACCCCGGTAAATCGCGTCAACTGACTCATCACTTAATCGCTCACACTTGTAATACTGAAACTGTAAATTGCTCCTGTCCGTCATTGTTTTCCGTTGAATCTATAAAATATTTAGGTCTTATATTTGACAAAAAATTGAACTTTAAAAATCATATTATTAATCTTGCAAACAGAATTAGAAAACTTATCTATGTATTCAAAAAAATCAGATACTCAGCTAATACCAACTTAATGAAAGTGATCTACTATTCATTGTGTCAAGCAGTAATAACTTATTGCATCACTATCTGGGGCGGTGCTGCCAAAACGCATAATTTAATTATAGAACGTGCTCAAAGAGCTTTGCTTAAGGTTAAGCTTTAAAGGGTTAGTAATGTACTTACGGTACGTAAACTATTTGTACTATTGTTAATTGTGAGACAACATGCCTGTGTCAGGCTAAATACCATGACTGAAAAAGAAAATACAGAAAGAAGGCGGTTAGAATTATGTAAATCTGTGTCTTGTAGAACATCTTTTGCTCAAAGATTTAACTTGTTCCTAGGCCCAAGACTGTATAACATGGCTAACAAACAAAATGAAATGTTTTCCTTGACAAAGAGAGAGTGTAAACGGAAAGTGATCAGCTGGCTCCTATCCCTCACATATGACGAAACTGAAAAATTGCTTCATGTCCCTGCATAAATACTTCGTAAGTTGCAGGTATTTATGTATTGTAAAGGCCAAACTATGCTAGTATTTTGTTAGCTGTAGCCAAATTCATGCATAGACACATCACATACATAGTCACACCCTCACACACATACACACTCCACACACACCTTCACTCTCACTCCCACACTCACATCCACTTCCACGCACACTCGCATGACACAACACAACACACAATCACAATCATTCTTAAATTATTTTCCTGTTATCAAATAATTTCCTTAGTAGTGTTAAATAATTACCTCAAACTTATTATTATTATATTTTCTATTTTTATTCCCTCTTGCATTGTAAATTTATAAGCATTCTAATTATATTTGAATTGTTTTTGGGCAGAATGAGAAAGAAACAGTTTTACTTGCCTGGTTTATTTTTGTACTTAGAATGTGCCTAGTCTTGATTAATTGTTTAACGGGAATTTAAAGTATTAATTATGGAACTGTATTAATCTTTTTGGCTCTAATGTACAATTAATATTATGTGAACACAAATGAGGGTGGGTTGAAGTGTAGACTCATAACATATTAAATAATGTAACTACCTTTCGGCCTATTTTATTGTAAACCTGTTCCTTTATGTTAATTTTTGAAGGTGCAAATAAATATTTTATTATTATTTTTATTATTATTTATTAATATAAATATTATTATTTTATTTTATATTTATTATTATTATCCAACATTATAGAAAGAACCCTAGAAGAAAAAAAAGTCTGTTCTACAGTTTTTCTAGATTTAGCACAGGCATTTGATAAGGTTTGGCATAAAGGTCTCATTTATAAGTTAAGGAAAATGCTTCCTAAACAATTTGCAGACATTTTAGAATCTTACCTAACAGAGAGGACGTTTAGAGTCCGACATGAAGATGCTTACTCAGATCTCAAGCAAATAAAAGCTGGTGTACCACAAGGAAGTGTTCTTGGACCTATCTTGTACCTATTGTACACCTGTGATATCCCAGAAATGAAAAACAACTTTATTGCAACCTTCGCAGATGACACAGCCATCATGGCTATAGGTGTCACTCACAAAGAAGCCGTAGATAAAGTACAAATTGCTGTGAACTCCATCACCAACTGGACAAAAAAATGGCGAATTAAGTTAAATGAGTCCAAATCGACCCATATAGACTTCACAAACCGAAGCCCTAATTATACACCGGTTTATATCAACGGTTGCATAATACCTTACGAAAATACTGCAAAATACCTGGGTATGACGCTTGACGCCAAGCTTCGCTGGAAGGCTCATGTCAAAAAGAAACGCCTGGAGTTAGATATCCGCTACAGGAATATGTACTGGCTACTTGGCAGACATTCATCATTGTCAGTGTACAACAAAGTACTTCTGTACAAACAAGTACTTATGCCTGTATGGGCATACGGTGTACAGCTTTGGGGCTGTAAAAAACGTACCAATGTTGAAATTATACAAAGATTTCAAAACAAGGTACTGCGGAGCATAGTAAACGCTCCCTGGTATATTAGAAACGAGGACATCCACCGGGACTTAGGAGTGGACCTCGTCGCCAAAGTTATAAAAAAATACGCCGAAGCTCATGAAGAGAGACTTCATAAACATGTGAATGTCGAGGCTATCCAGCTCCTTGACACCACGGACATAATAAGGAGACTGAAAAGGACTAAGCCTTTTGAGTTAGTTTAGAGTGAAATTAGTGTTACGGAGTGCAGTGAGTGCTACCTTTTAAGAACACATGAACTAAGTGTCTTCCCAACATAATAGAGACAATAAGAAAAGTGCCAATGGACACATTCTTTACCGTATAAATTATTAGCAAATTAGGTTAAATTTAAGTTACTTATTAGCCTCAAGGCTAGATTGTGACTGTTATGATGTAACTATTCAGTTACATCGTAATAAAAAATATATTATTTTGATGAAGCTTACACTAAACCCTAAGTTGAGAGATACTCAATCCAACACAAAAAGAATGATCACGATCCAATAAGTAGTTTCGGAGAAAAATGTGGCAAACATACAAACAAACATACATAAATTTATGAAATTTGGCACACGTGTCTAGACACATATGTTACTATATATGGGCTCTCACAGAGTAATAACATATGTGAATATTGTACAGTTACAACAATATTACATACACGCATTGAATTGATTACATACGTTTTTTTTAAGTCGGAAAAATATGTTTGTTGTTGGTCCCAGCCCCAAGCACGTGTCAAAACCGACCAACCAACCGTGCCAATTATCATGGTTCCACAGTGACAGAGAGACGAAGCAATACTGGGACGAGCACTATCACTTTTTACAACAGAATCATGATGGCGTTGACTCGTTATAGTATGGCCCCAGTCCTGTGCTGTGCTCGTCCGTTAGACTACCGGAACTATAAGCAACTTGAGTTAAATTTATACAGTCATATCCTCTGATCAAAAGATTTACATGTCTTATGTCTCTACATTATCCAATTATCGTGAAAAGAATTGAAAGCATATATCCATTTACTTTAGAAAATGTCAGCCTCTTACGCACAAGCGGTTAACCGTGGGGACGGCTAACCGCGAGGCTAGCCGCTTTTTCATTTTCATATGCAATCGCTTGGTATCGCATGCACCTAACCGCCACAAAATTTGCAGTTGACCGCGGCCCACTTCGCGGTTTGCCACCATCTTATACGCACTGGCTGTTCGTGGGCGGTTTCGTTTGCGGCGAGCCACTGTTAATGTATGTATGTAGAGTGGGACCCTCGACCCTAGGGCTTTGCACACTACCTAATTATTTAGTGCTCATGTTATGCTCTAAAGATGAAAGATTGGAGCTCAATAGAAGCAAAGCTACCGCGAGCGGAACGAAACTTATGTAATTATTTAGTGCATTAGGCTATATTTAATATATCTTAAAAACAAAAAAGTACACTAATCATGGAAAAACGATGAGTAAAATAAAAATTCGTAACTAAGTACCAACAACACGTAATATTTTTGTTATTTCCTTGTAACTGTTAACTTGTAAAAATAAACTAACTTGTAACTGATTCCGAGTTTCTATAAACAGCATAATTATATATTAGTCTTATATCATAAGTCGAGGGTCTCGCTCTGCGTACGTATGTACGTCCGTAGAGCAAGACCCTCGCGGTTGGACCGCTCATGTGAGCGGTCCAACCGCTTGACGCGGTTTCATCGCGATCAGCCACAATGCCAACCGCGTCAGGCAGCTAAGTAATCATCACCACATCGTCAAAATATTGTAAAAGCGTGAAAACATCAGGGAAATTAAGTTATAACCAGAAATAACTCATTCGATCAGCGAACCAGGGAGGGAACGCATTTATCAGTCTTCATTCAAATTTGAGCACATCAATCGTATTCCCGCCTCCGTAATGGAAAAACGCCAGTGATTTGAGTCCATTTGTTGATTTAATCCCATAAAATGGAGATTAAAATTGTCAGATTGGGAAAAGTCAACGATATTGCACAGTCAATGGACCTGGAGTACTGTAAGCCTTTGTAGCTTTGGGCTCCAGCATTCATCATTTTGAGTGTGACATATTTTTTGCATAACTGTAGCAAAGAGACCGGTAAATCAAATGGCCTGTATCTCTTTTTTGAATTATTTCGGGACTTGGACTTGCTGTTGGCTGGAGGCCTGAGAATGGAGAGCAATAACGACTTAATGTATGATTTATGCTAAGAAAATGTTTTTACTTGCCAAGATTGATGTTCAAGATTTTATAGGATTCTACAGGTTTAGTGCATGGACTTAAATCTGAAGATACTACCGTTGTCGTTTGGCAGCCGATTAATAATTTCAGTCACGCTTTTGAAAACATGAAAAAACATTCTCATTTCATTTTTCTCACGATAGGTAGGTGCTGAAATCCACCACCCGGTCGATATTAACATAATCCGTTTCCTTTGTTCATCATCTGTTAATTCACCACCCAGGTAGTCAGTAATATGGAGGCAAAAGGCTTATTTCCGTTTAAGGTTCCAAAATTTAATAAAACTAGCCCAATACAGGTGTACCTTACGCTTCTGCCTAACTAATAATGACGTGTTAATGCTGACCAAAAACTTTTTTATATAAAAATACAACCGACTTCCAAATAAAAACACTACAAAGCGAAAAATAACTTTAACTCAATCAATGACCCATAGAATTGATCAAAGACAAATCCATAAAAAGAACCCAATACAGGTGTAACTGACGCATCTGCCTAAACCATAGAAAAAGAGTAGCGTGATGATACTAACCAAAAAATCAATCAAGATCCCGATTGTTCAAAGACAAATCCTTAAATAAAACCCAATACTTTAGCCTATTGATCATAACAAAACAATTCAAGCATATAAACCCAGAACAAAATTTCTCAGCTCACAAAAACCCTTTCTCACTTTGAACTACAATTTTAAATTTGTCTTTCTTCACAATTTACCCTTCATAAACACCCAGTTGTTAGCCGCAGAGGCCCGCAATGATAGTCTTTGAGCAGCCTTTGTGTATAAAAGTGGCGTAGATTGTACTGTACTGTGACAATTTGAACGTTTGTTAGTTGTGCTACCTATAATAAAAGGTCTAGTTAGAATGTGGGGAGGAAATAGAAAATTGTTGAGAATGTGGTAGATAATGGGAAGATTAACAGTTTTTTTAAACTAGATGAAGTCGGCGTTTCCTATCTGCTACTCTAAGAAGAATGGCCGAAACAAGCTCAGAGGTCAGTCTCTTTTAAAGTCCAGACAAAATCTTGGTTAGATCATGTGAAGACCATGTAGATTGATGTCTGATCTTTTGAGAAAAGAACCAGCCAGATTGAGTGGACCTGTCCAGTCAGTGCACGCATTTGCAATATCAGTGCAGGTCAACTCAGAATTTAAGGAGCTCAACGTTTTGAAGAACAATACCAAAGAAATGACATTCGGGTAGGCCGCATAAATTACTCAAACTGTCAGACCATGATTAAAAACTAACTGGGAAAAATTAATAACAAAAATAAATAATGGTTTAAATAGTCTTCACATTCACAATAAATAAAATAATTATAATAAAATATCTGAGTAGAAGAAATATGGATAGAAAGTGTAGATAGGAAGATAGTGAATACAGATATTCACGTACTTAATGTCATTAAATAGAAGAAAAAAAACATGTGACGTCAGAATGATAATCACCTTAGGTAAGGTAGGGAAAAGGAAGACTGTTTTTATGACCTCTGTATCGCTCCTTGTCAAACAAAAAGTACAGGCGTTTTCTGAAAATATAATTTAAGAGAAGAAACAGTAATCATTTTCATTCATAAATATCATAAAACCACAATCAACCATTGAAACACGTGGATTCTCAAAGCCGCTTTGTTAGTAGTAATATTGTCCCAAAATAAAGTATCATTAAGGCCGTTAATGAAAAATTTAATTGCACTGAATAAAGTCCGTGAAAGATGTGGCCCATTTTCACAAATGGAGTTACGCAACTCATCAGCCTTTCGTCGTATTAAAAGCTGAAGCTAAAAGGCATAAATACTGTATCATAGCTTTAATATGATTGTGAGAGAATTTGAATTGAATCCAAATTTTCTGTTAATTGTTTCGTTAGAAATTCTTCGGCAAATATGTGTGTAACAATTTTGGGTTTTATTGTCGTTATGGGCTTCGAATTTTGGTATTAGAAGTGAGAATCATCGTGCTAGAATTCAACCAACCAAGCAATAGGTAGGTTTCCTGGGTTGAAAAATTATAATTCTATTTAGTCCGTCAGTGACATTATCAAATAATACTGGACCTGTATTTTTTGCTTTATCAAGTAAATAAAAATTGACAAAGATAAAGCGCATCAAAGTTCAAGAGTGCGGGCTTGTGACGTCACTTTGTCAGTATAAAGTGTAGCACATCGTGACTTACACGATATATCAACGCACTATTTGTTTACGTGGCAAAAGAAAAATACGTGTCCAATATTTTTAGATTATCTAACTGACGGACTAAATATATATTTTTGTCATCATACCTATTATAGAAAATTGGTTTAAATTTTTCCCACGGAAACCTGTAGTAAAAAATATTTTATGTCCTTATCTAAATTACAGTCTATCCGTGTATAGTAGAGCCGTTGAACCGTGATTAGTTAAAAAACATTCAAATTTTCAAACATCCAACAACAGTCTTGCACATAATATAAAATTAAGTAGGACAAGTTTTAAATGAGCAATGATGTAAATTTTCCGGGAAAGTTTCACAAAATAAATTAGAAAAGATTATAAGGGACCCGACCCTTCAGTCACTGATGACACTCTGAGTAAATGAAAAATAGATTTGGACGATTTCACCGAAAGAAAAAGTGACACCAATAAAAAACGCACCATAAAATATCCGTCGAACCCTAAAAAATCCTTTTACCTTTTACAATCTCCACAAAAAAGGTTGTTCGTATGTCTTTTCCCTCTTCTCCTTTCATAATATTCAGGCAAAAACTGACAGTATTAGGTTCCTCCTCACGTTTCACCGTTCTTGTGAGGACGAGGTTTAAATAACGCATTGATAGGTAGGTATAGTACAATTGTAACAGAGCTTTTCTCGCCGCGAAAATTCGTAAACCGTTTTTGTTCTGCCCGGAGCGGTGTGGATTTTGTATGATCATTTCTGTCGAAATTATCTTAGCCTTTGGATAGCTGGCTTATTTTGAAGTGAGAATATTTGGATTAAAATATCTACAACGAAATAATGTGACAGACTGAAATAAAATGTTGTAAAGATAAATTAGAAACATGAAGCCTAACAAATCATTGATAAACATTCAGATAAAGCCATCAAGGGTATCAACCACAAAGCTCAAACGTATAATGCCAAAGAAAAACAAGTTGAAAATTTTAGTAACACAAACGCTACTCTTTCCGACACAGATAAAAGGCCTTTGTTACCTAAGGCGTAACTCGCAGACTCAGGACAAAAGTAATTACAAATGTTAGTTCGCAGCAGCCGTTCATTAATATGCTAATACAGTAGCGGGAGCACCATCGAACTCCGAATTGGCGCAAAAGAACTCTGCAGAGCAAAAAATGGGAGTTGAATTTTAAAAAGGGGAACCCACTGTAGCTTATTTTGATGCTGAAACTGAGTAGGGTTAATTAATTTGCGTTTTTATTTGCCTACGTTGATTGTGTTTCTGTTTTGCTTGCTAAGACACTTTTTAGCCAGGTTGCGGCCTCAATTATGGGATTGCATTTTTTGTTGTTGGTACCATTTGACGGCGTAGCCAAACAGATAAAAATAAATGCACTGCGTTTCGAGGGTTGTAGAGTGTAAAATTTGAAATTCGCAGCGGTATATTTGGATTTTAGTCGTTGAATTTGGATAAAGGTACATAAATTACTACTGCGTACTACTGTGAAATTCGAACAGCTAAACTTATGAAATTGTTCTAAATGGGTTTTGGCGTGTGGTTCTACATACAGAGTTGGTAGAAATGGCTACCTACCTTATTTCTAATTGTAAAGTAAAATTAAGAAGATTTGATTGAGAGAGATCTGTCCGCAAATAAATAGGTAAAGATGGTAAAGTCTCGGAAAAACCGCAACCAACCTTCAAGAGGAACCATGACTACAAACAGCTCCACCAGAAGTATAAGACTAAGAAGAAGAAGACTGAGAAAGAAACATTTAACTACCTTCTATCACAAAAAACACCACCAACTCATTAGCCAATCATTACCCTTGACTAATGGTAAAGTTTGTCTCAAAAACCTTATTCCTCCCACACAGAAAGGCCCATGCTAGTCACATCGACTGTGAAGACATAACCACAGTATAAACCCTTTGTATACTAATGGAGCACACGTTAAAATGTAGCCAACGTGAGCGTATGTGACCGGAATTCATAATGAAAGCACATTTTTCTTGCAACATATAGCAACTAAGTGTACGACTAAGGATGGGACCACGTTCCCAATTATCGATAAGCGCCCGTAATAACTCCTATCGACACTAAAACATCGCTTTTTATTAAAATGCATAAAAATCCGTTATCATAAATTGTAATCTGCATGCTTTGGGAGAAAAATGGGGAATAATATTATACTTACATGGTCGTAATTTATTTTATATGCTTTCTTGCAGATTTAAGGGGGATGAAAAACGCGTATTATTAAATTAGTATGGGATAAGTTGCGATGACATGGATAAAAAAGTGCTAACAGGTACTAAGGATTTTAAGCTTTAAGATATTGAGCTGCACAGTTATTGCCAAATGCGTGCTGGACTCCCATTTGGTGCAACCTTGAGACGCACACCGCATTGTGTTTTAATTGAAGTAGATATGTTACTTGTCCCCCCCGGTGGGTTCCCGCATTGTCGTTGCGGTGTTGCCTAGGCGACATCGCAACTGAGGCGGGCCGCGATGTGGTATGGAAGGCATCGCGGCTGAGGGTTGGAGGCCGCGGCGGGAGAGGAGTGCCGGTATTGCGGTGCGCCGCTCGCCCTACCCTCCGCGGCCTGCACGGGGTCGCCACCGTCTGATGGCGGACGCGGTGGGGCCGCAGGGGAGGAGGAGTGTCAGTATAGCGTTGGCCGCTCTCCCTATCCCCTGCGACCGAAAAGTGGTAGGTGGCAGGGCCACTGTCCTGACCCGTCACAGGGGGACCAAAGGTGCCATACACGGGGTCGTCTGGCGCCCATGTGCTGGTTTGGTCCCCGGGGTGGTCACGGCGTACAGTGTGTTCTGGTACGCCGGTGATGATGGGGGTAAACCCCAGAGGAGGGTCCGGAGACGGACAGCCGCGGCGGGTTCGCGAATGTATGCTAACGCGTTCCCGTGTTCCCGCCATAAGCGGCACAGGAGGACACCGTGGAGTTTTAGTGGGTTAGAGTCCCACATAACTGCGCTATCTCCCCGTGGTAGCGCAGTATGCATGAGCATTTCTCCACGCTAAAAAAAAAAAAAAAAGTATGTTACTTGTGTCACTTTTATTTGTATTATGTTGTTTTTCCTTTTTCTTTTTTTTTGTATTTTGGCACCTTTTTTCCACCCACATGTAAATTAAAATAATTTAATTGTTATTTTTTGTGTTGTGCTGTGTCTTTTGTGTGCACTGAATAAATAATTTATCTATCTATATATCTATCTACTGGACAGGTCCACTCAACTTGACTGGTTCTTTACTCAAAATACCATTTCAGACATCAATCTACATGGTCTTCACATGATCTAACCAAGATTTTGTCTGGACTTTAAAAGAGCCTGTGAGCTCTGAGTTTGGTTCGGCCTTTCTTCTCAGAGAAGTTAGATAGGAAAGGCCGACCTCATCCTAAAAATATGATCGACATGTAAAAGTGTTTGTACAAATCAACTTACAGAAATAAAATCATTTATTGAAGAAAAATATATTGATTTATTTGCTGATGACAATTATCGGGTGGGTGACAGAGATATATTATTATCAAGTATTAGGTATTCAACACAAAGTATCTATAAAGTTGTGTGATATTTGATTTTCAATGATATAGTATCAAAGAAATTTCTTCAGGTTTATTGTTTGAAGATCCAAACCGAAATCAGGAAGCAAAATCTCGTCGTAGAAAGTAATAACATAAGAAAGGTAAATGAACTTTAAAATTAACAAAGTCTTTGTTTAATCAAAACCAAAACAACAACACAAAAATTTTCCAAGTCAATATACTTTAACCGAACTCAGCCTAGAACAGCCTTACCAAACTTTTCATTTCGCCCACCTTCAGCAAAGTTTCTGCTACGGCTTCATTTTCTGCTAAATTGATACTAGTGCAGTAAAAACCAGGTGGAAGAACAATTTCATAAGAATAAAAATGTTATAGACAAAGTTTATGGGGAATTCGATACGCCCAATTACTTTTGTGCAGGGAGGCTCAGACTGATTTCACTGCAGTGGTAATGATGTACACGTAAAAATCTTGAAGAGCTTTGAATTTTTTTGTTGAGTTTTATGATCTAGGTTTATCTGTCAGGATTCCCGGGCAATATGAATTAAGTCGAGTCAAATCGGGCAATGAAAGAATATTAATTTAAACTTCATTATTTATCATATTGTCTGGTATATATGAATGTTAGGGAGATTTGGTTTCCGCACTTAGTCCTTCAGGTGGACCATTGTGCGTGGGCAGATATATATGCATATTGCTACGTAACTGTTGGTCAATTCGATAATTATGGTACATTCGTATGGTTTTTATTTTTAAAAGTGATTTTCAGTCAGTGGTCAGCAGGATTATAGAATCGATTAGCATAAATTAATATTTGTATGCGGTGCCACGAATTAGTCCAAGAGCGAGCGGAGCGCAGCGAGCTTGAGGGCTTTCGGCACGGAGAGTAAGTTCGAAGGAGATGACGGGAGCTGAAGTGAGGGCATTAAGCTCTCGTCATCTCCTTCATGTTAGTTTACTTTAGACCCTGCAGACAGAACGTCGACTTTGTTGCTTAATTAGTAATCGTACTGACCTATTACACTGATTCTATATTTAAATTAATGTGAACATTAAAATAATTTAATAAAACACATCTTTTTATTACCTTGCTCAATAAGTGGTGGGCATTATTCAGAAAGCCCGGTCAATTTAAGTATTTCAACAGTTTTTAGTATATTGCCTACTAATAATGTGCATTTTTCAAATCGTCTGGGTATACTATATTTTATACAAATAAATAAAATTGAAGAGTGTCTTTGTAATATCAAAATAATTGCTTTTTAGTAAATGTGTATGAACGTTTATACTTATAACAAAAAATCTATTTTTAATTTTTTTTTTCTGTATGTCTGTCTGTTCCGGGTAATCTCCGAACGACTAACCCAATTTTGACGGGACTTCAACAGATAGTAGATATCTGATGTTAGAAGGAGTAACTTAGGCTACTTGTATTTTAGAATAGAACTTAAGGCCCCGTATTAAAAAATAAAATGTTTTTTTTTAGTTTTACGAGTTTGACGCGGGCGAATCGCGGTTGCGGGCAAGAGCTTGTTAAATATAAATATCTGAAGAAAGAGAAAGAAATTAAATATAACAGGCATAACAAAGTAGGGAAAATTTAAACGGGTAGTATTTAAACGCAAATCAAAAAATATCATTTTTCTACGCAATAAGATTCCGAATTCCCATCAAAATTACTGATTGCACAGCAAAATATTCAACTCAAAATATCACTAAACACACTACAATTTATTTTCGCAGCGTACAGCGATTTTTCGAATAAGTCGACGTAGCCCCGTTGCGCGGGGCTCGTATTTCTGTCTGCAGGGTCAAAAGTAACCTAACACGAACGAGATGACGGGAGCTGAGTTCACTCGCTTTGCTCGCTCACCTAACCTGTCCGTGTCGGGGTGCCCTAAGTTACCGAGCTCGCTTCGCTCGCTCTTGGACTGATTCTTTGACCATAATTTATTCGTAGATCAACTAAAATAGACTATAAAATATGGAAAATTTGCTGTGCAGTCAGTATTTATGCTATGTATGTAGTATTTTTGTACAAAAATAAATTTAACAGTATTGCATTATGAGGAAAAAAGTAATGTTATATTGATGTATAATTTCGTTTTATCTGCAGTTTAATTTTTGTTAAACATTTAGTTTATTTGTAGTGAAGTAAGTTATTAGATGTAAATAAGAATATAAATGATGAGTATGTATTGATAGGCGATTATTTATTTGATATGCAATTTATAATATCCCAATTTAAACCAGAAACTACATAGAAATACAATTAAGTTACCCAGTCCAATTTAATTAATATTGAAAAAATTAAACATTAATTACTAATGGACAGCACCACCGAGGGCGGCCCAGAAAGACAAGTGGTAAGACAACCTAGACGCCAACGTAGAAGAATATTTGGAAGGATTTAGGGGAGGCCTTTTCCCACCAATGGGATAGGGTAGGCTAAAACGAATGTATATTCTGGCAAATAAATATTTTGATTATTGATTGAAAACACTTACGTAGTGTCCTTACTCTTTATACCCCTTCACACCACACTAATGACATTAAAAATCAACAACCTCCATACACTATGAAGCCAATATGCAAGCTGATCGAATGATAATGCTTTCGAAACTCACAAAGGCCAGCCTTTTTACGTCCAATTTATTCTTCATTACAGTAATTTTAAGTTAAGTGAGAGTGAAAGAGGTCGGTAATGAAATGATTTTGTAAATAGCAGTGCAGTTAAACTTGCCATTTTATATGCAGGATGAGATCTTTGAACTCTAAATGTTTTGCTGTTAGTTGCAGGCGAACTAGGGCTGATAGAAGAAGCGTTGAAATTAGGGCTCACACTACATTTAACATAATGATAAGTATAGACAATGTGCCCTCTCACAGAGAGGATGCTAGTGTCAGAGCAGTGGAAACATTATAGCCTGATTCTATACAATGTTCCGCTATAAAAAGTAATACTTAGACGAGACTTAAAACGGCTTGTTTCTTAAAAAAATCTTAAACTTTATAGTAGCCACAGCGGATCTTTGTGTATCTGAAGTTGGCTCTGCGAACCATTGCGCATAAAACAGTTTTTCATAGAGTATACTGCATTGAATTAGCGAAAAAAGACGATGCGACATACGTTACTAAACACACTAAACGTTTTGAAAATACTTTCATTATGCGTACAGCTAAGGAGTGGAATTCCCTGCCGGAATCTGTGTTTCCCGATAGCTACAACCTCGGGGTTTTTAAGTCAAGAGTGAATAGGTTTCTTCTAGGCAAGTGTGTTACACCGTCGACCACATAATCGCTTACCATCAGGTGAGAAAGTGGTTAAGCGCGAGGCTATAAAAAAAAAAAAAAAAAACGTAAGCAAGCGAAAGAGGCAGTTATACAATGCTTCTTCTACTTCAACATTGACACAAAAATGAAACTGCGCAGGGTTTTGCAGAAAATTTTAGAGCCACAAAGACACTGAGTATTATAAAACAGTTACTACGACGAGACTCGAAGAGACTAGAACTTATATCAGACCAACGAGTTAATTTTTATGTCATTAACCAAAACTAATGCCTGGGATAGTATTATCATCCTAATGTAAAATTATCAAATTTTTGCTTCTGCACAAGATTATCAAACCCCTACAGAAGATAATCATTATTTTGCAGCCCAACGCTTGTTGAACCGGCGCTAATTTTTATTCAAATCCACACAGTTTAAAATCTCTATAATACTATCCAAGTCTATGCCCCTTATCTTCTGTCCTCAAACTTTCTTCATTAGTAAAATACTAAAGGTCTGTTAGATGCAAAGTTTTGATCCAGGATAATTACTACGTTTACACACTGTTTTAGTATGAGAGGGTAAAGGCTCATTTACATGAGAAGAGGTTGTCGCTTCGAATAGTGTGATTATAGAAAGGAGGTAAAAATGTTGACTCACGTATACTATACGTACAACACATAGGTGTGGGAAGAGAATCGCCTAGCCTGTCCGTGTAACTGATATGTCAGTAAAGACCCAATAAGCGCCAAAAATTACTTATGTCTAATTTTCAAAACAGTTTGAGATAGTCGCCTAGTGAGTCTCGTTTAATATTAATCGAAGCCAAGTTTTTGTTCCTCACCAAACCACCATTTATTTATAACAGAATTTTGAACACATTAATCCACTGACAGCGTTATGGTCGAATTTTGATGCCCAATTAGTTCTTTCTCATCATCATCATCAGCCTTTTAATATTCGCACTGCTGGGACACAGGCCTCCTCTCTGTGAGAGCGGGAATGGGCCTTAATACACCACGCGGGCCCAGTGCAGGTTGGTGGATATCACAAATGTCTTAAAATTTTTGGTTCTAGGGTTGCCGGTTTCCTCACGATGTTTTCCTAAAAATGGTTAGAGCAGTGGTGATGAAATAATTTACACAAGGTAAAACGCTTGCTTGTGTTCGAACCCGTGACTTGCGACACGTAGGTCGGTGCCTTTACCACTGGGCCACCACTGCTCTCCTTTAATTTTCCTTCTATAAGTTCGTTCTTCTATCAAGACCAGTCCAGAAATTCTTTCCTTGAGTCGTGCGAGTAACTCTCTTGATATAAATGAGCCCTGCAGCTTCCATAATCTGCGAGTTGTCACGAACCAAATTTTAGTTTAAAGCAAATGCCTAGTGGAGTGTTGAGTAATCATGATTAATTATGCGATTTAGGGTGAAGGCCCTCGCCTCATTTAGTTTGGGCAGTTCAAAACATTTGTTATATCAGCAGGCGTTATTAATGATATCTTTGTTGATAATGTAAATATAAAGTTTGAAGATGTTTTTAGTGACGTAGAAGGAGAAGTGTTTTGAGATGATGGATACGCTTTCGTTATGGATATTGTTATTTTATATTATGAAGTTAGCGGCTCAGTAAAAAAGGTTGAAAAAGATAGAATTGTGATATTTTTTACAACTGTTCATATATTAACCGTTTACAATCTATTGATATAATATTTATCTTATGTTTTTGATTATTTTTAGTGAAATATACTGTTTGAAATTCATAATTTTTAATCTAAACTGTAATTAATTAATGTACTACGTTTTACCCACATATACATACATTTCAGTGCTGTGCTATTTACCACATAATTGAAACACAATGTGAATTGTTTTTTGAATAAATAAATAATTGTATTTATTGTTGTTCAAATTTGTTCATAAACTAAAAAGGTAGTATGCATGAAAACAGCATGCAATGAACCTGAACAATTACAAAAATTTGAAAATTAAGCTATACTATACTATAGGTATCTACTTACGAAGAAGCAATTGGTAATAAGAAATCAAAATGATATCATGTTCAAAGACGTAATCACCGTTTTATTACCTATAATGTTTTTTTTGTAACTGGAGTAAATTAAAAAGTTAATCTGAGTTAGATTAACTTTTTAAGTCACTTATTGTTTACGATTTATTTAATATTTTCAAAGTGAGAACCTCCTTCTCCAACAATTAAAATATTGATGGGTAAAATTATGTTTCCTATTAAAATTCATGAAAACTTCGATTTAACCTATAAAATTAATTTCCATATTTTTACATACATTTTGTACAAAAGGCAAACTATAAAACCGAAAAGTGCAATGAATTTGTTTTTTCCCAGATATTATAAAAATTATATTATTTTTAAAGTAGAAAATTACAAACTCATTAAACTGTGACACGTTATCGAAAGTCGTTCTAGTACAGACAACGTCAAAGTTGAAAGCAAAAATAATAATAATTTTGCTGAGATAAATAATTACTTACATGTATATTGAGTGCCGCGTAACTTCAAAACTTAAAACTAACTAAGAACGGAATGTCAAAGTTTTGACCACATAGAACACTCCAAACGTTGATTAACATAACATCACGCCTGTACTTCCCGAAGAGATAGACAGAGGCGCACTTACAGTATACACATACTTCGCCAGTTATATGTCCCGTGTAAGGGGCAAGCCTATTGCCATCACCGGGCACAAATCCAGACTCCGAGCTATTACAGAGAAATTCCAGATGTAAAATCTCCTCATCATATGACCATACCTGGATAACCGGTTTCTTTTCAACTTTTATGTCATTGGCGTCACTTTCAAACTTCCTCTAATATACTAATTTTCATTTTATCCATTCTTGCCACCTCGCACATCCATCTTAACATTATCATCTCTGCTAGATGCAATCTCTTTTCATCCATCTTTCGACCGATAGGTCGATCGATAGGTCTAACCACGGACTTGTGAAACTAAATTGGGTAAAAATAAACATGAATATACTAAGTCTTCACATTTCAAGCCTGAAGCCGTACATTTTATAGTTTTATAAGACAGTGAGTTAAGCAAATTCGATACATGAAGCCTTAAACCACACAGCTAATACATAAATAGAACCATAGTACTTAGAACTAATACTAAGGATTTCAGATCTGCTGAGAGAGCCAACACGATATCAGGTACGTGATTCTAATATTTATCCGAGTATTAGAAGCTCTGCTCCAGTGATTCCACAGATTTATCGGTTTGTTGACGAATAGCAATGAAAACCGTCTTAGTAGGTATATTGGGTTTAGTGGTGTCTGGTATTGTGTTAGATATATAAGTCTCTTTTAGAATTGTATCTTTGCTTTGGTTATTAGTAGCATTCAGTTGATAAGCCTGCTCTGTTTGTTTCAATTTAATATTTTTATTAGGTTTTTTAATTACATCGTTTGATTAATAATTCTCTAATTTTGTTATTCTTTTAATTTCATGATGATTGTCATTGTACTTCTTCTTACTTGACTATCTATTTATCTTTTGTATGAAAGCTTTAATATTTTATTAATCTACATTTTCACAATATTTTTATAACTAGGTTAGAATCGTGGACCGATGTAACAATAACAAAAAAGCAAACATAACCATCAAATATGACAATCCCATTGGTCAAAGAAACTCAAGAATCAGTTCCAATCACCCCACCTTACCTTACTCCTCAAATCATACTGACATTCCAATACAACATATTCGAAGACGTGACACATTCATCGAAGCAGAAAACCAAATAGAAAAATTCGCGGTTCGTTACATACTAACATACAAGACAAGTATAGAAGAAAAAATATTCTGTCAGCTTCATAGAACCAAGAATTGCCACACAGGCAGCGATTTAAGACACTATTCAATAAGACCAGGTGAGATAAGATAAATAGTTTATTTACTTTACAAGAAGATATTGCGAGAAACAGTAAAAGCCCCCATGAATAGGTGTGACGCCATTGTTGTTCTAATTGTGTCTGCTAATAAGGACAGATGAAGGGTACCTTGCAGAGCAGTTGTGGTATAGTGGTAACGAACCTGACTTACGTGCCATAGGTCATGGGTTTGAACCCAGGTAGCCGCTTGTCTTTGTGTAAATTATTTTATCACCACTGCTCTCAAAACGGTGAAGGAAAACATCGTAAGGAAACTCCTAGAAATTTAAAATTCGAAGAAGTGACCACTAATCCACTCTGGGCCCACGGGGTGGATTAAGGCACATTCCCTCTCTCACAGAGAGGAGGCTTGTCTGGCCTGGTCATAGAGCAACTGCCTTTCTGACCTCTACTATTCAATAGCTTGATAAAACGAACGAATTTTTCTATAATTATTTGATAATTTTATTATTTGACATCTACTTATAGGGATATTTTGTATAGTGTTTTTTATGTGACATCTAATTTTTATTTTTATTAGTTTTTTTAACGGAATTCCTTATTGCACGTTATAGTTCCGATTTGTTTCTGGGCTGAGGAGTTAGACCGGAAAAAGCGCAGACCAGGTAACAATGAAAAAAAACGACACCAAAAACCGACAACTTTTAACAGTGATTTTTGAGACAATTTTTGTTTTCAATCGATTCTGCTTACCGTAAATTTTAAGAATACGTATAAATATTTATAATTTTAACGTTCAAGTACCAACGGCTTGGCGTGCATGATCACCTTTCGACGGACCGACCTCAGAATTGCAAGATTGATCTGTGCGGCTTTTATTACATTTTAATAAATAGATATAGGCTTTTATTAGTAAGCAATAACAAAAAAAAAGTATTTTTATTTATATCCTTTTTTTAAATTATATAAATAACTAACCAAGTTATCAACCACCAAAATGTATGAGGCTAATTATATAATATGGTGTACATTATATAATTAGCCTCATATAATATGTGGTAAACATACTCTAATTCATTACAGGAATTCCTAACGGCATTCATTCAGTGTATAAAAGACCATTCATAGGGAGTTTACATGCAGTGTGCATTCAGCTTTCATCATAAACAATAGAAAAAGGATTTTGGGTTAAATATTTAGTCTGAATATACATTTCAAATTTACGAACACATACACTGCGTTAGATTCAAGCAAGCTAATTTTAGTTTTAGTGATAGATACGTGTAATTAATGATCTATCTATGTACTTTATTAGCTGATGTTAGCAGTCCTAGTAACTTGATGGAACCAATACCGGCGCAAAGGCCTTCCTCAGTCTCTTTTTCAACCGACTTCGAAAAGAAGGAAGTTCGCAATTCGACTGTATTTTTTTATTTATTTGTTAGGGAAAGGGTATATTCTTGAGTTAGTTCCGTTGTCACCAAGTCATAACCTGATGACGGGATTCCTTGGAAATCGAGGAAACTCCTCAAATATTATAGGCGATATTGGTATTTTCATAAACATGGCAAGCATTTGAACTCAGAAAGTATAATTTAGTGAAGTGGAACGGAACTGAAACTTCTTAATGATAAGTATGTCTCGAATAGTCAACCAACTATGGTGATGGTGCCGGAAGGTAGGCACTGGAACTCCGAAATAAAATAATGTATCCTAATCATGTAATGTAATGTAATTTGTATGCTAATTCTTGCCTGAGATCTTTTCTATACAGAACTGTGCAATAGCAGGTCTAAAAATATCAGCACGTGCCAGGATCTCATCATCAGATTATCTGACTCCGATAATAAAGAAATCTTCTCTCAGAAAAACTAGCTTTAGAAGAAAATTCTACATACTTATTTTCTATCCACTTAGGAATACTTTCAACGTTACGATTTCTGCACCAAAGAAAAACGCAAAATAAGGCAAATCTCTCTCACAAAATATTGTTCAGCCTAAAAATACTGAACATGTAGACATTACCTCGACCTACGCATTGAATTTAATACAAAAGACTACCAAAACGCGTTGGCGAACCTCACAAAAGAATAAAAAAGCCTTGACAATTCATTTCTGAATCGGCAAAAACCTAAAACGCCTGAGGAAACTCTTACACTGAAATATGGTAATAAAAGACTACGGAATCAGTTAAACAGGAAAAAGATATTCCGTTTCACATTGCCAGTTCAACAGTATTGAAGTATTCCGTTGAAGTTTGCAAGCAAAGTACACATCGCGTAACAGTTAAGGATGCGGGTGAATGCAGTACAGCTAATGCCATCTACACATTGCATGAATACATTTTTATGTATGCTTAAGAGACTCACACAATGCTAGTATGGCGATGTAGCGTTACGTATTTATAATTTCCTTGCGAACTGTGGGTCTGATGCAAATGGTGGCAGTTTGATGAGGTAATATAGTAAAACGAGCTTTTATTTATGTGAGCTGCGAATAATTATTTCGTATTAAGTTTGAGTGTTTATGATTTATAAATTAGTGTGTTGGGTCATAGATTATAAATGGCCTTTTTCTTGCAGGATAATGTAATTGCAATTATCATTTCAGCTGAAAGACCCAAGCGTAGCCTCAATAAGTTGTCAAAAAATAAAAGGCCCGTTTTGACAGCTATAAAAATACGTAATAATAATTAAACTTGATGCTTACGAATGATACTCGTTGTTATTGTGTATGGGTAACATAGTTATACGGATTATAAATTAGATTTTTCAATTTCTTACGTAGAAAGTTATCGCTGCATGTAAAATGAGAAACGTCAACGGACTTCTTAGATTGTGACGACTTTCTCAATCCTGTGCGTCTTGCCAGGTTAGAGGTTGACTGTGTTCTTACAACAGTTTAATAGCAGAAAGTAAACCAACAAGAGTCTGTAAGTATTTAAATATTTTTGTCAAAATGCAAAATAACCTCGATCGTTGCCCGTACACTTATCGTTTTGTCGACAGTACCTCATGAATATGAAGAATTCAGTGCATTATCAAAATCTATCTTCTGTTTGAAGCTGAATTTATTCCATTTTTCAAATCATGAAGAATGTGTTTCGATACAATATTCATGAGAAGAATATGTTATTTTTTATGCTTTTCGAAAACATGTTTTCATTATAATGTTTTTGTTTGTAGTTACGAAAAAGTTTTATGGCTTTGTTGTGCTTATTTAAATAATGTTATTGTATTGTTAACGTATTCAAGAAAAAAAAAAATGGATTTGAGGTAAGGCAAGGTTACAACGAAAATCTGAAATATTATTTAGCATACGAGACATTTTAATCACCAAGGAGTGTTTATTTTCAAAGGCGTTTAAAAAGTACCCACCATTTACACATTTTAAGATCTGAAACAAAGGATGAAATATTATATTCTAGAAAATGTACGAGAGGTTTTTTCATACAAACTTTTAAAGTCTCTTTGTTTAAATCAATAGAGCAATCAGTTGATAAATTCTACTTTTACTAACTAATACTACCTTCTGCCAGCGGCTTCGCCCGTTCCCAAGGGAACGTTATACTAGGATGAGAAGTATCCTATATGCTATTCCAGACTATAATCTATCTCTTTGCCAAATTTCACCCAGATCCGTTCAGCCGTTCTGGCGTGATTGAGTAACACACATACATACATCCAAACTTTCGCATTTATAATATTAGTAAGATAAACGCGAAAGTTTTTGAGGATGGATGGATGGGTGGAAGATTGTTACTCTCTCACTGAAAAACAATTGAACGAATTTTGATGAAAATTTACAGTATCTATCTCCGGCTGCAGCATCTGCTGATCTATTCTGCAAACAACTCAACGTCATAATTTAGGTGCAGTGAGCTTGAAGTGTACTCATTACACCTTGATTGGATGGTTTTATTAAAATTAGGATATATGCTTTATAAAGATTAGGATGTAGGATTTATAAAGAAACTAGATTTTGCCAGCGGCTTTACCTTCGTGAAAGTCAAAAATTATCCCGAGGGAACATACTCTCGAGATAAAAAGTATCATATGTGCTATGCCTGACTATTATCTATCTCTATGCCAAATTTCATCCAGATTTGTCTAGCCGTTGGAAGTTTGAAGAAGTAACAAACATACAAACACACACTCACAAACTTCTGCCTTTATAATATCAGTTTGATTGTGTGGAATATCATGTAAGTATAAAAAGTAGGTTCAAAACTACAACCAATCCATCTGTTTAGCCTTTTCCCAACTACATTGGGGTCAGCTTCCAGTCTTACCGGATTCAGCTAAGTACCAGTGTTTTACATGGAGCGACTGCCTATCTGACCTCCACAATCCTGTAACTGGGTAACACGGTACTCATTGGCAAGACTGGTGTCAGATCTCAAGATTCTGACTACCCGTAACGACTGTCAAAGATCTTCAAATGACTGCCGGGACCAACGGCTTAACGTGCTTTCCGAGGCATGGAGGAAACTCTGTATGTTGAAATGGTCACCCATTCACGGACCGACCTCGTCAAGCGTTGCTTAACCTTGATAATCGACCAGTGCGGCTGTTATTATTTAGCCAAGAGCTTACAACTACAACAACCAATATAAAAGTGTCACCGCAACTAGATACGGCAAAAAAGCCACGAACACACGCCTAAATAATGTTGTAATATTTAAAACGCTTTTAGAAGTTGCCCGTAAACACTAGAGCCAGATAAAATGTTGGTTTACGAAGCAACGGGTTATCTAGTTTATTTATATTCGTGGTTTGCAAAAAGTTTTGAACCGATACGGTTTGTGTTATAATTTTTGCTGTAGAATTAGTTTTGGGTTGGGTTGATAAAAAGTTGTATGGTGGCCGATATGATTTCAGGCTTTTGATAAAGTACCCTTAATTTACCTATGAAATAAATAAATTTCTGTGCAACCAATCTTACCATTTAATATGTTTTATATATATATTTGTATTATACTTACACATACTTTGACCCACCTTCAGTGTTTTATTCTATTTTGTTTGTTATTTATATATTCTTCTATTTTATTTTATTATATAAGTCCCGCAGGCTTATTACGTATGAAACAGCAATTAACAATATTTGCGCAGAGATTGTACAATCATCGCGCGAATATCGCTTTACGTCAAAAAATTGGAAGGCTTATTTTTGCTAAATAATTGCTCTTCAATCGCGAATCCGCATTTTATATGAGCTATAGCCACACCTTAATAATTTAACGACAGCACTGCTAACAATAACAATCTATTAACTGAAATGTGCATTTATCGCAAGGTGATCGCGATAATTTCGTATTACGTATGGTTTTTGACAGCAGAGCGACAGCGATCGGCGAGCAAATGTGGCTGTCAAATTGCGATTACTTTTTACCTTGTTGTTGGTCGATTGCCAATCGCTCGCTGATGGCTGAGTAGGTACAGAAGTTTTTCAGTTTTTGGCGGCTTTTTTCGTATGTTATTTTGTGGCTACTTTAATTATCCGCAATTTAGAATACTAATATAAGAATAAATATTGAAATAACAAATTCCTAGTGAATATTGTAAATGTAAATGACAAATTGGTGTTGTTTTGAGTCTCTAATGTCTACGCAACTGGACTATTTGTTGAATCATTGAAACAGAAGTGATAACGGTAAAGTGGAGGATTTTTTTATATACAGTATATTAAAATCCTGTGTTGGCTACCTCAGTGAAGCTTATATCGCCGGGTTAAAGGCAAAACCAATTATTTAGTCCAAAAAAGTCAATATAAAGTTTTGCGTAAGCGCATTTTTAAAGTTTGATATTAAAATTAAGTCCTTAATAATAAAATTATGTCTATCGCAAATTTAAGAGCGTGTTCTATAATTATCTGAGTTTCAAACTGTTGTATACTAAACACAAAAATTTACTTCATTTGTCCTAAAAAAAAAAAACTAATTTTAACCCCCTCCTTTTAGTTGGTTTTGCCTGTATAGTACAAATACACGCATATCTGGCAAACTACTTGTCCTGTTTCTTACAGACTTTGCATTTACGTGAGTTAAAGTATTGTTTTGATATTTTGCTTGTAAGGCTGATTGTTGAAACATTCCTTTTGAAACAATTTTAAAAAATATGAAAAAATAGTTGGTTTTGCCTTTCTATTTACTAATAGATGTCTTTGAATGTAGAATGCAAAATTGTACTAACATTATAAGTTACTGATTTGTATTGCTTAAATCATTCAAATTATGTAATCTCATCCAGAAGAAGAAAACATACAAATAATAAAACTGACGGGTACCAAGAAGAAGCATTTATTTTTAAATTCCTTACTTTGTATGAACATAAAAGTTTCGTAATCTAAACAAACAATAATTGGTCTATAAAAAATAATTCAAAAAAAATTAATCACTCAGAGTCATTCTCCAAGTCCTCTGATTCTTTAGAAACCGTAACATCAGGTATATGATCCACTTTTTAGCCATCAGCTCTCAAACTTTGGAACCATCCATGATATTCGTCGGGCATGACTCCTTTGTCACAAAGTTTCGATAAGTCGGCTTTTTTGGCTTTTGAAATGCATAATGGTTCTTTATATAACGGGTAACTTTACCCGTTATATAAAGAAAACGTTATATCTGTGGAAAACATGAGTTATTTGTGGCTTGTGGTGGTGGTTCAATCACAACTTTTTGGACTGGCTCGACGTACTTAGACTGGAGTCGCGTACCGTAACGATGGCAATTTTTGGATGGGATTTGTTCTTGTGTTATTGACTGTGATTCCAAAGAGGGTTCTACATTGCCGTGACCTATATAAAAAAAGTTTCAGACATGTCGCAATTAAAAATTTTTTTGATTCACTTTTAATGTATCGCATTCACTTTATTTTAAACTGCCTGACACGTTCAACGTTCACGTTGTCCATTACTGGTTTTTGCTTTAGTTATCATCATACTGATGGCTAGTCTCTTCGATTATCATCATACTGATGTAGTCATGATAGGATTTTTTCGTTTGGCTCCTACTTTTTCCCTTGCATTGACTTGATGATCGGGCCTGTCGACAAATATTCAACCATTCTCTAATTGGGTATAAGTTTGATTGTTTTTGGGCAGATTCTATGCTGCTGTATATAGAATCTACCTCCAAATGTGTGACCCGATTCTAAAATTTTGCTTAAGTAATGTAAAACTATCGATCCAATCTCAGAGCTTCCTTTCTTCCCATTAATTTCCGTCCACGCATAACAAAATGCTTCATTTGGAAAAGTGCTCTCATAAATCATCAGGTTGTATAGTGTCAGTCCCTTGCAATAATACAAAAGACCTACACCTCTACTAGGAATTTGTAAAAATTCCTACAAAGGATGCCGAAGTGAAGACCGTTTCTTTTTCTGCTCTCTCCTTGTCCCATTGTTTCTTGCAATTTCATGTATTTGTTCTTTAAATGTGCTGTTTATATGTTTTTCTTAAATTTTAGTTGTATCGATGGTACACAAACGATGATACTTGGTGCACAAAAGACACTGGTATTTTTTGAGAACAAGGTGAATTAGGTGCAAAATACATTTTGATATGTAGCCTCTACACCCCTGTAGACTCTGCTTGCTGCACCATAAAACTCTGCTTCTCACACTCCTACATATAGAATGCATACATTATTGTAATTGACAGACTACAGTCTAGATATTGTTGTTAAATATATTTGCGCACATAATGGCTTTCCATCGTAGGGAAAGCTTTGATATGACGGCAGATTTCTTCAGCTTTTCCTGGTGGCATTTTGTTTTGGGAATCATATCGTCCTCGCGGATCCCAATCATGAGAATAAAATCCCATCGCATCTCGACTTTCTCCTGCTTCTATAATAACTGAAGCAGAAATGCACGGAGCTTTCCAGAAGAAGTTTTGGTATATCTGAAATTTTAAACCTTGTTTATGGAAAAAGTACTGCTTTTTATGCTTTTCTTTGCAGTATAGGTTTGAACCCAGTATTTCCTCCAATATCTCTCACGATCAGTTTCATTGAAGTTTACGGTGCCTTAGAAATCTACATTTTGAGCAGTCTACAACGTTTGGTACTTTAGCCGGTCAATATTTCTTTGCTGTTATGTAAGAGAGACCATCAATTCTCCTTTTTTTCTACATTTCTCTTTCAGGTGGTAAGGGTCTGGCATATGGCATACACCAGGGACTTCTGGGTTTTAATAACTTTCCAAGCTCTCTCAAAGATTTCGTTTATAGCGGTGGTGGCGGCTATAATTGTCTGCGCAAGATTTGACTAAATCCCCGTGAAGCGGGAGAGGGACAGCGGCAGCGTGGGGAAGTATCGACTATAATAATTTAATCAGTTTTGCTTCTAGTACTTCACTAGTAATTCGATAAAAAGAAACCGAAAAACCGAATGCCAAAATCGACTATATTTATATAACATTTATTTAGTTTGAATGTTCAAGAACAAAAACGTGCTAATCAAATATATTATTTTTTACCATTAGTGACTAAGACCTTCCTTTGACATTATTGTGAAATTAAAACCGACTAAAAATGTTTGGTATTTTTTGCATCTATATTTTGAAATTTTTCCGTCAAATTATTACGAATTATTGGTTTTTTATTCTCTAAAGATACACTTTCTCGATTTATTTGTTTTTTAATTCAGTCAAATAGCTATATAATCGGTTTTTTCATTCGGTAACTCGGGAACGGTGAGTCCTGTAGTTTAGTTGGTTTTACCATTAGATAAAGGATCAAATGCTGATTCGAATGGTATATTAAAGTGAAAAACTGAAAAAAATCGCAGATAGTTGGTTTTGCCTTTAACCCGGCGATATGTTTACTACTAAATACTTACAAACACATGAGAATGTGATAAGTCGGCAATAAGTATCTTCTATTATTTTTATTTTTTTATGGTAAACACCGATGTCGACTATTCTGCCAATGTCTAAATTATATTTGATAAATCTTTTTACGTTTCATAGCTCAAATACGAGTTATTGTAGTCTACTAAGTGATGTTCTAATGCGTTATCGATTCGATTTCTTAAAACAATCGACAATTCGAAGAAATTTTAATTGATTTAACAAATTGACAAAAATGTAAATAAAATAGTAATCAAATTGACTATTGTAAAAAACAGCCTCCATGAAGTGTTGCTCTTTCATAAGCTGGTTAATTCAGCTAACGATACATTTTATAAATCATCGGACAGATAAAATAGCTTCTGATAAAAGTGACTGTCAAAAAAAGACTTGACTTAAAGGCCTCAGTAGCCAGGTCATTAAATTGATCGCACAATAATTGTACAATTATTGCTACTTGCTGTTCCTTACGTAATAAGCCCGCCGTTGCCGTAAGTGTGTCCTTGGCATCAACAGTGGGCCCTATCAGAATATCAGCGCAGCATTATTACCTTTTTTGGATACCGCTGCACATGCTGAGATAGAAGCCA
The DNA here is from genome assembly GCA_949775005.1 of Orthosia gothica. Classification (NCBI taxonomy): domain Eukaryota; kingdom Metazoa; phylum Arthropoda; class Insecta; order Lepidoptera; family Noctuidae; genus Orthosia; species Orthosia gothica. The sequence goes on from OX459052.1 coordinate 10,410,844, forward strand.
TTTTGGTCTCGCACCGGGTTTTTATTTTATTATTGTTTAATTGTGTCTCCTGTGCGGGTCACTAATAAATATTTTTCTTTCTTTCTTTCTTACCAACGGGTATCGTTTTATACCGTATCCTCCAACTGCACAGCATGATTTTCTTCTTGTTTATGTCTTTTTAGATCGCTTCTTAAGCAGTCGGGTTTTTTTATATAACTTTTTTTTATTTATAATTTTTTAGTTAACATTTTATTTTCGAATGAGGTACATTTAAACATATACCTAAGTGTTATATATTTTTGTAATTTCCTCTTAAAATTCTCTATTTTGATACGTGGGATCTTACACACGATTGGTAAGTAAGAAAAATAAAAATTGGGCACCCACAATATGGCGCCAAAGTCCACTATTTTTCTATTTTCTAATTTTAATGTAGTCAGTGACACTCCAAGGTTAAGAAGAATCGATTGACGTAAGAATCATCAAAATCGGCCGAAGCCTTTGGTCTCTAGAATGCCAAATATGAACAACACACATACATAAACTTATAAACACATTATCCTCCTTTGGCAGTCGGGCAAAAATATATGTGACTGGTAAGTAGCCAACCGCAACATATTTGGGAAAAGGCAAGGCAGATGATTAAGTAACTATGCATGAAAAAAAATAACGGATTGTTCTTCAAAAACGTTGACTGGAAGATTCAGTATCCAAAACCAACTGGTAAAGCAAACAACACATTTTTTAACCCCATTTTCTATTTGAGTATTTTTTTTTAATTCTGACATCTTTAGCCGTTTGTCTTTATTTGATTGATTGTTTTTTATTTAACCTTTATATATAAAAGCGAATGTTCACTCACTCACCCATCACGAAATATCTAAAACCGCTTGACGTATAAATATGAAATTTGGCAGGGACGTTCCCCGAAAGACGTAAGTGCGCACTAAGAAATGATTTTTTGGAAATACCACCCCTAAGGGAGTAAAAAGCGGGTTAAATTTTTTACATTTTTTAAATTGGACACTATAGATTTATAGATTATTCATATAGATGAGATTTTAAATTAACGCTCTGGTTTGATAAAAAGAATTCATGTATTTATTGGTTTTTGGAAATTCCAAGCCTAAAGGGGTAAAAAAGGGTTAAAATTTTGTGTGAAAATTTTACAGTTTGTAAATTGTACACATGAAATTTTAGATTAACACTCTTGGTTGAAAAAAGAATTCATGTATTTTTTGGTTTTTGGAAATTCCACCCTCAAGGGGTTAAAAAGGGGTTTGAAAGTTTGTATGAAATTTCTACAGATTGCAAGTTGGACCCGTGAAATTTTAGATTTACGCTATTGGTTGATAAAAAGAATTTATGTATTTATTGGTTTTTGGAAATTCCACCCGTAAGGGCTTAAAAAGGGGGTTGAAAGCTTGTATGTCAATCTGTATTGTAAGTTCGTCACGTGACATTTTAGATTTACGCCGTTGGTTGATAAAACAATTTACGTATTTATTGGTTTTTGGTAATTCTACCCCTAAGGATGTGAAAAGGTCGAAATTTGTTGGGCTTATATATTTGAAACTTGGCAAAAATACTAACCTGAGTAAATATTAAAGGTTTTCATAATTAGTTTTCAAAACTACTCCTAAAAGACGATTTAGGGGGTGTTAAAAATTTTAGAAGAATTTTACTGTACCGGGCTCCTTTTTATGATGTAGGGAAGCACTAAGAAGGGATTTTTGGAATATTATGTGTATTATGTTATCTTTGTAAATTATGTATGAGTACATAAATTGACAAATAAAAATAAAATAAATAAATGATTTGATTTGAAAGCAGCTGTAGTCCCCGACAAGCCCTTATGCAGAGAAAAGAAAATGGCCACAAATTCATAAGACCAAAAGTTCAACCTCATTCATTTATCATTCCTACCACATAGATACAAATGTAACCTGCCAAAAGAAACTAAAAGATCCCCATGGTATCTTCAGAAAAGAAAGCTGTAGCGTATCTTTTAAAAAAGCAATCATTCAACGGGAGAGTACTTGGTAAAAAAATATTGCTTACAATTCTGAACGTCCTGGCGGAATTGGACGTATGGGAAAGAAACATAATATGTGTTGTGGTATGTCCATGATTTTAAGGAGAATAGTGAGGATATTTTTGTCGTTCCTACAAAAACAATACTATTTGTCTATATATTCACTGAAAGAATACGGACAAGCATTCACATACTAGTTTATTTGGTACATTTCTACCGACTTAAAAAAAAGGTAATAAATTCGACACGAATATGTAATATTGTTGGAATTGCCTAATATTCACATTATGTTACGCTAATTAGGCTTTTAAACATGTGTGCTAAATTTCATAAGTGTATGTTTGTTTGTATGTATGTATCTATGTTTGTCCACGCATTTCTCCAAAACTACTTATAGGATCGTGATTATTCTTTTTGTTGGATTAGGTATCTTTAAACTTAGGAAATAGTGCAAGTTTTATCCAAATAGATTCAGCAGTTTTCAAGATATGGAACATACAACCGAACTCCTTAGCGACAAACAGCACAAATGTGTAAATTGATTTATTATGGGTATTTTATCAATCCTTTAGGTACCTTTCTATAGAACTTGCTCTCTATTTAGTGATAGTGTAATAAAACTAAAAAGGGACAATTTAAAACTCGCAAAACGATAAAAACACGAGGTACGGAAGACACCGACTTCCGAAACGAAAGTTATTTAGCACTTTTTAGTGTTTTGTTTTTAAAGTCGGTTCATGTTATGAAATAGTAAACATTCCTGTTCCAATTAGCCGAACTGTAATTAGGTTCCAAACTGTAATTAAGAATTTCTTAAGAAAACCTATAACATTTTTCTTACACTGTTTTTGACAGAACTGGGGTTCCGTCGCTCTTGCTCGGGATTAGCTTCCTCTGCTTTTACTCCCGTATCGGTATTACAAACTAAATAATGTTGGAATAGCTCAAAAAATAAAGATCATAAGTTTTTACTTTGAATAGCTTCACCCACGTATGGGAAAGTACTATTTATTTATTTATTTATAATTTAAGCACACAAATGTACAGAGGCGGACTTAATGCCTTAGGCATTTTCTACCAGTCAACCTGTGGGTGATGCAGAGATAAATTGTGGTAGGTGCAATTACGATATTGAATAAATTTAAATATATGTATATAGAATTCATAAATATAAGCTATAAATAAATACAATATAATTTATATATATAACAATGTTATTACCCAGGAGATGGTCTACCCGTGTACCAAGTATAATTAAAATCAGAATCATGACTGAATTGGTACGTCATAGGACAAAAAGAAGAGATCCGGAAGAGAACCATGGTTACCGACATAGCCCGAAGAATTGCCAAACTAAAGTGGCAGTGGGCAGGGCACATAGCTCGCAGAACTGATGACCGATGGGGCACAAAAGTTCTGGAGTGGCGACCGCGAACAGGAGGACGTTGCATTGGAAGGCCTCCCACCAGGTGGACCAATGACCTGGTGAAGGTTGCGGGGATCCGCTGGATGTGGGACGCACGGGACCAGTCAATATCCGACGCTTGGGGGAGGCCTATGTCTAGCAGTGGACGTCTTTCGGCTAATACGATATTGATGAGTAAAAAAAGACAGGCGGTTTTTACCAGGTTTTCCCAGGCGGTCTGTTTTGAGGTCTGCCGCGACGCCAAGTTGATTAACCATAATTATATTCAAGTAGATACTGAAATGTCAATTTTCCGTATGCGGTGACAATGAGCGTCCAACCCCAGGACCAGCTTAGCAAACTGAACATAGCATAGATACTACGTCGAGAAGTGAATCAGCTGTATGTAAGTTACTCAAAATGGTTGACAAATGAATTGGATAATGTTGAAAACATGGATACATTCTGGTCCATATGTTGAAGGTAACTCAGCAAGCTATAGAAAATGTTATGCTCTGAGGGATCAGATATTCACAGGGTGACAGCAGCTAAATGAGAGTTGTCGAAAATCGAGATGAGTGACAGGCAATTGGAGACACCATGCTCGCAATGGACTGCTTTAGGTTGGCGATGACAATGAGGGGCAGAGCCCAAATGAGATTTGAAATTTGAAGAAAGCTTTTTTTTTTAATTTCACGCTGCCGACAGAAGGCTATATTCTCCATAACGCAACCAAAAAGTGCTCCTTCAGCGATTGCTTCATTTTGAATATGAGCGCCGCCGCCGCCGTGCCGTGGAATATTTACCGCCACGCGACCGACGTCAAAAATCGCCACGGCACTCATATCTAACCAGCATCAAAACATAATAATTTGTGAAGTCATCATGATAATTCCGGATGGATACGGAAGCCTATTCACGATTTTGATCAATTAATCTGCTGTTACATCTAATGCTAGTGTTGCTTCGGTTAATTCCGTCTATTCAATCATTTAACTTGAGATCTGATTTGACATCAAATCTATTTATAAGTTCCATCTGGAGTTTCTCAGTATTTGCAGCCCGGAGTCCGACTTGTGCCCAGTAGATAACAATATTTGCAATAGGCTCATCTGCTCTTACATGGGATTTCATCTTCATCATCACCAGCTTTTTAATGTTCCCACTACTGGGACACAGGACTCCTCTCTGTGAGAGACAATGGGTCTCAATCCATAACACGGGCCCAGTACGGGTTGGTGGATGTTACATGTCTACGAATTTTTGGTTCTAGGACATGCCAGTTTCCTCTCGATGTTTTCCTTCACCGTTTTTGAGAGCAGTGATGATGAAATAATTAACAAAAGGAAACACCGGCCTGGGTTCGAACCCATGACCTACACACCTTGTAAGTAGCAGCCGTTATCTCTGGGCCACAACTGCTCTCCACAGGGGACTTAAAACTGACGAATTGTAGGTGAACTAAAGGAACACCTATGCCTAATCCTTCGGGGATCATACCCGACTCCTCGTCAAACCAGTTTGTAACGAAGCGTCATCTAGTAGTAATTTTTCACCAGCTTTTATTTAACTTGCAATGTATGTACCTGCGTGGACGGCGCACAGGACGTAAATCTCGATATTGCAGGACAGCATTCACGCACCTTAAAATTGAAAAAACGCCTAGATTGTCGAATGTGTGCCTCCGCAAGATATTTGAATTCTATGGCCATATTGCCCGTAAACCTGGTGATAACTTGCTAAAGGTAATTGTCACTGGCAAAGTCGAGGGTAAACGGCCTAGAGACAGAAGTCCTATACGCTGGTCAGACCAAATCCGAACCTCGCTGAACATCAAAGCCTCAGAAGCCGTGCATGTTGCTGACAATAGGAGCAGGTGGAGAAATATCATCAAAGAAAAAGTTTTGAAACCATGATGTGGTCACGACCCTCAGCATTGGGAAATCGACGCGAGGAGGAGGTATGTACCTATGTATGTATGTAAGTGAGCTCGGGTCAAATCTTGCAACAAAATTTTAAAGCAGTTATCCTCCACCTATTAAGATGAAATTTTGCATACACGTTTAGTTTGGATGACAATGCATGGTTATATTATAAATCCAATATGGAGGATGGCCCAAGATGGCGGAAAAGTTATTTTTTGTGCACTCAAATGAAAGGGTTTTCTGAGAAGAATACGAAAAAAGCTTGTATTAAAATAGTTTTTTTAATGAATAATTTTATTTTATACCGCTAGTTTTTCTACATCTTTTTTTTTATCAAAACATTCGTGTTGTGCTTGTAATAGATGAATCCCCCGTCTACTTATCCTGTCTACCTACCTTACCTATAGACGAGATGGTATGTATGTATGTTGATTAGACACCAAACCTACACATAAGTAAACTAACTTTTGCTAGGCTTCGCCCACGTAAAAGTCGACCCGCAGGTTTATTACGTATCTTTTGCAAGAGCAAAACGATAGCGATCAAATGCTTTAAGTCATAAAAGTTGGAATTACCTGCACTGTAGGTATGGGAGGTTTTCACAATCGTTTGCTTATCGCTCGCTGTTTGTCAAATGCACTTATTTAAAAAAAAACGGCAACAACTCTAAAACTTCTGTATGGAAGAAAAATTATTGCGCTAAAATCGCTATCGGTTTGCTCTTGCAAAATATACGTAATAAGCCTGCCGGTTAGGTTAACGTACTGTGGCCCTTTGGGGATAAAATGATTAAAGATTTTATTATGTTATAAATTAATTGACTTAGGACAGTAGTAGGTTCTTCAGCCGTTGCGGAGTGATTAATAAGTAACAGACTTTCGCAATCTATACCAATATTATAAAGAGGAACGATTTTTTTGTTTGTTTGTTTGTACTGAATATGCTCCGCAACGACTGGACCGATTTAAAAAATTCTTTCACCAATAGAAAGTTAAATTATTCCTGAGTGACATAGGCTTTTTTATCCTGAAAACGGGTCCTGTGGGATGGCCCACGGGAGCGAAACCGCGAGGAGCTGCTAGTTATCTATAATTTAAATATTCATTTAAAATGCAAAAGTGTGTATTTTTGTTTGTTACGTTTTCACGTCTAAACCACTGAACGAAATTTGAAAAACTTGGCACACGGATACGTACATACGATGACTTGGATTAGGTTATAGAATACTTTTATCCTGTTGGTCCCATCATTGGACGGGACTAATTACTTAATGGAAATAAAAAATAATTAAGGCAGACTTTTCATCGTGGTAAACTTAAAACATAACGACATAGAACACTTTTTATGCCGGCAAAGCCGCGGGCAGAAACTGATTATACGAGTATTAGTAAGTTCAAGTCACATTATTATAGTAAATAATCATTTCTAACTTCCATGTTCTTATGTTATTATTTTCCAAAAGTAAATAATAGCTATTTATTTAATAACATAAACCCGAAAACGGAAATCTTTCGACACGCACGTCATTAAAAATAAATGAAAAGATACGATCATATCGTTATTCGAAAGGCTGTTGTATTCACGACAAAATATCAAGCTTAACATTTCCATTTTAAACTGGCCTTTCAGCGTGAGTATAGTCTGTATTCTGCAAGGCCAGCTTATACTAGGCTTCCTATTGCTACGAGTACAGCGCAGCGTAACGGGTATCTGAAAAAATATTGGGTGATTTAAATTGAATACTGAAACCGTGACAGTAAAGCTCCCGTTTTATATTCAAGCGTATGTACAATACGAATCTAAATTCTTAAAAAATAATAAAAAATAAAATATAAAAAATAAACCCGACCTCTAAAAAATAATTAACTGAAAAGAGAAAAACAAGTACTAGGTATAATTTATAAATTAATTATTATGAGGTGCTGCGGTTGGGTTTTTGTTTTTATAATAATTTGTTTCATTTCAGACTTTTAAGTGTTATTAATGAACGAGTTCTCCAAATAAGTTATGTAAAGAAGAAATATTTATTTGTGACCCGTACAGGAGACACGAGAAATAAGCATAAAATTAAACAATAATAACCCCGTGCGAGACCAAAAATCCCAGCATGTGCAGAAATATCCAAAAAAAAAAAACGATGCGCTGTTTTTCTGATAGGGCCCTCTGTTGAAGGCATGTGGTAAAAGGATATTTGTTTTGCTATCAAATTTACGCTAATCTTGAATTTTTGCCAAAATTGTAACATAAAAGTGTTATATATTTTTGGAAAAGTTTAATTTAATAGTTTTCATTTGATATCCATATTGTTAAGAAATGAAAAATAAAATTGTATCACCCCCTTTTTAGCGCTATATTTAATAATTATATATCCTATGTCACTATCACAATTGAGACGAATCCAACGATACCTCATAAGTCTAAATCCGTCAAGCCGTTTAGGCTGTAGAGCGTGCTATAGAAATGGACATACATACATATGCTCGAAAAACATTACCCTCCCGCACTCGGGTGAAATACGCTTATAAGTACGGTAAGCTTCGAAGTGACAAAAATGGGATCTTTTTACTCATGTTTGACACACAAAGGACACACTCAGATACAGTAAATTTATAACCTTATTACATACTCACTAAGTACCTACTTTCATCAAATTATTTCTAGATTTGAGTTGATAGAAAACTTTTAACAATATTGCCAAATTCTTTCTTACTTTGCTAAAACAAGAAATAAAAGTCCACTAGGTGTTGAGTGGGCTAACATACAGTTTTTATTAGTAACCTCTATGTACACCAAAGTACCATTCCTATACCACTGTATCAGTATTATCTTAAAACTTAGCCCAAACCCAACTTCGAAGCCCCCAAACTTTAGTCAACCAAAAAAGCGGACAAAATAAAGACAATACAACTAAACTGACCGTTCAGGACTATCCGATATAAAGAGAAAACTACGCCCCACTACACTACGACCACTCGACATCTAGTCGCCTTTATTTATAGCATACTCTCGCACAAAGGGTGGGATGTTATGCCACGAAAGAATTAAGGTAGAAGGACCAGCCTAAATTATGATCAAGAAAAAAAGAAAAAACCGTCCAAGTGCGTGTAGGACTTCACACATTTCGGGTTCCGTACCAAGCCGCAAAATTAAGTAAAATTGAGTATCATAAATAAGGGAATTTCAAAGACATTATCACTAAATTTCAATTTCATAGGTTAATGGGCAGTTAAAAATTCTTCGGCACAAAATTCTGTAAACAAAGCTGACATTGGTGGCTTCTCATTCCTTTGTTTTCCAACATTTTTTAAAACGAAAAGTACAGTATTTATCTACTCAACAAGTTCTAAACACCGATACTTTTTTGTATATGTGTACAATATGTGTATGGATCAGAATGTTGTGCTGTGAAAAAGATGTATGAAAAGAGATTGCATGTAGCAGAGATGAGAATGTTGAGATGGATGTGTGGAGTGACGAGAATGGATAAAGTGAGAAATGAGTATATTAAAGGAAGTTTGAAAGTGGCGCTAGTAACAGAAAAGTTGAAAGGAAACCGTTTGTCCTGGTATGGTCATGTGGTGAGAAAGGATGAAGCGCATATTACTAAAAGAGTTAAGAATATAGATGTGCATGGATGGAGAGGGAGGGGACGGCCAAAGAAAAGATGGATGGACTGTGTGAGGAGTGATATGAAAAAAAACGGCGTCAGTGATGGAGTGGCGGGGGATAGAATGGTGTGGAAGAAGAAAACGTGTTGCGCCGACCCCAAGTAACATTGGACAAAGGCAGGAAGATGTTGATATTTTTACAATAAAGCGTATATAAATAAATAAGTACTGATTTTATTCTGTAAACTGAACATACTTTTTTTTTAACTTTCATGTTTCTGAATGCTATTATCCGTGTAAGTATAAGAGTAGATTGCAATAATCAAACACTGAATTATCCCTTCTATCATCTTATTCCTGTTTGTTTGGGGTCAACGTTTCTTCTTCCATCATCATCATCATCATTTATGAAGACGTCCACTGCTGGACATAGGCCTCCCCCAAGCGTAGCCATGTTGATCGGTTCCGTGCGTCTCGCAACCAATGGATCCCCGCAAGCTTCACCAGGTCATCGGTTCACCTGGTGCGAGGCTGTAGTGTGTAAGACATATGTATGTGAGCTCATGTATTCTAATGTACCTATCAACACGTATATAAACAATTGTACTCTATGATTAAAGGCAGTAATAAAGGAGATTCTAATGAAGAGACTTGTTTAACTCATCTCCCCGGACTCACAACCTTACATGGCGACCCTGCCATCCGAGACGGGTGCCGCGTTCGGCCGCGTTACTTAATTATTTGAAAGACATTAATAGACTATGATATAAGTGATTATCTTTTGTCTTTTAAAACGGGAGTTTTTGTTTTCTCTACAATGTGCCGGTCAGATGTACAAAAAGAAGACGTTTTTATAACACAAAGTGCATCGGGTGGTTTAAATTCTGCTTCTATGCAAGAGTACCACTTATCGAACATTAGTATCGTGATGTTTATCATGTGCACCTTACTTGGAGTAGCTGGACTTTATGCGGTGTATAAACTGTACCGAAATTGTCATCATTCATGGATAAGGAATGAGGTTTTCACACAAAACCTATCACGTTCGTTTCGTCGACCGATCCCGGAGGCTCGTGTTTGTTACGAATGCCGCCAGCAGCGCCAGGAGACTCGCCAGGAGACGGGTATCAGAGCCCAGAAACCGCAGTAAGTGTTTAAAAATAAATTCAGTGATAAGTGAAGTGGTGTTCTATCGTTGAGTGAAACATGAAAAGTTACCGAACGATTAATGGACAATATATTTTTGTTTAAGTACATACTGTCAAATAATCTGTAAATCTTTTATGTATCTTATTTGGTTTGGTAATGGCAGATGAGCTTAACTTGTTATATGACCAATTAAAAAATATTGAACATAATTTAATAAAACTAAGTTATCCTAAAAGGACAGAAACTGTTCTGAAACAAAAGTTGAAGGAAGCAACGTTATTAAAATATCAGTTTGATGGTTGTATTAAAACCTTATCGAGACCGATTGAAAGTAAGCAACTTAGTACAAGTGTTTTACAGGAACGCTTCCAACGCTACTATACTTAACATACTTAACTCTATTTACCGTTACCTCAATAGTCATCTCCTTTCTTTCTAGCTATTTTTACAAATTTATTTTATTCGTCAAATCAGCGTTCGTTCGTTTGTTTTTTTCGTTCGTTCGTTCGTATTGTATTACTTCACTCTCTCTAATCCACTTTTTAAGCACTTCCTGGCATCCCATTATGCTGAAACTTGGCATACTTATGTAATTTTTGAAATATTAAAATAATATCGTACTATGGAATTGGTCTCAGGATAAAGCCGGAATGTGGGCAAAGTAACTCCTCAACCAGACAGGATAATACCATTGTGTTTTGGCTCTTAGAATGTTTATTGACAAGCGATATTATAGTTCGTACTTTGTAGTTAATTAAAAGCTTGTTTATAAAAGACTAGCTGACCCCCGCGGCTTCGCTCCCGTCAACTGGCTATCTACCTACCACTACCTACTTACCCTACCTACCCTACAAACAAACAAACAAACTCTTCAGCTTTATAATATTAGTATAGATGTTGAGAAAACTCCTTCGAAAATGAACAAATTTGATTACCATATAAATAGGTTATAATGAGTCAATCTTAAAAGATAGAGATATGCTGTCGCGGACTTTTATTTAGAAATTTTAAAGAGAAACAATTCCATCATATATAATATTTGCGTAACTTAAACCGTTTACGCAGCGCACGCAACGGAAGCTTTTGCAACATTTTTCATTTATGCTCCGCTTCTATTGGTCGTAGCGTTTTTATATAGATTTTAACCTTCCTCAATAAATGGACTATCCATTGTTTGTTTGAACGCTTTAACCAGTTTTATGATATTAGTATAGATTTCCACTATTTATTATTACTTATTATTCCCAAAATCCATCTTTCGTTGCCTTCGTTTTTGTTTACACTTCTACATGCATTCTCAAAACTTTCCTCTCGCTTTGTTAACTCTCCTTATTCCTCTGCATCTTATGCTCATACTACGACAATTGATTGCCACACAACTTTTCGGTCACCAGTACCATTTTCAGACTTCTCACCATAGTGCACAGGCATATATTCACCAATTATTGTAGCTTGTATGAAGGTAAAATGGAACAAGCTTGTTCGATTTATCCTAAAGTACACACTGACATGACACTCCAATCAACAGCCCGCGGTAATTCAGCTATTGTGTTCAGATTGAGTTGCAGTAACTTACAGCCTTCGACAGTATTGTCATCTGACAGTTGAATCGAATTTCGGTGTTTAGAACGTTAGCGGAGGACTTTGGAGCAACGTTTTGTAGTACAATGCCTTTACAATAGAATTATGGGCTTTAATCTTGGAGAATGAAGGTTTCAAGTGCTTTGATATGAAATCGTCGAGAAACGATTGTCTCTTTTTATTTTGCGAAAGGTTTCAAGAACGGTCCTTCTGTTTTTCTCTTTTGTGGTTGCGCAAACAAAACTGTCTTTATACAGCCCCCTGTATTACTTGTCGTATAAAAAATGTACGGCCAAATAAATACGAAACAGTTTTATTATATGTATATATAGTCAGATTCGTTTCCATAATTATATCATTGCATATTTCAGTAATGATGATATGTAATAAATAGAATTTAACGGTTTTGTGTAGTTCTCACTGTTGACTAAATTATTAATTTATTCTAACTTTGTCTTTGAATATTTAGATCGTTATTTGAAAGTGACAATTATTTTATAATGTTTTAATTATTTTGGAACAGATAAGTACTAGTTGTGGCGAAACTTGGGGGAGGCCTATGTACAGCAGTGGACGTCTTTCGGCTGATATGAGTACTAGTTGGAGCAACATTCATATTAATTGGTTTACGTTATTATATTTCCAACAACTATAATTTAATTTTCCATGTATTATGAAGAACCTATGTAGCTAGCATAATCATCTTCCTGCCCTTGTGCCATGTTACTTGGGGTCAGCACAACACGTTTTCTTCTTCCATACTGTCCTGTCTCCCGTCACGCCATCACTGATTTCCTTTTCTTTCATATCACTCCTCACACAGTCCATCCATCTTTTCTTTGGCCGTCTCCATCCATCCACATTCAGAACTCCTGGTTATAACGAAATTTATTTCAAGTTCTTTATTTTAAATTTCCTTTTTTTAAATTCTTTATTTTAAATTGACTTTAAGTTAATTTATTTTAAGTTATACATATACAAGTTATATTAATTGTTAATTTATTATTATTATAAGTTCAGGTATATAAGCAACTGTGATCTTTTATTTTTTTTAAGATATTTTATTGTAAAATGTGTCTTATCTTATATGTATAAACGACATTATTAATTATATTCATAACTAATTCATAACCTATTTAGCTAGCAAATATAGCCCAAAAACAAATCAAATGGGATGAATAATAATATAATTATTAATTTGATTGACTTAACAATATAATGGTCTAAAGTTGATTAGCATATAATGAAGGGTCACCCATCCACGGACCAACCTCAACAAGAGCTGCTTAACCTTGAGTATCGACCCAGGCAACTGTAATTCTTTACCCATGGGCTCCCTTAATATCGAATTAACTTTATTATTTACCTTTCGATACTAAATATATTAGGTACCGCCTAAATAATTATATAACAAAGGTCAGCGATTCTTTGAAAGGTCTACGCGGCATTATTGGTTCATTAATATTTCCATTAATGGGTATTATTAACCGATATATCTTTATCAGAGTCGATTTATCCAATGATTTATTTGACTTAATCAAATGAAATGATATTTTAAGCAACGTCTCTGTGGTAAATTATTGTTAGTAGATGTTAATATGATTTATTATGGAACTCGGTCTCTGTAGCTCGGTTGTAATTTACTAAAACTTAGAAACATAATTTAATACAGCACGCTTGTTTTTTCCGAAAGGTGGAGTAGATATGTAGAAGCAAAATTAAAATTTATTTATTCAATTAGGCCATTAAGCGGCACTTTCGAACGTCAAAAAATAAATCAATTTAAAAGTCATAATAATTGATTCTACCGTCCATTCGGAAATGTAGCTTGTTGTGGAGAAAACTGGACAAGAAACTCCACACTTACTCTTTTAAAAAAAAAGTGTTTTACAAGTATTTGGTTACATTATTCTTGTTGAAAAATAAATATATGCGAGAACGATGTAAAAAATAACGCACTTCAAAGCTTCTACAGTAAAACAAATAATTAAAATACAATAAATAGGTAATTAAAAACGGGCGGAGGCAGCTAAGTTATATAATCCCAACTGATGGCACCCGTTCACGAATATGACACATGGATCGTCACCACTCAGTTCAAACATCATGAAGCGAACCAAATGATCCAACACAAATCCAAGCTACAATCATATTTCGTCATTTATATTTCAATGTCATTTACTAGGAAACAGGACTATAGCCATCAAAAATCCTTGCATTTATGTAGGAGTGGGCGGACTCAGGGTTCTCAAATGATAACGATAAGATATGTTGTGAACACCTTTTATTACTAACTACACACACTCAATTAATCAATATCAATAAATTTATTATTTTATCCATTTACTACTATCAGACAAATGTCAAATAATGCATATTAAATAAATGTGAATATATCAATTAAATGTCAATAAATTTACACTATTATTTAGTATACATGAATTTATATTGTTACTACGAACAATTATACAAAGGGCAGGATAAAACTGGCGCACCGTAGTACAGTTTATAACTAGTACGGAGGTCAGAAAGTTTCACATCAGCTTGGTTGGAAATTGGAACATATATTGTATTAATGTGTAAACTTGATATGCCATGTGCTAATAAATGATTAAATGATCAATCGGGCATAAATTCAGACCACGGTTACTACTGAAATATTCCAAAAGAAAAACATTTCCGGGCATCGAACCAAAGACCACAGTCTTCAAGACTAAGGAGTTAGTCTAGAGATATGATTTCAACGAGGTAAAAGTTAATGTAGTAAAAATCTTCTCGTTACTTTCATTTTCATAAAATCTTATAAAACATACTCTTAAATACAATTGTGCTTTTCTTCACTCTCACAAACACAATAACAAAGAACAAGAAAATCTATATGTACACTAACCGGAATCGAACCAAAGTCACGTAGCGCAGAAGTCAATCAACCTGTCAATTATACGTAAGTTTCCGTGCTCCATTATGGTTGACCCACAAAAAGGGTTATTGAACAATATTGGATACAATAACTTCTTCACCCCAACTTAGTTTCGGCCTTGACCTCTTTTAAAGTGTGCCTAGAAGTATGGTCCTTCGATTCGGATAATGTCCAATTAAATGGATTTTTGGTGTAAATTTTCTTGATATCAAAATACATATCTATTTTATGACATGAGAAAAACGCAAGTAGTGGCAAACATAAATAAATTTGGATAAGAGCAATAAAACGACAGGCAAAGTAAAAAATATAATATATTAATGATCCATCTATCAAGACATAAACCACACTCATGTCCATGGTAATATTATAAATTCAAAATTAACTCTTCCTATCTGTCTGTCGGTTTGTTACATTTTCACGACAAAACTAGTTAAATGATTAATGATTTTATTCCTGTAAGTTGGTTTGTACAAACACTTTTACATGTCGAACATATTTTTTAAAACTAGATGAGGTCGGCGTTTACTATATGACTACCCTGAGAAGAAAAGCCGAAACAAACTCAGAGGTCACAGTCTCTTTAAAAGTCCTGACAAAATCTTGGTTAGACCATGTAGACTGATGTCTGAAATGGTCTTTTGAGGAAAGAACTAGCCAGATTGAGTGGACCTGTCCAGTCAGTGCACGCATTTGTCAATAACCGAGCAGCTCAACTCAGAATTAGAGGAGCTCAACGATTCGACGAACAATACCAAAGAAAGGACATTCGGGTAGGCCGCATAGACTACTCAAACTGCCAGAACATGATTAAAAACTAAGATAAATTAAAATTAAAAACAAAAAATAAATAATGATCCACATTGTACGAGCACGCTCGACAATTTTATGCTGACGCCCGCGATCACTGTACTTTAATTCATTATTACATGCGCATTACCGCAATTACTTCAGTTCAATAAAGCTGCTTGGTGAATACACACGTCGGTGTTTTCTTCATCATTACACACATAAGAATGCCCGGTACACATCGCACCTCAGCGGCTGGACTCTACACACATAATCTTTAATGCTATAAAACGCTTTCTGGCACAACTTACGTTTAATGATGGTTAGTATGAAACTTGGTACGCTAGTATAAAATAATGTAAATTCTGGTGTAACTGCTTGAGGTCGCGTCTCGAACATCGACGCCAGGTTGCTGCCTGTCAGCTTTTTTTATCGGTTACATTTCGGAGAGAATGCGACGGAACTGCACAATTTGATTCCACCTAGCCCTTTCGATCATTGGACTACAAGAAGTACATGGTGGACATCCCACCTATACGCACAAAGCGTTTTGCTAATACTTTCATTATGCGCACAGCTAAGGAGTGGAATTCCCAGCCGGACTCTTTGTTCCCTGATAGCTACAACCTTGCGGTCTATAAGTCAAGAGTGAACAGGTTACTTCTATGTAAGCGTGCTTCACCATCAACCACATCATCGCTTACATTTACATCAGACGAGATAGTGGTGAAACGCAAGCTTATCGATTACAAAAAAAAAGTGTTGTTCCCTTAAATTACGCAATGGGTTTCGATACAATTTATACCATCATCTTTAAGACACTTTATTCGAATTTTATGTATTTAAATCAAAAATGTCACAATCGCATTACTTTTCAGAAATCTCAATATTTCAGCAGATTGTAAAAACAGAGCGAAGCAAGGATAAGTCAACAGTTTCTAGTAAGAATAACTTGAGTTACAATATCTATTTTTTGTTAGCTACATAATCATCCAAAAATGTATAATTCATATTATTATTTATCTCTTTTGTTATAAAAGTGGCAGAAAAACATATTTGTCATGTCGACCTGTCTCGCAGAGCAAATTGTTACCCATCTGAGAGAAAACAAAATTATTTCGTAATCATAGATAGGTTAACTACAATACCTACGTTATTTTTACTATTTCATACCTAGTTACTTGATGAAATTATATGTCAAAAATGATCTATGAGTTTAGCGAACGAATACCATCTCATCATTGGTTCATAAATCTATAAAGGAAGATAGAAAGAAAAATATTTATTTGTTACTAGCACAGTAGTGCTATTCTCTAAGGATACTGACGAAACTACTAATTTGGTTCTAGTTTCGGCGCTGGCGCAGAGCTGCGCTCAAGGATGTATCCCAATAGCACCACAGGGCAAATAACAACCATAAGTAATTAAAACTAACCATATGAAAGACCTATGCGAGGCGAAAAAGGTTATGTTAGCATAAAATGCGATATTAATATAAGAACAATAATCTTACTCATGTTATAAATGTAAAATTTTGAATGTATGCTTGTTTGTTACTCAAGCACGCAAAAATGACAGAACGGATCTGGATGAAATTGAACACAGAGATAGATTATAGTCAGGAATAGCACATATAATACTTTTACCCCGGGAATATGTTCCCTCGGGATATTTTTCGACTGTCACGCCATATTCGCGAGCTGGCTGACCAAAACCAGATGTATCCTTCGACAGCACAACATAATTTTCTTCTTGTTTACTTCTTTTTAGTTCGCTTCTTAAGCAGTCGGGTTTTATTTATAACTTTTTGCTAAACATTATTTTTATCGATTCAGTCACCTAAACATATAATATTTTAGAAATCACCTCTTAAAACCCTTTATTTTGATACCCCACATAACGGGTATTGAAGAAAAAAAATTGGGTCCCCACAATATGGCGCCCATAATCCGCTATTTTCTAATTTTAATTTATTTGAAACGAATCGATTGTCGTAAGAATAATCAAAATCAGCCAACGCGTTTGGTCTCTAGAACGCCACATAGGAACAAACTTACATACATTCATAGACTGATAACCACATTACCCTCCTTCGGCATTGGGGTAAAAACTTTTCTAGGAAACACAATACAGTTCGTAACGACTGTCAAAATCTACAAATAATACCCAGGAGAAATAGCTCTTATTCCTCAACTACGAACCTCTCATAAACATTAATAAGAGTGGGTAGGCTACTCGTAAAAATCAATAGAGAAATTGTTAGATAATTTTTAGAAATGTAAATTGTTTAATGAAGTTAAAAACTTGCTATAAAAGAGATGAAAAGAAAATTAAAGCCGAAATTGAGTTAGATTACTTTAATTTATCTAGTTAATTTCGCAGATGAATGCAAAGTTCTATCTGAATAGTTATTCAAATGGACCTTAGCAATAAAAGAATTTGAACTTTAATTCAGAAATATATTTTAAGAATGATATCGTAACCCGTAGCGTTTACGTTCAAAAGGATGAATAAAATAATTGGTCCTCAGAGTTCCATTGCAACCTACACAGACATAACGAATCCACAGGTATGGCAATCTAACTAAGACACATTTCACTTCGTTATCCCCTAGTTGAAAATTGCTAGAATTCAGAACACAATTAAGTTTTCTTGCTAATTTTTGTTTCGTATCTGACTATCCGTATCGACAGTCAAAAATCTACAAATGACAACCGTGACCAACGGCTAACGTACGTCCTTAATTCAGGTATGTCTAGACCAGTAAAACACGACACACTTCAATCAAATTGTTGTGTGATTAATTAAAATTGAGATGTTCACGTTCGATTCGAATATAAGTGAAGAGCTCTCTGCCAACTGTCGATACGCCGTCAATTGTCGTCGACAAAGCACCAGCTGATCCAATTGATGATTTAATAAAATGAGGATATAACAGTCGTGTTCCGAATGCTTGCAATTTTTGACAAGGGTTTCGTTGCGAAGTTATATGCGCTTTAGAGGAGCTTTTCGTGAGAATATCGTGGCTGATTAATACGGCATGGGTCTATCTTTAAGGTTATGCCACTTGCCAAGGTCGGATCTTGGAAAGATGACCATCTATAATATACAAAGACTACCACAGTGCCTCGGAAAGCACTACCCCGGGCATTTGTAGAATTTTGGAAGCCGTTACGGGTAGGCTGAAGCCAGATAGTTTTATTCCAATTTTGCCTAGGGGTACCGTGTTATCCAGTTACTACATTGTGATGGTCAGATAGGCAGTTGTTGCATACTACTGGTACTGGTATTCAGCTGAATCTGGCTATACTGGAAGCCGACCCCAACATAGTTTGGATGAATAGAATAAAATATAAATACATTTATTTGACACAGACACAACACAACAACAACAAACATGGAGTAAAGGACAGTAAAGAAGTAAGAAGGCAAATTGCGCTGAACGTGCCCGTTCTGAAAGGGTTCATCATCATCATCATCATTTCAGCCGAAAGAAATCCACTGTTGGACATAGGCCTCCCCCAAGCGTCACCACACTGATCAGTCCTGTGCGTTTCGCATCTACCGGACGCCCGCTGCCTTGATCAGGTCGTCGCTTCTCCTAGGGAGGCGTTCCAACGCTACGTCAGCCAGTACGCGGTCACCACTCTAGAAATTTTCGGCCCAACGGCCATCCGTTCTGCAAGTAATGTGCCCTGCCCAATGCCACTTAAGTTTCGCAATTTTTCGCACTATTCGGCTTCGGGGTTTTTGGTCCTCCTGCGGATATCCTCATTTCTGATGCGATCACGCAAGGAAACTCCAAGCATTGCAGTCGCCATTGCCCTTTGGGTGACTTTAAGCTTTCTGATAAGACCCATTGTGAGCGACCACGTAACGGTCCCATAGGCTTACTTAATGAATTACTGGCAACACTCACTGGTGGGACAGACCGATAGGAAGAGTTAATTTTGTATTTATAACATAAGCATGGATATCAATGTTAAGAATTGCCACTTAACTTTGGATATTCTTGGGGCTATGTCAGTAACCTTGTTTCTCTTGCGGATGTCTTCATTTCTGATTCGATCACGCAAGGAAACCCCGAGCATAGCTCCGAAAGGGTAACCAACTCAGAATTTGCTGGGCGTCAGATACCCACACCCAGCGCTGGAAAAGGTTAGGTAGAATGATTGAGTTAACTAAATTAGTAGCATTGGTCCTTTATTCGGAGTCGTAAAGCTTATAATCAAAATTGAGTGGGCGATAAAATTATAATGTTCTTGTTTATGATAAGTGATGTTTATGTGGAGTTTGTTATGGATTGCTATTGAGATTATTGAGGGTCTATCGATAAATTCTGAATCCCTAGATTTTACGTATTCATGATAATAAGATTTTTAGGAATCCTAGATAACTAAACATTCGTCAGCTCGACTACGCATCTCTCTGCAAAAGCTGAAATTGCAAACTTCCCGGCACCTAAGATCTCAGTTCTTTCTGTACCTTCCTAATTAAGATAAAAAAGATCTCTGTAAAGATATTTTGATAATTAATGTCAATTGACACGAAATATTTGGCTAAATTGATGTCCCTTTCTGAGAGTTTTCGAAAAAAAAGGACTTTATTTTATTTCAAACCCAGTAAAGAAAAATCGTTGCCTTAATTAATATAACTGTCACTAAGTATCAACGGATGTAAGTATTTTGAATTTTTACTACGTAATTTGTTGACACGGTTGGTGTAATCAATGGTTGAGCGATTGGCTACTGCGCTGCGTGTCCCGGGTCGATTCCCGCACGGTACAAATATTTGTATGGCCTACAGATAGTTGTGCCGGATCTGGGGATCTTGTGTATCTAAGTTTAAATGTGTGTAAACGCCTCCTAATTTAAATAAAAGAAGAAGGAAAAGAAGTTATCTAGGATAAATACTAAATAAAAACAAGCTTGATTCCAAAGGTTGACAAGTTTTCTGACAGATTATAAAGTTATACTCATCTGCTTATCAAAAGAAGTTACTCTTTTATTTATAAAATGTCAGACCAGAAAGACAGATTTTTTTTTGAGAATTTGAATTTAGAATCTGATAGTCAGTAGACAGATCAGATTTTTTTATAATTTAGGCACAATGTATTTTATAGGCATAAGTACTTGGAAAATTTGTATATCTACGAGAATCAATATAAATTATATGCTACAGCACTTACCAGTAAACCACGTCTCAAGTATTATTCTACGTCTCATTGAAACTGCTTAATCAATTAACGATAATTTACATAATTCAATTAATATGCATGAAATAGAATAGCATTATTAATTGTATACCTAATTGTGTTAATTGAATGTCTATTCCCCGTATAATTGCTGCGGATCCTGTTACAAACTGTCCCTTCGGTGCGACTAGGTCGACAGGAAAGTTAAAACTTTATTGTATAGTGTTGAAACGGTTCACTTAATCTGAATGTTGTCGTAGGATTTTATTCTTTGTTCAAGCGTTTGGTCGTCAAGAAGCCCGTGGCTTTTGTTTGTGTGAGATTTTTTTTTTACGTAATATGAAATCTTGAAACTATAGCTTGGCGCCTTCTTATCAAAATATCATTATTCTGTAGGTAAATTAATTAATTTTCTGCCATCATTAAAAATAAAAATAATGTTATTCCACTCAAGCTAAACCAACTAAATCTACCTAATTGATTGAAACTAGATTCCGATCACAAATTCTAAGTAAAAATAAGTAATATTGTTGAAACAATGAAACTAGATACATACCTTTTCTAAACAATGTGCCTAGCCTTTTCCCAACTATGTTGGGGTTGGCTTCCAGTCTGACCGGATTCAGCTGAGACCCTGTGTTTTACATGGACTGCCTATCTGAACTCCACAACTCAGCAACTGGGTAACACGGCAAGACTGGTGTCAGATCTGAAGCTTCTGACTACTCGTAACGACTGTCAAAGATCTTCGAATGACAGCCGGGACCAACGGCTTAACGTGCTTTCCGAGGCACGGAGGAAACTCGGTAGGTATGTTGAAAATGGCCACCCATCCACGGCCCGACCTCGTCTAGCGTTGCTTAACCTTAATGATCGACCCGTGCGGCTGTTATTATTTAGCCACGAGCTCCTCTATACATACCTTTTCTAATAATTAATTTTAATATTTTTTTTATTTCAATTTCTAATTTATATAAATATTTATTTAAGACCAAATTATTCCCACCATCTCTTCACTTTTCACGTAAAATATTTACCAACTATGCAAATAAAAGCTCATCTATCCAACTGAAACTGATCGAAATCTAATTTATCAGAGCTTACTAGGATATAAGCCATAAAAACTCAGGCCCAAAATAACTTCACATTCTTGCTCTATAATCTAAATATCGGTAACGATAATGATTATAACACTTATTTAAAAACATCTCGAAACTGTAAAACGATTGCTCAGCACATTCTATATTCAAAATTCATTTTTTTTGTTTTGTTTTCAGCCTTTTCTGACCCACTGCAGGGCAAAGGCTTCCTTTTCTTCCTTCCATTCCTCCAAGTTTAATTCAAAATGTCTATAGAAAATTTGAATTTAGAATTTGCTAATCAGTTTTTAAATACCTCAGAGATTTTTATAAATACACCATCAGTTTCACCACAACCAAAAATTGTCTCCAAATAAGAACAGAAATACCCGCAAAAAAAACAACAGAAATATAATTCACGATGTTTACAACGATCTGTCAAGACAACGCAAAAACAAAATAATACATAATGCTTAAAAAGAGCCTCTGAGACTTGAACCCATGTCTTCATATAATCCTCTGAAACTCGGGCTTTTTTTGCGGGGTTATACAAAAAATGACACATTATTATTCTTAGGTTGTGTCGACAACTATTAAGATAAAGTTTAGTACATTAATAACAGGAGCGAGGGGTGGAAGTTTTCTTGAAAGTAGCTACCGAAAAATTATAGATTTTAGTGCCTTTTAGTCAGTTTTTAAGTATAAGGAGAATCGTGTTACAAAGGCTGTTTGCCTAGCATTGGTAAAAAGCCTTTGTGCCTGGTAGTACCTTTTTAGAAATATGTTAAAAATCAATCACGTCTTTATGTCATTGGAAGATATTTTATATCAATGGCAAAGCTTTTTACTTTTTACGAAATACATCTTTGGCGACATTTATTAGTCAATCCGTGTTGTAGCAATCAAAAAGATTTTTGGAGCACAAATGAAAAACAATCTATATTTCAACTAACTATTTTGATATTTTTTTTTGCAATAAAATGCATAATGAAAGTCATAATTCAACTTACCGTGACAGAAAAACAACACTAAACACAAAAACTCACAATGTCAACCACATCACATACAACAATTTAAATTTCATAATTAAAAACGTCAGGTTAATCGAAGCACGTTTACCGATACAATTTCTATGCAAATCGTCCTGTTTCTCAATCACACCGCTGTAAATCCAATTAATAAGCTCACGTTTATTCGTCAATTATCGGAATTGGTCCGTTCATTCGTTCGCCGACGACGCGTGCTCACCGTACGGCGGCTAAGCGACGACTGAAAATGAAAATGCGTTCAGTCGACATTCTCGAACGATTCAAGCTGAGCAGTGCATACCACCGCTGTGTGCACTGCTGCATATTTTTGAATTTCGAACCACTAAAGAATTTTTGACTCTGGTACTCTTTTTAATACAAACTCGTTTGACATCGTGTTTACGGACACAAGGGATTTTTGTGAACATAACAAGATTATTTCATCGTTTTATGAGGGTATATTATGTATGTGTCGTCACGTTTTTCCTTGCTGAGTAAATAGGGCTTCAATCCCTTTTATTAGAAGTTCGTTTGTATTGTGTGAGCTACATACAATAACATGGAAACTTTTGTGTGTTATCTGTATTCATAAGTTCGGAACTGTTTTGTTGTTTTCTGGCTAGGTTAAGTGGGACAGTAAAAGTAACCAATTAAAAAGTTTATCGTTTAGCCGACTAATGTCCCGTTTTGGCATCGTTGTGAGTGGAATATAGCATTTAGTATTATTTAACTTTTGTCTGCGACTTCATTTGAATTCAAAGTGTGAGATTCCGTGTGACCCACTGAAGGGAGGACTTTCGGGAAATCTTTTCTAGGTAAACTAGCTACATTTCAAATATATTTTTTTGCAGTTTCGGAGTTTAGTGGGCTAAGTAGGATAGTGTTGTAAAGGGACGAATCAAAAAGCCAAGATCATTTAATAAAAGGTGGCTTAACTTTCATTACGATAATTTCAGCCGTAAGGTGACTACTGCTAGACTTTGATGTCCCACAAGCCTTGCCATATCTACTGATGAAGCTCAGGGCCTTCTTGCACCCAACAAATTCCCCAATCGCGTGATCGAATCAGAAATGTAGAGATCCGCAAGAGAACCAGGGTTACCGACATAGCCCGAAAAATTTCCAAACTTAAGTGGCAGAAGGCAGGGCACTTTGCTCGGAAAACGGATAGCCGATGCGGCAGAAAAGTTTTGGAGTGGCAACTGCGAACTGTAAGAATTTGCGTTGGAAAGCTTTCCACCAGGTGGACCCGCTGGATGCGGGACGCTTGGGGCAGGCCTACGTCCAGCGGCGGACGTCTTTCGGCTGATATGATGATGATGATGCTACTGATGAACGTGAAGAGTTTGCTTCGATTCCCAGGGCTATGTGGTATTAGGTTCTTTCTTTCTTTCTTTCTTTCTTTACACCCATAATAGCTTCTGACTACCCAGTCAGAAGCTTGAGATCTGACACCAGTCTTGCCAAGAGGTACCGTGTTACCCAGTTGATGGGTTGTCAAATCAAATTAAATATTCTTTATTGACATAATAATTGTTTACAGCAATGTTGAAGCCTCTGACACCCGAACTAGGCGGTCCTGTATGACAGGAGTCAGCTGCAGCAGGTTGTGGAGGTCAGATAGGCAGTCGCTCCATGTAAAACACTGGTACTCAGCTAAATCCGGTAAGACTAAAAGCGCCGACCCCAATATAGCTGGGAAAAGGCTTGGCAGATTAATTGACATCAATAGGTTCGCCCCGTCTAAAGTAGGACTTAATTTAAAACGCTGGCGATATCTGGGTGTTCTTTATGTAAATACACCTCATCTGGAAATACTGGTAGATACTAAAAATAAAGAGTTCTTTTTTCATTTTTTGATTTTTTTAAAGTTACTTTTATCACGAGCTACGAAGCTTCCAGTACTATTTCTTATCCTTTGATGATCCTTACTGATGATAATTATGTTTATTAAAATCGACGTAATATTTTACTCGAACTCAAAATTAGTTTATTATCTACAAATCGCGAAAAGAAAAGGATTTCTTCTGAAATAAAGTACCTAAAACTATTTTAATAAAAAACTCTAAAGTGATCAAATCAATTACGCAGACTTCTAAGTCTTAACAATTTATTTGAAGAACTAAGTTTATTCATTAAATGAGTTTAGTTAAGTTTCTTTTTTTAATCACTTGGAAATAATTTTTCGGCACTAAAATAATTGCTATATTTTGTTCTTAGGCGCTCGGCTGACGGAGCAACTTTAATTTGAGCAACTACCAACTTTTGGAAAGTTCAATTCCCTTTTTTTTTTCCGAAACTTACTGTGAGTTACCGCAACAAAATGGACCAGTATACGGTTGCCACGATTGGCGTGAGCAAAACTGAATTGATGCAGGCTGCTGCGAAAAACGGGGAGGGAGTAAAGTCGCCTGGTGCGTTGCGGTTGCAGAAACCAGCAACTGGCCACAGGTGAAGCAATATTGCCAGTTTCTAGTTGCGGAAATTTCGAAATTATATCGTCACAAAAGCAAACGAAAACATTTTTCGATCTCGAAAACTCAAAACATAAATTTGCTATATCTGCGCAGTTTCCGAAAATTATATGAAAATCGTCATAAGCAGCCAATTGCGTAATGCAGGAATTATGTGTTTTTACATCTTCGCTGTCTTTTCTGATTAATTTAATTGCGAGATCCGGGACTCGTTGAGTTTCATTGACTCGGCGCTTTTAGGTGGTGGCAACTTTTAGTGCTGGCTTTCAGGAGTTACAGTGGCAGGGTATAATAGTGTGGCGGATTTGTCCTTACAAAATAGCTCAGAGACCCAAGTTGCTGCGTCTGTGAAACGCCTTAATTTTCTGAATGAGGTCGAGCGCTCTTGTACGCATTTCCAGCAGTAATGAGATATTATTATATTTTAAATGGTTTCATTGTGATTTATTTTTATTTTTTTAGAACATTTATATAATTTGGTGGTTGTGTAGAGATCAGACAGTCTGACTGAGTATTAGGTTGCAGATTTCAAACCTAGCGAGTGCTTTGTGATTTTGTGAATAGCTAAACTGTCCATATTTCCGAATCGGATTAAAACAATGGTAATTTCTATTGTGTCTGGAAATTGACACTTTGAGGGTTATGTTATATTTGAGACGTTGTCGCTCACAATGGGCCTAATCAGAAAGCTTAAAGTCACGCAAAGGGCAATGGAGACGGATATGCTCGGAGTTTCCTTGCGTGATCGCATCAGAAATGAGGATATCCGCAGGAGAAAGAGGATATCCAAAGTTACCGACATAGCCCAAAGAATTCCAAAGCCTATTGGCAGTAGGCAACGCACATTGCTCGCAGAATGGAAGGCCGATGAGGCTGAAAAGTTCTGGAGTGACGACCGCGAACCGGAAGACGATTCATTGGAAGGCCTCCCACTAGGTGGACCGATGACCTGGTTAAGGTTGCGGGAATATTCTGGACGCGAGGCGCACGGGATCGGTCGGTGTGGCCACGCCTGGGGGAGGCCTATGTCCAGCTGTGGACGTCTTTCAGCTGTAATGATGATGATGATTATATTTACTATAGTAACTCTCCTGGTCCTTTTATACAAAACAACTTTAAGCAGAACTAGCTTATAATTTTTGCAGTTCTTAAACACAGGTCTTCTCTCAGTGAAAGACTAGGTCATATTCCACCACGCGAGTCCTGTGCAGTTTGACTTACTTGACTTAATGTCCTATAACCGCTAGATGGAGCAGAGGACGTCCACAGATGTCCTCCATCGCGATCGGTCTTGAGCCTCACGCTTCACCTCGCTCCATGTCATTCCGATGCTCGTCGTTTCTGCCAATACGGTGCGACGCCAGGTTTGACGGGGACGGCCACGCTTTCTTTTCCCTTGGGGATTCCAGTCCAAAGCTTACTTGGGTATGTGATCGGGGCCCCTTCGGAGCGTGTGGCCAATCCATCTTGCGACGCTTGATTTGGCGGTCGATCGGGCTCTCGTGGCATTTCTCCAACAGCTTGGAGATGGTCTCGGGCCAGTAAATTCCGAGAATGCGACGAAGACAGCGGTTGACGGAGACTTGTATTTGGCGTGAGATGTCCTTTTTGACCGGAAGTTCACAAAGAATATCACGTTCACGCTCACGTTTCGCACCCGTAGAGCAGCACGAATTTGACATTGGACCCGAAGATTTTGAGTTTAATCCTTCGGGTTAGTTTTCGCGATTGCCAAACCGGACTCAGCTGAAGCTTGATCTTCTTCACTACCCCAAGTCTCTGACACGACACTCCCTAGGTATGTAAATTTGTGTTCCACTGCCTCTGTGACAATCAGCAACGGTGAGTAGTTCCTCACACCAGTTCTCATTTTCTGGGTCTTCCGGATGTTTATAATGAGCCCCGTTTTTGCCGCTTCCTGACGAAGATCGTTTAGCTTTGCTTGCATATCGGTGTGGGTATGACTCAGCAGGCATAGGTTATCGGCGTAATCCAAGCCTGACAAGACGTTGGATAATCCCCACTCTATGCCGTGGCGCCTGTTATCATATATGCGAAGCATAATTCCATCAAGAACGACAAGGAAGAGGAGCGGCGACAGGAGGCAGGCTTGGCGAACACCCGCGTGCAATTTTACGTCATCCGATATGTGGCCGTTATGAGTAACCTTACAGGAATATTTCTTGTCATATTTCTTCAGATATTTGGTGCCAGGATGTGTTTGTTGCCAAGTGTCTGGCTTCATTTGAACCTTGAACAAACTATAACTCAAACGCTACCATCAAGCCACCTCTACCACTGTGTAACTGTATGAACGAATTCATGGGTTCAGTATTTTACAAATGGTTGTGAAATTGCATTGGTGACCAGTGGTAACGGAACTTCAAACCCTGTGTGTTCATGCCCGAACGTAAATTTATGTATCGTGTAGTCTATTACACTACACTACAGATACAGTTTTGTCTTACTTGTAACTATACTATAACCCAGACACTGTTAGTTTTGCCTACAAAATAGGGATTGATCTGAAAATAAATGACCAAAGTAGGACGGGACATCCGCGTTCACACGTTCCAATGAAAAAGTTTTGTAGGACAAATCAATTTACATTACAGAAGGGTTTTCTGCGTAGTTTATTTTTCGATAATATAGGGATTTTATTTGCTAGTTTGTTGGGAGATTTGTTAATAACTGAAAAGCGTAGGTAAACCTATACATCCCTGTATATTGCATGATAATGAACAAAAAATCCGTTCAATTAATTTATAAAGAGAATGTCTTTAAAAAATACTTTTTTTTCTGGGATATGTCATTGTTTGCATATTTTTTATTTTTCTTCAAATCTTACCCCAGGTTTCTGGATATAAATTATCAACTACTCATAATTCAAACCCAAGCTAGGTGATGAAATTGACCATTAAGAATAAATTCATTTATACAATCACAGCAGCTAATTTTTGTGAAAATAGGTCACATTAGGTGACTAGATATAATACATGGGCCGCAATAAATTTTCAAATTAGTTTCCGCGGCCCTGACTCAAGCAACTGAAGGAACACGGGTGGGTGTTGTGACAGTAAAAGTCTTTTACTGACTAAAACACACAAATCATCCAATGACTTAACCCGCTTCAACTAGAGCAGGGAAGACATTGGATGTTTTTCTACACAAAAAAAGGTATGTAACACATGTGATGGATTTTCGTTCCAGAAAATAGATCTAATCATAAAAAGACATTACCGAAACTTAAGAGCGTAACAATTTCTCAAAATGTACATATTGCTCAACTTGCTCATGTTGTGTTTTATTTACTTCTAGACAATGATATTCAAATAAACAGATATGTTATAAGCGCGCGCATTGTGAAGACTCGAATAGTAGACAATTGTATGATTTAGTCTTTAGTTTATGTCACGCATGGCGAAGAGCGATACGCTTTGTTGAAAAAAAAACAAAATTAAAAAAATGCCATCGTGTGTATTTAGAAAGTGTACCAATTATAATACCAAATTACATAAAACAGAAGGGATCTCATACCATATGTAAATACGCAATACACCTCAATTTACTAATTTATTTCAATTTTTTTTCCTAATTTTCTGATATTTGGAGGTTACAAAAAGAAAAAACATTGGTTGTCAGAATAATGTTTGTTTACATTCACACGCAAGTGACAAACACTAGCTGTCTCTTTTTTTTCTTGTTTGTTTTATCAAGCCATCCCTTTCGACATTGTAGTGGAATGTCAGATGAATGAAAAGTGTGTATGTGTGCTGCCGCTGCTGCGCGGAACACTTTTTTCAATTGTTTTGTGAGTGTATAACGTATCTGTTTATTTGAATATCATTGCTTCTAGATAATTATATGGATGTTCTGCTTGATGTATTATGATCTTCTTGTAGATGGTTCCCACTTTAAACATTAATCTTGCAAAAATAGATTATTGTTATGTAATATATTAAAATGAGTGAAAGAACTAATTGGTAACTAAACAATACGTTACTAAGAAAATGGCCTTCAGAACGCATATAAAAGACGTATCACACAGCAACATCATCTAAGAACAATAAAATTCTGCCACCATATACGGAGTATGTTATTATACCATGATTCAGCACTACTGGACACACAATGCAAGATGGCGCCTACAGCTGTCAGTCTGACAACAAATGACGTAGAGAACTGTCATGTAAGGGTGACCCTAGATTACTTGAGTGTACGGGTCTATTGTAGGTGGTGTTATCCGCTTCTTGAGTACAAGGTGTTAAACTTATCAGGTACGACCAATGAACATTACATGAGACCTGATCCTCTGAAGAGCCAGGTAGAGCTGTACTTACAATTAATCAATAAATATTTAAGCTATACTGGGTTGATTATGAAGCTCGGGGCTTGCACATAATATCATCATATCAGATGACATGATATCAGATCACTAAGTTGCAGGTTTTCAATTTAATTTCGATACTAAATTACTAAAGAAGTTACTTACGGATCTGCTTTTTGCGATACCAAGTTTTTTGTTCTAAACTATAATCGTCACAATCTAAGTCTGATGACTTTTCTCATTATTATGAACTTCTACCGAAAAATCAAATTCATAATCCTAACTAGCTGAGCCCGTGGCTTCGCTCCCGTCCACTGCCTACTTTAACCTACTTACTTACCTAACTACCCTACCCAACCCTACTTACCTAGACCTACCTACCTACCCTATTTACCTTGCTACCTTTATCCTATGCCTATCCTACCTATCTACCAATATTTTTTCTAGGGTAATGAATCTTAACAACGCCATTCAGAAAATGGCGTCAAATGCACATCGCCATTGACGTGTGTTGCTGTCTATGTGTGTGTCTGTCTGTGGCATCATAGCTCCTAAACGGATGAACCGATTATGATTTAGTTTTTTTTTTTGTTGGAAAGGTGATTTTGTCGAGAGTGTTCTTAGCTATGTTTGAATAAAATCGGTTCAGCCGTTCAAAAGTTACGGGCGTTTTACTGTTTGAAACGGCGTGTTTTCGCCGTCATAATTACTTGTTCAATAGATTGCCGATCGAAGCGTATCTACTATGTACTAGATAAATTATGAAGCATAAAATAAAAAAGTGAAGGAGGTTTTTTAAATTTTGAAATTTTACTTGTACTTCTTGAACACCTTAAATTCATCTAACTTTTAATAGAATGAACCGATTGCGATGAAACAAAAATTACGTAATAATTTAAGTTACGCACAAATTTTTATATATAATAGTTTCGTACATTTTACATGATTTGTGCACAACTAAACAGATAAACAGACAAAAATTCCATAAATGCTGAAAATGGATTCTGTTGGTCATCCTTTAACACCCTGGCTACTTTTTTAATATTTTCGATGTACAAAAACGAGATTTCTACAGATTGAAATGTATTGATATTGATGTAACCCATACCTACACTATAACAACGAAGTATACGAATTAAGCATACAATTGGTTTGTTGAACCAATTTTTTTTTTGTAAAAAATGAAAAGATCATATATTATATAAGTTTCCGTACAAAACTATTTTTAGTTTTTTTTTTTCACTTTAATTACAAAGTAAAATCCAATTGAAAATATATTTTTGAATCCAGTACCGAAAACACCCCGATAGTTTGCCGAACAAAGCCGAGCCCGTGTGACGTCACAACGTTCATTTCTTCTCATTGTAGCACATAGCTGATACATTGTTTTGACTTTTAACCGATTCAATCTTGTTATTATCGTCAATATATTGATGAATATCGAATATATTGATCATAAATATCGAACCTTAAAAGTTATCGTGCTTGCTTCGTACCATTATGTACGAATACTACAAAAAGATCCCAATTATATGTGTTTCGCGCAATAGCCTAGTACCTAGCAATCTACTAAATTTAAGCAATGTGCTATGTCTAACTAGATTCCAATTATAATGTGTTAATGCTGTTGTTATCTTGTTCTAATTTAGTATTAGATTCGTATTAAATTCTTACTTTGATCATTAAAGACTGATAATAATACATTTTTAAGGGAACTTTCTAGCAAAGTTGACATTGTTGTGTATAATTACGTAACTTGAAAATATGTTTTTTTGTTAATGGTGATATATTCATTATTTTATACTTAAATGACAGATATAGGCGTAAAACTAACATTTCTGTTTGAATTGTGAGAATCGATCGACGTATTTAAGAGATATTTACTGAAGAATTAGTGTAACGAAAATCTAAGTACCAAGTTAATATTTTTACGTTTCTGTTCTACAAACTTTTTAGTGTTTCTAAATATATAATATAGACATTAGTGTTCAATTTTATTAAGGGATATTGTCAATCTGCCTAGCCTTTAACCCAGTAACTGGGTAACACGGTACCCCTTGGCAAGACTGGTGTCAGATCTCAAGCTTCTGTCTACCCGTAACGACTGTCAAAGATCTTCAAATGACAGGCGGGACCAACGAGTTAATGTGCTTTCCAAGGCACGGAAGAAACACGGTATGTTGAAATGGTCACCCATCCACGGACCGACCTCGTCAAGCGTTGCTTAACCTTGATGATCGAACAGTGCGGCTGTTATTATTTAGCCACGAGCTCCTCTATTAAGGGATATGTAAATAATGGGAATTACCAAAAATTTTATGTGTATGTGTATCATATTTAGTGGTATCTAATGAAGTTTTTTGTTAACCAAAGTCAAAGTTTCGCGCCAATCGTGTTTGTTTACTTTTTATTTTACACCGATATCACCTACCTATATGTAAAAACGATTACATTATGACAATTATGTTTCCTAATGTACCTGGTAAACAACATTATCTAACACCGGTCCACTCTCACGTATTATTTATTACGACTACTTTATTTAACCTCAAAAGTTCCAATTCGTCCATCAGGTGGGTATATTATCGAGATTAGCCTTTATAAATCCTTTATAAATCCTTTATCACACATGACTAAATAAAATTTGTTGCTTAGTAATATTTTGCACTAATTTTCGGATATTTTTAGTCAATCTACGTGTAGTTGACACTATAGTATCATGATTTCCTTGAACGTTATGACGTCACCAACATGGCGACCAATTGTGGCCCGTTTGTAGTCACGTGGTTCTTTTCAAAATTTTATCGATTTTCAATTGCTTATAATAAATTGAAAAAAATATTTAAGAGTTTTTTGAAACGACAATATAATTTAAGTTATGTAAAGTTTCGAAATAAATTAAAAAGATCGTCATTTTTTTTAAATTCAACAACCCAATTAAGCATCAAGTTTAACTTAATCAATTACTAATATACTTTATAATAATATTGTTAAGTTTCTTCTGACAATTAAATTTAACAAATTTCACAGTCTAGATAAATAATTATTTTAATCGAGAGATGAATCAGTAATGTAGAGATCCGCAAGACAACCAGGGTTACCGGCATAGCCCGAAGAATTGCCAAACTTAAGTGGCAGTGGGCAGGACACATTGCTCGCAGAACGGAAGGCCGATGGGGCAGAAAGGTTCTGGAATGGCGGCCGCGAACCGGAAGACGCTGGAAGGCCTCCCACCAGGTGGACCGATGATTTGTTGAAGATTGCAGGGATCCGCTGGATGAGGGGCGCACGGGACCGGTCAATGTGGCGACGCTTGGGGCCTATGTCCAGCAGTGGACGTCTTTCGGCTGATATGATGATATAGATTTTTACAAATATTACTCGTTTAATAGGTTATGATAGGAATTGGTATAGAGAGACTGCAGGGTGAAGGTGGGTCAATACTGGCTAGCTAGATAAGATAAGACAGATTGTCATTTAATAAAAACGAAAAAGCAAAGTGATTATTCTATTCCTTGATTGAAACGGCTTGCAATGAGATAATTAAACACTGAAGCGCTTATTACCCACAAAGGAGAGCAATGGTGGCCCAGTGGTAACGGCCGTGACTTACAAGTTGTAGGGCGTGGGTTCGAACCGTGTAGGCCTATCACTTTGTGAAAAATCATCACCACTGCTCTCAAAACGGTGAAGGAAAACAACGTGAGGCAACTGGGCATGTCTTAGAACCAAAAATTGGAAGACATGTGATATCTACCAGCATGCACTGGGGGTCCGCGCGGGGTGGATTACTGCCCATACCGTCTCACAGAGAGGATGCCTGCACGCACAATGGACCAAATTGGAGACTAAGTGCAGAAAAGGGGGTCCACCTAAAACCAACCAACCAACCCATTAAAAAACTCAAGTCCTGGCCCCTTCATTAACTTTAACCGACATCTCCAACTGCTCCCGTTACCACTACAACCGCTAATGAAAAGCTCAAAATTAAGCAATTAACCAACATCAAATTAGGACGTCGAAGTTTTTGTCATCATTAAGCCTGTAATTGGCACAGAATGGCCATTTCCATTTCTACCTGTATTTACATAGCAAATGGGCAAAATCGGCTAATGGTCCCGCGTTTCGGAGGCGGGAATTGTGCAAAACGGGCATTATTCCCCGCTTGGAATTGTTGTAATAAGATCTAGTTGGGGACCGATTTGGTGATAGACAATTAAGGTGATATTGTTGACAAAATCGGTCAGGCCTACTATAATATTTCTTTTCTTATATTATACATTTATTAACCGACATTCGAAAAAACGCTTCCAAATAACAATAAACTCTACAAAGTGAAAAATAACATCAATATTGGATGTCGGTGTTTGTGTTTTTGTTTCTTCGTTTTTTGACACCGACTGCCGAAATTGAAGTAATTTTTCACTTTCTAGTGTTTTTTTGTTTGGAATACGATTGTATTTTTTGAGAAAAAGTTAATATTTTTCACTTTTTAATGGTACATAATGAAAAAGTTCTATAGTAAGGTATCTATAATGCCCACAGTGATGCCATAATAGATTATCAGAATAACATGTAACTTGAACATAACTGGTGGATTGTGTACCAGGATACACATCTGCGTACCCGTTTAGAGTGTACTGGCGTGATGGTATGTTGTGAAATGGTGTAAACAATAACCAGACATGCGATTGCAGTAATCCCGAGAGATTTGCCGTCATTCTAGAGTTCTCTTGTATATCTCCGAAGTTCTTCATCAGATCTTTACCAAATTGAAATAGAACCATTTCGAAAAAAATAATTTTGCAAATCCGTTTATATATAAAAATAATCTAGACATTTGAATTGAGAACCTCCTCCTTTTTGGGGAGTCGGTTAAAAATCTATTATAATTTTGTACCCATTTATTAACCGACTTTCGAAAAAGGAGGAAGTTTTATGATCAACCGTACCTATGTATTTTTTTATGTACGTTCCCCGATATTTCCGTCAATTTTGGACCGATTTTTGGCAATTCTTATGAAGTATTCCCGATTGTGCACCTATTTTTAGGGCATCTATGCTTTGAGCACCAAAGGTTTTCCTATTGTGCTAGAAAGGGTACTTTCTCCGAGGTGGTCCCATTATGATTTGGTGAACATCTGAAAAAGAATAAATTTTGAAATTTGTATGATGCTGAGGTGTGAACACACGACACAGTAGAAACAAATGAATTCGCTGTCAGATCCTGCGGTAAGATTGAAATTCGAACGCTGTTGAAGAATAAAGTTAATACCAGTCTTGGCAGGGGTTTTCGTATTACTCAGTTACTGGTTTGTTGTTACGAGGAGGTTTATTTCGTTTCCAATTTCTATATAAATAAAATCGCCTTTGATCTTTACCTAATTATGGGAAAATTACAGAAATAATCCCATAATTAGGTAGAGGTCAAAGCCTCGTCTTTAGCAGAAGGCACGAGTTTTGATCTGGTCAAGCAGTCTATTAAGATTTCCTTTGACAACATTCTCAGAAGCATTCTTAAGTTTGTTTTTATAACCAGCTAATATTATTTGCTCTGTCTTACTTAAAGGTCTCTTGAAGTAAACGTTCCTTGAATCCTTCCGCGAAATGTGTTCGTGAGGTGAAACTTTAGTGTGAAATCTGAAACTATGGAAAATAGTTGGCAAATTGATCGATTTCGTAGTAAAGCACTTTTATTACCAAATACTTAGCTAATAATAATTGATTTAATTTTTTATTTAAACACGATGGATGATTAGATTTTATGGATAAACATGATAAATATTGTATATTTATTTAAACTTCATGTACAATTGTGGTACATAGGCGGACTTAATGCCACAAGGAATTGTCTTTTTAACCTTTTGGTTAAAAAGGACAACGTTGTGAAAGGGTACAAAATAACATCTTGTATACGAAAATGTATATACTTACATATATATTATTTATACACATATACAAATAAAAAAGACTGATAAATACTTCAACAAATACCAATAAAAAACGAGAAACCTATTAATAAGGACTATGACTAGACTTCTGTCTCTAGTGAGGCTATTTAGTCAGACTTAAATGGTGGTCAAGTACTTTTCTTTTAAAAGTGAACTCCATCCATCCATCACGAGATCAGCTTCATAGTAACACATTATTTCAATATTTCCAAAGTAACATAAGTTCAGTCAAGGTTCAGCTTAATCAAATGCTAGGAAAGTCCTTGAAAAATAGTTATTAATTACCGAACGCAATCAAAGTAATATCTATAAAGATTGTAATAAAAAGCCGCCAAAAACTCAAAAGAAAATACAGTTTGTCTTACAAGAAAATCCAATCAGACAAGTTCAACGACCTAGACTCTTTTATCGCTAACGTCAAAATTACCTTCAAGTATTCTCCGTTATCTGCGTCAGCCTACCCTCGCGCTGCGTCTTACAAATAAAACGCGTTCGGAAACAATTGGGCCGACTGATTGATTGCCATACACGCTGCGTATAGATAGAGCGTTGGAGTAGGAATGATTGGCGAAGTATAGAGGACACTATTTTAGGTAGCCAATTATTATTTATGTATAGGTAGTATTTTATAGAGCAAATTGGAGGTGTGGAAGCACATACTGGCAAGCTAGCTATGTGCTATGCTAGACTATAATCTATATCTTTGACAAATTTTATACAAATCCGTTCAGCCGTTCTGGCGTGATTGAGTAACAAACAAACATCCATACATTCATATCGCATTTATGATATTAGTAAAAGATATATAGTTATAGTAAGAAGTTGTGTGTGTATTTAACGCCCGAGTTGCAATTTTTTTTTTAGGTAAGATAGATAGATAGATAAAACATTTATTCAGTGCACACAAAAGACACAGCACAACACACAAAATCACATACATGTGGGTATTTGGAAAAAAAAGGTGCCAAAATACAAAATAAAAAGAAGAAGAAAAAACAACATAATACAAATAAAAGTGACACAAGTAACATACCTACTTCAATTAAAACACAGCCTAACCTATAGCCTCGCGCTTGACCACTCTCTCACAGGGTGAGATAGTGGTGAAGTCACTCTATTTATTTTTATTAGTTTGGATTTTAATTTTTTTATTAGTCTGGACGGTAAGCGTCTGAAAATCAACCATACCTACTGTAATAAAATACATGCTCATCCACCGACAGATAAAAGTATTATTGAATCAAAAACAACGCAATAAATTCTGTCAGAATTAAATAAATTTTACGAACAGAATATTTGAAATGAATAAAAACTGTAGTTCTATGATGAAAATAATAATTGTTCATGCAGAGAACTAACTCGGAGCTTTTAGTAGCAGCAGTATTATTTCCAGTTTTGTCACTGTCTACTCTTTCTTGTCTAGTCTCTTCTCTATCTCTTTCTTTAAGACAACGACAGTCACCAACGACCTTGCGGTAACAAAACGCTCACTTGTTACACATCCGCGCGACCCAAAATTTTGTAGATTTATGTACTTTTCTTATTATTCTTTAACCTAAATAAACCTAAGATCAAAATTTAGATGATTAAATTGTCCTTGAGGTGGTGAAAATTTTATTGTAATACGCCCGGCGGTTTTGGTGCAATTGTCGTTTATTTTTCCGTGTTATTTATAATTTTACAAATTAATTACACTATGTAATACGACTAAAACTGAAAATGTTCCTAGATAAAATTATTAAGAAAATGGTCTAATGTTACATATTATTGTTATATTTTTTCCAGTAAACTTTAAAACAGGCTACTGGGGGTCAGCTTCTGATTTTAAAATGAGAATCACGTCTAAACGGCTAGTCGTAATTTAGCTGATTTTAAAATGAGAATCACGTCTAAACGGCTAGTCGTAATTTAGCTGATTTTAAAATGAGAATCACGTCTAAACGGCTAGTCGTAATTTAGTTGATTTTAAAATGAGAATCACGTCTAAACGGCTAGTCGTAATTTAGCTGATTTTAAAATGAGAATCCCGTCTAAACGGCTAGTCGTAATTTAGCTGATTTTAAAATGATCTTTCGCCAATTATCTGCGCCTTACACAAAACCGCTGTTTGACTCTGCCTATTTCTTCGCTTACTTCTTCTGAAACACTCTTTCACATAAAGGAGAAAAGTTTGCGCCTAGTAAAGTATTTACGCTTACACTCTTTGCGCTGTAGCATGGTGCGGGTGACATGCGTATACGCATTTTTTGTTGTTTAACGTCATACCATATACCATAGTTGCCTGTATGAGGTTAAATTACAAAAAAAATCGTTTACGTATATGCGTAAAAAATGTTCCTGAAACTGTCACGCGCACCATGCTACAGCGCAAAGAGTGTACAGATATTAATTTGCATTAGAAGTATTACTTGTTTCTATAAACGTAAGCTCAAGTCACATCCACTTTCAAAAACGCGCTCTACAGCTTATCAAATACTTAGTGCTAAGCCTATAAAAGCGGTAATCTATAATCAATACCGCTCAACACCTAAGCATTATCCGTCGAAATTAGGAAGTCCTTCCCACGAATAATGAAAATACGACACCGTTATTAGCCCAGTTTTTGTTGGATAACCTCATTAGATGGGACTTTAAAGTAACTTTGTGAAAACACGGACTTTGATGGATAGGGGCTACAAACTCGAATGATACTCGGTATTATACTGGGTGACTTGTTAAACGAGGGACATTATTGAAACAGGCTTATTCAGTATTCAATTTTCGTTCGCAAAATTTTTTGAACAAAAAAATTAAAGCGTTTTCCAAAACAAAGCGAAAAATATCTTTCTTTTCGGGAGTCCGTGTCTTTGAAACCTATTTTTTTTCGTTTTTGACATCGACTTCCCAAATGAAAGTTATTTTTTGCGTGTTACCCACTCTTGTGTGATACTATTGTCACTCGGCTTCGCCTCGATAAACCCATACTCGTGTTTTAATAACCTCTATTATATGACCATTGCATAAACTACTATTATTTATTTATTGTGTGCTTTGAAGTACATTAAAAATAGCTTCATCTTATGACAACTCCTTCCTATACAATCTTGAAATTGTCGTAAAACCTCAGTGTTGTCGAAATGTCTTAGCTAAATATAATTCCCAAGATTTTTGCTATAATTTAATAATTCCGATGAGGTTTTTTGTTGCTATGAATTTTTACCATTTTCTTTTGTGTTTCAAGTATTTTTTTTCAAAGGAAAAAATTATGCATAAATTATAAATCTATCAAATCCCCGATCAAGTTCTTCGTTTACCCATCCACACATAAACGAAGTTAGTTTGGATTCTGTTGTTTTATGAAATATGGATGGCCTCATCGACATTGACGATAATTTATCGAAATGTCACCGGCAGAGTGCAGACGAGGTATTTAGTTAATGTCTCTTCTAAATAGATATTTGGATTCTGTTTGTTTTGAATTTAGTTGAGTGAGCTATTGGAGGCAGTTTGGGTTGATAAAATCATTCGTGGTTGAGATTTTTATGGTCGGGGTTCGTGGGAGACCAAGAGTCGCAAGTGGAGATGGATTGGCTATACACTGCAAAGGGGTCCCGATCAAGGGAAAATAATACGGGGCCGTCCCCGTCAAACCTAGCGTTGCACCGCGTTAGCAGGAG
This sequence comes from Orthosia gothica, assembly GCA_949775005.1. Lineage (NCBI taxonomy): Eukaryota > Metazoa > Arthropoda > Insecta > Lepidoptera > Noctuidae > Orthosia > Orthosia gothica. The sequence goes on from OX459052.1 coordinate 10,449,947, forward strand.
CGGCGAGCACTGGAATGACGTGAAGCGAGGTGAAGCATGAAGCTCAAGGTCGATCATGATTCTCTTCTCTGCACTATCTAGGGGACATAGCATATTAATTCAAGTTATCAGTTTCAACTTGTATAGGTTATCCAAAATAACTAATGATAATAATAAGCCTCCCCCATCCTAAATTTCGGTTCTTTACTCGTTTGTAATTTCTCTAGTCCTTCTTAAAGTACATTTCTCAATTCAGTGTGCCTCCGGGCAAAGGCCTCCTCTAATCCTATAAAGTCTTGAATAAATATAGCTTTTTAGGTACAATCTGACTATGAATCCGACACCTCTGTCCTCCGGTTTCTCCTTTGTATCACATATTCAAATATCACATACTCTGGGTGCTCTTCGATGGATTCTCCTGCTTTTCTCATTTCGCTTATCCTTACTATATCCCAATTAAGATTCTTCAGTGCTTCCTCAAGCTCTATTACTGGTTCGGGTGTCCTGGGAGTCCTAGTGTTAAATGTTGCAATTTGTATCCTGTTTTTGTTAAAGTCTTTTTGTCCCGCGGGGACCGGGACCAGACGACCAACCGTGGTGGGCGAGTTGTTTGTTGTTATTGTTTAAATTGTTCCGTTTGTGCTTTTCCTGTTTGTGGTGTGTTTCTATTAGTTTTTGAAGGTTATCCAAAATACTGAGTATTTTATCTTCGGAGATCAATCGAAAAGGAAGAAATCGTTTTCAAAACAAAATTTTATAATTAGTCTATCTGGATAGCTTTTTCCAACTATATTTAGTAGGAAGGTCTTTATCCTGCAGTACAGGCTGATAATAATTAAAATAATTGGGATCGGCATACAATTTAACTACATAGATGCAGTTGAATACCTACAATTTTTTTTACAAGCTTTTATTTAACTTGCAATGTTTTTATGTAATTGTGTTCGGGTCAAATCTTGGAACTAAATTTTAAAGCAGTTATCCTCAACCGATTAAGATGAAATTTTGTATACACTTTTAAATTGGATGAAAATGCTTGGTTAGCCAAGTGACGTCATTCTAAACCCAACATGACAGACGGCCCAAGATGGCGGACTAGATATTTTTTGCGGACTGTCATGATATGGATATTAAATGAAGGGTTTGCTGAGAAGAATACTAAATAAGCTTGTTTTAAAAAAGATTTTTTAATGAATATTTTTTTACAGTAACTGCCTATCTGACATCCACAACCCAGCAACTGGGTTATAAGTCACCCGTTAGCCAGACTGGTGTTAGATTCCCATTGATGGTCTCTCTTACGCTGACCGTCCTCGACAAGTGTTCCCACCGCACTATTCCCAAACCACTGCAACTCCTGAAAGCCAGAATCAACAGTGGCGACCACCAGAAAAGCGCCGAGGCAATGAAGCTCGACGAAGTCCCGGAGAATGAATTTACCTGTCTTGGATCCCGCAACGAAATTAATCAGAAAAGAATAACGGAGGAGTAGGAAAAATGTAAATTTCCACTTCCCTCCATATCAAGCAGGAGACAGAACAAACAAGGCCAATAGGCACAAAGGGTCATATACAACTGGGAAAACCAACAACCTCGACAAGTGTTGCTTAATATCGAAGATAGACCCGTCTAGCTGTTAAAATTAAGACACAAGCTGTAACAAAAGTTAATAATAATCATGAACGTATTACCCAATTAGGGCAATTATAATTCCAAAACTTGAAAGTTCTATACGAAAGGTCGAAAACGTCTTCTCCATTAATTTCTAACACAAAACACCAAAGGTGCATTTAAATTTGGGATACTAACTACATTACTAATTGGTGGAGCTTATCCGAGCGGAATCTAATCATGACTTACCCAACCCTCGTTTTGGGCACAATGCTCCGCCTATGGCTAGAGTACCGCTATCTGACAAAATCATATTTGAGTTGAAAAACAAAAAAAAAAGCGATGCTGTTTATCACATATGAGAGATACCAGTATCAAAAAAAATACTTCAAATACTAAAACCCAACTACTGAAAAATTACGCTCTAAAAAGTATGAAACAAGAAAAATTCTCATCTGAAATTGTTATGTACGAACTGTTCGATATGTATTGGGTATTAAATAAACAACTTACACGCAATAAAAAAATTAATGTATTCATAGTGGTATAGTGGTGTTCAGAAGATAACCGTGGTCGTATGCCACCTACCGTAACAAAACAATACAGAATGAAAGGAAAAAAATAAAAATTTGATGCAAAGTGTAGTGGGCACACAGATCAGTCAGTCAAAAATAAGTTTAAATAATAATCATAATAATAAAATAAGTTACGGCCAACGGCCTGATGGCCAAGAGCCTCGACGAACATCTGTCGAGGCTGTCATTGGGCGGTTGGATCAAGGGTCTGATACAGAAGGCAGTACTCCTCGATACGGCTCGCATTGTGAGGAGGTTCCTCTCTCTGGAGCCCTAACCACCGGTAGCTTGGACCCTGTTCCCGATACCGGTTGGCCTCTATTTTTAATATTTTTAAATGTTTTTAAGTTTTATTTTTTTAATATTTGAAAATATAATAAATAAGATAAATAAAAGAAATTAAAAAAAATTAAAAAAAATTGGGGTGTTGTTATTTTTTATCCGGAATCTATAGATAGTAGAAAAAATACTGCTCATCAAATCATGCATCAATATTCATTGTACACTGGATCCTAACTTCTTTTGTCATCATTATCTGTCACTCTGTTATCGAGTTTGGGTTGGCTGAAAGAGAACTCAATATTGAGTTGAGTTCGTCTTTGTACATGGTCTTAATTATCACATTGTGTTAAATAATAATATTGTTTTTGGTGTACAATAAAAACTTATTAATTAAGAATAGAGCATATTTGCTAAGTACGATGTCATCAAAAAACTTAAATCGGCCAATTGTCAGATAGCGTTACTTTAGCTATACGGACGGCACATTGTAACTTAAAGTTACAATCCCATAGGGTGCTTGTAATTTGCCAGATGTAGGCGTCATATTGTAGGTATTTTATAAGGTCTTAGTGGGTTGACTTGGAAGATTCTTGGGGTTTGATAAAAACTTCAGTCTAATGGTGATCCTGGTAAAGGTCGCGGTAATCTGCTGGGTGCGAGACGCACAGGACCGGCCGATGTGGCAACTCTTAGGGGAGACCTATATCCTGTAGTGGAGGTCTTTTGGTGACGTGATGATGATGATGGATGGAATATCAGACGTTGCAATGGTCTGGGTAGATATATCTATTAGCAAGCAGAGGGGAAGGTCAAAATGACGTCCAATTGTTTTTAACTTTTTTTTTTAAATATTATTGTCTCTATAATCAATGAGGAATAAATAAATAAATAAATAAAATAAAAAAATAAAAAGCCTTTATTGTTGTTAACAAGTTTTACACAGAGTAGTTTCGTGTGCCTAAAATTAATTTACTTATGACTACTATCTAAAAAACACATTTTGACTATTAACTATAATAGAGTTTAACTAATATACTAACTATTTTAATATCTATTGATTATCGGCAAACGGTAGTTCGGTTACAACTTGTCTTCCGACAAAGGCCTCCTCTAAAGCTCTCCATTCTTTTCTCATTTTTGCAGTGCGAGTCCATGTTGAACCCGTTTTTTTTTTAACGTCATCCTCCCATCTCTTAGTTTGTCTTCCTTTATGTCTCTTTCCGTCTAAAGGGTACCATTCTGTGATAAGTTTTGTCCATTTTTCTTGCTTTTCTCTCATCATATGCCCTGTCCACCTCCACTTCAGCTGTTTGTATGTTGTGTATGCATTCTTAAACTTGGTTTTACTTTTGATGTCTATTAATTTTTCTCGGTCTTTTCTTTTCTTTTGACACCTATTGTACTTCTTTCTATGCTGTTTTGACAAACTTTAATTTTATTTCCTAGATGTTCTGTCAATGCCCAAGTTTGACACCCGTATAGTAAACATGGTAGAATGCACATATTATATACCTTCCTCTTTTCTTTCATAGGCATATCTTTGTTCTTCATCACTTCACTGAGTGACCAATATCTTTTCCGAGTATTGGTAACTCTTCTTTCAATCTGGAATCAATGAGGAATAGGACTTCAAAAATCAGGAAAATTTACACACAGATCCATCGTTTTCATGTGCCTATAATTAGTTATTTCCTTCTGAAAATGATGAACAAGCAATCCTAAATCAATATTTAATATTTTACACGTGTTTCCTTCCACGAGGCATCATCAGGGAGAGTTCACTTATCAAACTTCATTATTAACTTACTTTATAAAATCCTCCTAAAGGTTTTTGCAGACAGACATAACGATGCGATAGCATATTTTTTCTACGAATAATGTATTCGTGTATCAATTTATTTTTCGAATGGTGCCTCATTGTCGTCGCTTTACAGTAGATAATGATTTTACGACTCTACGGCGGGCAAAGATAAAAATAGCAGAAAATAAGTGTCACGTTCTACGCATTTGAAACTGCAGAGCTATGAGATAAGTGCGTATTATTTCGATAGCATATGTCAATCTCGTGTATATACACGAGATATTATCAAATAGTCCAAGTTTTTGATAATCGTTACCGCTTAAATCAATCAATCATATATTTTGTAAAACATAGGTATGGTTACAGTTGGTATATTGTTAAAATATGTGCACTATGTTTTGCCAATATCTGGCGTACAAAATTAGCATAAGCAAGCATCAATAAATAATAAATAAAATAATACAATTAAGGTGGCATGTCAACAGATTACATTAAAAAAATAAATCAATTTAAAATAATAATATGTCAATTAGGTAAACAGGTCATTACAATTTTAGATAAATCAACACATTGATTCATAATCAATAAATAAAATCATGAACCGTATGGTGACGGACGTAAAGAATTTCACCATCCCATATCTTCCCGTGGGTGTCGTAAGAGGCGACTAAGGTAAAAACCAGAGAATGGGCAGCAGCGTTCTCTGTGCACTTTAATAACAAACTGCGATCGCCAACCCGCCTGCCAAGCGTGGCGATTACGGCAAACCCCCCCAAACCATGAATAGCACAGTAAAAAAACGGCCCCGAGTGCCCGGCAGCCCGTCTACCCTCGACTACGGTAGCGGTCGAGGCGATGACGTGGCAAGGGGTGCGAAGAATCTCCGGAGTGGACCCGGCTACCCCAATAAACACCGACGACTGGACCTGGCAACGTACAACACGCGAACACTCCGGACCGACGAGAAGATAGCCGAACTCGAGGAAGAATTGAGCAGGTTACGATGGAGTATTATAGGGTTATCTGAAGTCCGAAGAGAGGGCGAGGACACGATAATCCTCAAATCTGGTAACCTGCTCTATTTCCGAGAGGGTGACCGGCAGTCCCAGGGTGGTGTCGGGTTTATCGTCCACAAGTCCCTTGTGAACAACGTGGTGAAGATCGAGAGTGTGTCGACCAGGGTGGCGTACCTTATACTCAGAATATCCTCAAGATATTCGCTGAAGGTCATACAGGTTTACGCCCCAACCTCGCCACACCCCGACGACGAGGTAGAGACCATGTATGAGGATATCTCTAAAGCCATGCATGGTTTCAAAACTCACTTCACCGTTGTCATGGGGGACTTCAACGCAAAACTGGGCAAACGAGACGAGGATGAGCTGCAAGTGGGGCAATTTGGAGTTGGACGTCGGAACCACCGGGGTCACTTACTGGCCAGTTTTATGGAGAGGGAAGGCCTCTATATGATGAACTCCTTCTTCAGAAAGCGTGAGCACAGGAAGTGGACATGGCAAAGCCCCGATGGTGGAACTAAAAACGAGATCGACTTCATCATGTCAACCAAGAAGCAAATGTTCAATGATGTCTCTGTGATCAATTCGGTGAAAACCGGGAGCGATCACCGTATGGTAAGAGGCACATTGAACATTCATATCAAGCTTGAAAGGTCTCGACTGATGAAGTCCACGCTCCGTCCAGCACAGATCCAGATCCAAAACCCCGAGAGCTTTCAGCTCGAACTCCAGAATCGTTTCGAGTGCCTAGGGAGCTCCGTGGACGAATACAGCGATGGGTTCGTGGAAGCTGTCCATACGGTCGGGTCTAAGTTTTTCAAGACCCGCCGTACACATAGAAATAAAAAGCTCTCTGATCCTACTCTCAAACTAATGAAGGAAAGGCGTGTGATGATCCTGCAGTCTTCAGACGATGCGGTGAAATACCGGCAGCTAAATAGACGGATCTCAAAGTCCTTGAAAACCGACCTCCGCCGCTTTAATACCGAAAGCATTAAAGATGCTATCGAGCGGAATAAGGGCTCCAAGGTCTTTGCAAGAGATCTGTCTATTGGGCAGAGCCAGCTCACAAAACTGAAGACCGATGATGGCAGGATTGTATCCGCCAAACCGGAGCTTTTGAGGGAGATCGAGAGTTTCTATGGGCAGTTGTACACGTCAACCAGTAAACCCGTTGCGAATCTAGCAAACGACCCAAGAGCTAGATTGACCCGACACTATACCGAAGATATCCCGGACGTCAGCCTGTACGAGATTAGGATGGCTCTGAAACAGCTCAAAAACAACAAGGCGCCGGGTGACGACGGAATCACGGCTGAACTCCTGAAGGCGGGTGGAAAACCGGTCCTTAAGGCCCTTCAGAAGCTGTTTGATTCCGTCATACTCGAGGGCAAAACGCCACAGGCATGGTGCAGGGGTGTGGTGGTCCTCTTCTTCAAAAAGGGTGACAATGCCCGGCTGAAGAACTATAGGCCTATCTCACTTCTTAGCCATGTCTACAAGTTGTTTTCAAGAGTCATCACGAATCGTCTCGCGCGCAGGTTTGACGATTTCCAGCCTCCCGAACAAGCCGGATTCCGAAAAGGCTTTAGCACCGTAGACCACATACATACGCTGCGGCAGGTTATACAGAAGACCGAAGAGTATAACCTGCCTCTCTGCTTAGCGTTTGTGGACTACGAGAAAGCCTTCGATTCGATCGAGACTTGGGCTGTACTGCAGTCTCTCCAACGGTGCCAGATCGACTACCGGTACATTGAGGTGTTGAAGTGTTTGTACAGAAACGCCACCATGTCAGTCCGTCTTCAGGATCAGACCTCGAAACCAATATTTCTCCAGCGTGGCGTGAGACAGGGAGATGTCATTTCTCCGAAACTGTTCACTGCTGCGCTGGAGGATGTATTCAAGGTTCTGGACTGGAGGGGCCTAGGCATCAATGTTAATGGCGAGTACATCACTCATCTTCGGTTTGCCGACGACATAGTGGTCATGGCTGAGACCATGGAGAGCCTCAATACAATGCTCGATGACCTCAGTAGAGCTTCCGGAAGAGTGGGTCTTAAAATGAACATGGACAAAACCAAGGTGATGTTGAATGCCCATGTTACACCCACTCCTATCAAGGTTGGAGACTCTACACTCGAAGTTGTGGAAGATTATGTCTACCTGGGACAAACGATCCAGTTGGGTAGGGCCAACTTCGAGAGAGAGATAAACCGTCGAATCCGACTCGGCTGGGCAGCGTTCGGGAAGTTGCGCGGTGTCTTCTCGTCCAACTTACCACAGTGTCTCAAGACAAAAGTCTATGACCAGTGTGTGTTGCCAGTGATGACATATGGCTCTGAGACGTGGTCGCTTACAATGGGCCTTATCAGAAAGCTTACAGTCACTCAAAGGGCAATGGAGAGGGCTATGCTCGGCATTTCCTTGCGTGATCGAATCAGAAATGTAGAGATCCGTAAGAGAACCAATGTTACCGACATAGCTCGAAGAATTGCCAAACTTAAGTGGCAGTGGGCAGGGCACATTGCTCGCAGAACGGATGGCCGATGGGGCAGAAAGGTTCTGGAGTGGCGACCGCGAACCGGAAGACGTTGCGTTGGAAGGCCTCCCACCAGGTGGACCGATGACCTCGTGAAGGTTGCGGGGATCCGCTGGTTGCGAGACGCACGGGACCGATCAATGTGGCGACGCTTGGGGGAGGCCTATGTCCAGCAGTGGACGTCTTTCGGCTGATATGATGAAATAAAATCATAAGTGCTCAATTGGCAAGTCGGAATCGTCATATCTCTGTTTATCAGTAGTAAACTCAGTGATGGAGTAGTAACATCTATCTACAAGGAATTTAAACAAAGACCTCTTAAATGATCCCAGGCAATCTTTATTTCTAATAGCAGCTGGTATACTGTTATATATTTTTGGGGCCATACCTAGCACACTTTTGCCGAAAAAAGCGGCTTTATGAGAGATAACATGAATGGTATTCTGGTAACGGCGAGAGCGCAGTTTTTCAAATAAATGCAGGTTACAGCGAACAAACACTCCCATTTCATATACATACATAGACGGTAGAGTGAGCAAACTAAGTTTCCTAAACAATGGTTTACAACTATCAATCGATTGCAATTTGCTAAATGATCGCAAGCATTTCTTTTGAGCTTTAAAAGCAATGTCTCTGTCAGTGGAGCTGCCCCAGAAAATGATTCCGTACCTAATGCCAGAAGCCACATAAGCATTGTAAGCTATTTGCACTGTAATGCAGTTAACCGTTTTTGATAGTTTGTACAGAGCATACGCAAATTGGCTAAGCTTCTTTGACAAAGCGTCGATATGTTGTTTCCAAGTCAGTTGACTATCTATGTAAAGGCCCAGAAATTTTGTGATGTCACATTCAGAGATTGCTACGTTACCATATTTTATATTCAGTTTCGGTTTATTTGTTCTTTGATTAAATGTCATTATTTTAGTAAAGAATCTCACTTTGTCTAAAGCCTCTTAACTCGTAAGCTACCACGTCAGGCACGTGCCGGGCGCAGGCGTTTGAGGTGATTGGACCCTACACCCATTAAATATTTGGTCCTTCAGTAAATTGTTTAAAGCCGATAGGCGCGACACGAAAATGTGATAAGACTTTTTCTTGGGAAATGTGCTTATCCGTAGAACAATTTACGAGAAAATGCGTTGTCGCGTAACACCCGTCTGGGAGAGCCTTGAAATTCACCCAAATAAAATCAGCAGAGTTACATATTTGACCAGAATATCACTGAGCAAAATAAACATATTATTACTAAATGTCTCTGACCGAAGTTCAACCTTGAACCTCACCGCAACAAAATATTAAGGAAGTGGGAACTGTTTGCCTTGCCCGTTTTTTGTTTTTCCCCATTTTCCCTTTTAATTAATTTTGCCGCGGGTGACAAGGCATTTATAGAAAAACTCTCGGAGAACAGTTGTTTTATTTTGTATTTTTTTTGGAAACCAATTATGGACTCACTTACAAGAGGTACTGTGTTGAATATAACGATTTGTTTTTATGTTTTATATGAGTTTTCCTGTATATTTAAGTTTGCCTGTTTATTTTATTGAGGTGGTTATATTTATAATCATTTATTTTATAGGGTAAGCCACTTCATTCTTTAGCCATAATTCTCGTTTCCCTGCGCGAGGAATGCGCTTTCGGACCGTCCTGGTTTTTTGGCCCAACTTTGGACTCCATTCATTTAATTTGGTTTCCCCATAGTCCATCTCCAGAAGTCAAAACAGGTGTCTTGCTTTCGACATTGACCTTCGTTGTGCTCATAGAGTAAAAAAACTTTTTAACAAAAAATCAAACCGACTTCCAGAACAAAAAAACCACAAAGCAAAAAATAATTTTTTTTTCCGAAGTCGGTGTCAATTTGTACCCATTGTTTTCCGTTTTTAGACACCGACTTCGGACAACAAATTTATTTTTTGCTGTGTAGTTTGTTTGTTCTAGAAGTGGGTTTCTTTTTTTTTTAAAGTGTTTTATTTTTCTCTTTTTAGTTTTGGTAGGTACCTCCAATTAATATGATTATCATTTATGGCCAAAGTACATCTCATGGCGATTCCAATAAGCCCAAACACGACTAGGACTACATTGTTTTATTTTAGAGTGCCAGTGCCTACCTGCCGGCTTTATCATCAGATCAGTTCGATGGTGCTATTTTCATCAGTACCATTTATTTATTAGTATTTGCTTCATTATAGAATAGAATAGAATAGAATACTCTTTATTATGTACACCATATAATTTACATTATAGTCGGTTAACTATTCGAGATATATTATGCCCGTGACTTGCTTAGCATTTAGCATCTGTGGTCTTCTTCATAAGATCCACTTCACCAAATGATACTTTCTGAGTGCAAATGATTGCAGTTTTGATGAAAATACCAAAATCGCTATATGTATGCCTATAATATTTGAGGAGTTTCCTCGATTTCTCTAGGATTCCATCATCAGATCCTGACCTGATGACTATGGGACCAACTAAGAAGTATACCCTTTCAAACAAAACAAGAATTTTTGAAATCGGCCCAGGCGTCTTGGAGTAATCAGGGAACATACATAAAAAAAAGAGATTCCGACGAATTGAGAACCTCCTCCTTTTTTAAGTCGGTTAATAATTTTGTAATAGAGTTGTGTAACTATTTTTACCGAATTAAAAAAAAGAAGGCGGTATAATACTCACAACGGATCTTTATGTCTCTGAATTGGCTGCAAGAGGCTGCGCCGTAGCTATTTTTAACCGACTTACCAAAAAGGAGGAGGTTCTATGTTCGACTTCTTGTATGTTTTTTTTTTTTTTTTTTTTTTATGTATGTTCACCGATATCTCCGTCAATTAAGGACCGATTTTAAAAGTTCTTTTTTTGTTTGAAAGAGTATGTTTCGAAATTGGTCCCATTTGAATTTGGTGAAGATCTGATGAAGAACTTCGGAGATATACAACAGAACTCTTCAATAAATGACTGCAAATCATTCGGGATTGCTGCAATCGCATGTGGGTTTATGGTTTATACCATTTCATAACATAACATCACGCCAGTACGCTCGAAAGGGGTACGCAGATCTCTCATTTCACCGGTTATGTTCAAGTATCGTGTTATTCGGGTAATCTATTCTGGCGTTATAGGCACCTTTCTAAATAACTTGCCTATTTTAGGTAGGTACAACTAAAAAGTAAAGTCAAAAAAAATCATTTTTGCAAAAAAATACTACCGACTTACAAACAAAAAACTACAAAGTGAAAAATAACTTAATTTTGGAAGTCGGTGTCCATATCGCAAAAAAATGGGAAACAAGAAAGACACCGACTTCCAAAATTAAGTTATTTTTCACTTTGTAGTTTTTTGTTTGTAAGTCGGTAGTATTTTTTTGCAAAAATGTTTTTTTGTGTCAATATTTAAAGTGAAAAGAGCATTGTATAACTGTCTCTTTCACTCGCATACGTTTGTCGCATCATCCTATCTCGCTTACTCTATGCAGTTAATCTGTTTCGTGCGCAATAGTTGACAGAGCCAACTTCAGAGACACAAAGATCCTTTGTGAGTATTATAATCAATTCGACACGTATGTATGTTTTATTGTTGAAACTGCACAATATTCATATATGTGGGCTTCTAAACACGTGTGCCAAATTTCATAAGAGTATGTATGTATGTATGTTTGTCCACGCTTTTCTCCAAAACTACTTATCGCATCGTGATCATTATTTTTGTGTTGGATTGAGTATCTCTCAAATTAGAGAATAGTGAGAGTTTCATCAAAATCGGTGTTGGAAGTCGGTGTTGAAAACTGATAAACATAAGAGGTACCAAAGTCACCGTCTTCAGAAACGAAAGTTATTTTGCACTATTTAGTGTTTTGCTTTTGAAGTCGGTATATTTTTTGTAAACAACGTTTTGTTGTACATGCAGTACTCTGTTTCCATCTTTACAATGTTATAATGGTTACAAGTTAGTATTACATTCACATACCTGTCCCTCGATTCAAGTGTACTTTCAAGATCTCACCTCTAGACGTCTTTTACAATATATCGAGGGTTTCGAAACGTGCTGCCATAACCTTTGAGCTAATACCTACCTCTGATAACGGTTAGGTACGTGTAAAAATTTGAAAGAACAAATTACGGATCATTATTTTTTTACTAAGATATTATTGTTGCCCGCTCAGGTGAAATAGTCTTTGTATTTTTCGTTTGACCTGTGTCTTTGTAAAAGTTCAATAAATTGGATGGCAAAATTATCTGAGAGCTAAATAATATCATATGTGAAAGAAAACGTTTGGGTTAACAATAACAGGTTTTTTTAATAAGGGGTTTGACTTTGGTTCATTAAATTCAAATAAAACAGTCTACTTATTACCCGACTGGCGAAGGAGGGTTATGTTATTCGAGCGTATGTATGTATGTCAATTTCTTTGGCACGCTCTACAGCCCAAACGGCTTGACGGATTATGACATATGAGGTGTTGTTGGATTTGTCTCAATTGTGGGAGTGACATAGGCTATATTTTCTAAATATGGTATCCTCCCACCAAAAAGGGGTTGATACAATGTTTCATATAGGTATAAATTCCAAAAATATACACTCGCGAGCAATAAACTGGAAACACTCCATCGCGCGTTGTTCATTTTTTTACAATGTCTATGCATTGAACTATGGATTGTGGTAGAAAGGTACTTTTGTAAGCTTTCATTCTCTTTCAATATCATAACCAATGATTAGTCACCTTATATCATAGAAAGAAAAGACAAAAGACATCATTTTTTTTAAACAAAACACCATACTGTTAGGTAATCCTGAGATCCTATAAGAAGTGAGCGTTTATGAAAATTGGTCTTTAGTCCAATGTTTCAAGTAACTGGGAACACTGAAGCTAAAATAACATGGAAACCATACCTTTAGAAGTAGCTAAAGTCGTCATCCATATCAGCATCAAATGGCACTTGTCAAGAGCCTCAAATTAAAAAAAAAAGATAAAGAGTCGAAAAGAAACAGTAAGAAGCTGCATTATGGGGAAAATATCAATTTGCGTCTATCTGCGATGTTTATGACAATTAGCACATTATCGTTAGATTAAGCTTATTGATTTTTAATAGATGTAAGTCCAAACATTCCAAATATTCGTCAAAAAAGACATTACATTTTTTTTTTGTAAAACCTTGCCCCTCACTAGGAATTTCTTCCAATATCTTGAGTGCGTTTACAAACATATAAACTGACATACACAACACCCAGAGCCGGCACAACTAGCTGTTAAATTATTCTGGCACTGTCGAAATGACAAGTGATCAAACCCTTACATTTTGGCATTCGACAATCGTTATTGCTGATAGAATATCTAGAAGCTAAGGTCAAGAGAATGATGATGACTAGACATCGGATTATTTGCAATTTCAAAATGGCGATATATGCATTAATATAAAAATGTAAAAAATATGCACTTTCAAAATACTTTTGTCATTAGAATTCATGTTTATTGTCACAATATTTAAAATAATATTATAATATTTTTTATTTATTTAATATGTTTAATTATCAGTTTTTACTTCTATGAAAACATACAACAGAATATTTTATTGATTTGCTAGAGCAAACTTGTCCTGTTTGTTACTTTATAATTATTAATTTGCAGGCTGAAAATTAACTCTACGTCTACTGGCGTTATTAGAAACAACTTGAAAGTCGGCGTCATTTCTGCAGATTTTTTTTAGGCTAGACCTGAATTTGTATATAGATCAGCATTAAACTAACACATTTAACTACTGCTACTGAAATAAGCACTATCAATGAAAAATTACTAACATGCAATAACGCTATAAAATAAGGATTTTATGCATTTGCTTAAACAAACATACAAATGATGTATGATGCATATATAAACAGGTATATAATGACTCCTTATATCTCTTCATAGTTCCTATCTAGGAGAACAGTACTTCACCCGTCTTTATTGTATAATGGAACAAGTAAAATTTCAAAATTAAAAAAAACCCCGACACATTTATCTTGCGAAAACACCCCGATTCAAACAGTAAAACGCCCATAACTTTTGAACGGCTGAACCGATTTTATTCAAACATAGCTAAGAACACTCTCGACAAAATCACCTTTCAAACAAAACGAAATCAAAATGGGTTCATCCGTTTAGACGCTATGATGCCACAGACAGACACACATACACACATATACCTACACAGATACACAGCAACACACGTGAAACTTATAACACCCCTCTTTTTTCGGGGGGTTTAAAAATATATAAATGCAACATTTGTAAACTTTGTAATCCCATTATGAAATAAACTATTATTACTATTACAATATCTGAAGAGTCATCAAAGTCGTGTACTAGATAGATATCGAGAGATACCATAGTATGTATACCTACACATAAAATATAGTATTTCAGTAAACTGGATAGCCTATACTCTGTATTTAGGCACGTTAGGCTGGCAGCATAGACAGTGAGGCCGTGCCTGATACGTTACTCAATTATCACCCGGCAATTGGCAGGCTGTGGAGTTGTGCGACATCTGTATTAAAGCTCGATGGATAGAGGAAAAGTTTATTTAGTACATGAGAGATTAGGTCTGTTTTTGCGTCCAAGGTTGCTCTTTGTTTAACACATTATGAGCAAGTAGATGTTTTAGACGTTTGATAATCTAACAAAGCGATTTATAAAACAGTTCGGTTTTAATCCGACATTGATAATGATATATATTGTTATATATTGATTGGCGCACGGTTGGCGCAGTGGTTGAGCGATTGACTGCTGCGCTGCGTGTCGCGGGTTCGATTCCCGCACGGAACAAATATTTGTATGACCTACAGATAGTTGTTCCGGCTCTGGGTGTTTGTGTAAGTGAGTTTATATGTTTGTAAACGCACCCACGATACAGGAAGAAATTCCTAGTGTGGGGCAACGTTTTATTAAAAAAAAAAAAAAAAAAAAAAAAAAAAAACCATTATTATACGATTAGCCGATAGTCAAGTATACTAACTTCACATTCACACATTTTCTTCAGCCATTCCAATATTTGGGTCTTATGGCTCTTATGTGGCTTTAACTAGACACAGAAAAACTTTTAACAAAAAATCAAACCGACTTCCAAAACACAACAACCAAACTTTCTTTTCCGAAGTCGGTGTCTTTGGTACCTGTTGTTTTCCGTTTTCCGACAAAAAAAGAAAAGAAGAAGAAAGTTATTTTTGCTTTGTAGTGTTTTGTTTTGGCAGTCGGTTTGATTTTTTGTTAAAAGTTTTTAATTTATTTCTTTTTAGTTTTGGTAGGTACCTCCAATTACCATGAACATCATTTATAACCAAAGAAAATCTCATGACGATTCCAATAAGCCCAAACACGACTAGGATACATTGTTTTATTTCAAAGTTCTAGTGCCTACCATTCGGCTTCATCATCAGATGATTTCGATAGTACCATTTTCATCGATACCATTTATTAATAAGTATTTGCTTCATCAAAGTCGGTTAACTATTCGATATATCTTATACCCGTGACATAATTAGCATTAAGGAGTTCCAGTGGCCAGCTGTGGTCATCTTCATCAGTTCCACTTCTCCAAATGATACTTTCTGAGTGCAAATGATTCTATTGTTGATAAAAATACCAAAATCGCTATACATATGCCTAT
Organism: Orthosia gothica; assembly: GCA_949775005.1. Taxonomy (NCBI): domain Eukaryota; kingdom Metazoa; phylum Arthropoda; class Insecta; order Lepidoptera; family Noctuidae; genus Orthosia; species Orthosia gothica. The sequence continues at coordinate 10,465,390 of OX459052.1, forward strand.
AATATTTGAGGAGTTCCCTCGATTTCTCCTTTCTCCAGATCCTGACCTGATGATTATGGGACCACCTGGAAAGTATACCCTTTCAAACAAAAGAATAATTTTCCAAATCGGTTCAGAACAAACATAAAAAAAAAGATTCCGACGAATTGAGAACCTTCTCCTTTTTTGAAGTCGATTTAAAACCCGGGGTTCATGGCAAAATAATAACAGTCAAAGTAAAAACAGTCACACTGGTTGATTTTCAAGATTCAGCAACTTCGGCTTGTTTAGTCTTAGATGGGTGACTATTAATTCATATCCCAGCGTTTCTCGGAAAGCAAGTTATGCCGTGAGTCCCGGCTACCATTGATATATCTTTTCCTGTGGTTGCTGCTAGTCCCAACCAAGTCTAGCCCCTTTTAGGTATCGTGCTACCTATTTTCTGGGTTGTGGAAGGCAGATAAGTAGTCAGGCTCCAAGTAAAATGCTAGGCTATATCACGATTATAATCCGACTTCAACATAGTTGCGAATAGGCTAGACAGATTTACTGAAAAATAACACTATAGATGTTTATGGTTCGGGTTTCTTGGAAAAGATATTAGAAAAAAACATTTGATAAAAAAAAAAAACAAATCGACTTCTTAAACAAAACGCTACAAAGCAAAAAAATAACTTTCTTTTCCGAAATCAGTTTCTTTGGTACCTATTGTTTTCCGTTCGACACATGAACTGTATCTCATGAACCGTGATAGCTAGACCGTTGAAATTTTCACAGATTATTTATTATTTTTACGTATTTCTGTTGCCGCTATAACAACAAATACTAGAAACAGAATAAAATATTTTTTTTAATTTAATGGTAATTTTGTTGCCGTTTTTTGCGATAGTGTTACGGAACCCTTCGCGCGCGAGCCCGACTCGCACTTGGCTAGTTTTTTAAGGATTTTCTTACACTTATCCCTGCTTGAGCAGGATTATATACGGCAATATTTAGAAAAAAAAAATGTCATATGTATGTGCTCTTCTTCATGCTGTGGTGGTACTCTTCTTCAAGAAGCCGATTTTTAATGATCGCCTCTAGAAAAACATAATATTTAACAAAACTCAATAACAAATCGAAGCTTATCGCGCCATTTAAAACAAGTTATTTGAACCAAATTTTCTTTCTTCGCGTTGGGTGCCTGTGCCTAAGTACTGTTTCACCACTTTCATTAAACTAAATCATCGTCTCTCTTCAATTACTGAGAAAGAGCATTGTTACACTATTAGAATTAATTCGATTCCATTATATTTTAGTCTCAGTATATTAAAAGCTAATGGACTTAGGACCTTAATGTTATTTCTGCCAGCGCCAACTAAATCCATCACTTCATGCGGTCAGACATTTTGTTTGTTGTACAGGTTGTTCGAAAAATTGGTTTAATTTAAAATATACAATAGACTTTTCTTGATAACATTTTTAAATCCTATCTTGTTGTTAAGTTATCTAGGTTAATAATACCCTGTTTTTCATTCTAACAATCACAGGTCCTGGGATCAATATAGGTTCGAGCAAAGTGAGAGTTTCCATCTGGATTTTATATACAATATCCAATATAGTAATTAAGGTTCTCAATCAGGTAGATTAGAAGATTAAGCATGCATAATCAGCTTATAATATTCCCTCGGTAGGACGCAGGCCCCCTCTGGGAAAGGGAGCCGACCGTAATGTATCTGTAGGTGGGCCCTAGCAGCGGTAGTATTTTAAAATTAGTACTAGAACATGCACATATTTACAAGTCCGTGATTAGACCTATGGTACTGTATGGATCAGAATATTGGGCTGTGAAAAAGATGAATGAAAAGAGATTGCATGTAGCAGAGATGTGACTATTGAGATGGATGTGCGAAGTGACGAGAATGGATAAAGTGAAAAATGAGTATATTAGAAGACGTTTGAAAGTGACAGAAAAGTTGTAAGGAAACCGTTTGTCCTGGTATGGCCATGTGATGAGGAGGGATACAACGCATGTTACTAAAATAGTTATGAATATAAATTTGGATGGAGAGAGGAAGGGGACGGTCAAAGAAAAGATGAATGGACTGTGTTAAAGAGTGTGATTTGAAAGAAAAGGGAGTCAGTGATGGCTTGACGGGGGACAGGACGGTATGGAAGGAGAAAACGTGTTGCGCCGATCCCAAGTAACATGGGATAAGAGCAGGAAGATGATGATGTACTAGAACATGCCGGTTTCTTCACACAGGTTCGTCACAAGTCTTGATAGAATTTAAAGAATTTAAAAACAACCTGTATACAAGCTATTAAGAGTAGGTCCTATTGTATTCACTTTTCATTAGCATTAGCATTCACTTATCATTGAGAAATCTTTTCGTAATAAAACAAATGTAGTCATTTATGCAAATAAGGGACAAATTAAATGCTTAATGGTTAATATTTGCTGAAAATTAAATTCAATTCATGATGAAGACCTGAGTTAACATGCACTAGCTTGACTGTATTTGCTATTACTATAATATTTTGCATTAATTTATTTAAATCGTAATGAGATTATAATAAAAGGTATACTAATATAAGTGGCACTGGGCAGGGCACATTGCTTGCAAAACGGATAGACGATGGTGCCAAAAACTTCTGGAGTGGCGACCGAGAACCGGAAGATGTAGCGCTGGTAGGCCTCCCTGGTCTAAGACCTGGTTAAGACTGCGGGAATCCGACTGATGCGAGACATACAGGGCCGATCAGTATGGCAACGCTTGGGGGAGGCCAATGTCCAACAGTGGACGTCTTTAGGTTGATATGTTGATGATGATGCAGTATCATTACTTTATCATCAAGGGACTTCAAGGGACTGGATGCGATCGCAAAGAAAGAAAAGGTTAGTCTTGAGACCAGTGTGAAACAAGTATGTATATCCTTGGCCTCTATACAAAGTGATATTCTGTCAACGACCACGACAGACAAATATTTTTTTTTGGAATTGACCAGGAGAAATTGCGTAGCGCCATGTTAATCTCATTAGTGTGTCGTGGTGACCCAGTGGCTAAGACCTGGCTTCTTGTGCTTGAGGTCGTGGTTTCAAATCCAGGCAAGTACCAATATGACTTTTTCAAATTCGTAATGTACTTTCTATTTTTTTCTTGGACATCGCAGGCAACGGTGAAAGAAAACATCGTGAGGCAACCTGGACTCATATAGTTAATGTAAGTCTGAAATAGCCAAGTCAGAGGCCTGTGGTTTTCCCAGAGGCGGCTTATTCAACTCTTACACCAGAGGTGGTCACATCCTCACACGAAAAGAAAAAAAGAAGAATCTCATTCAAAGGTGAGTATACACTAGAGCATTTTCGCTAGCATTACAGACAAATGCACAGTTTCAAAAAGAATTTCCATGAGATGTAACGTTTTTGCGAATGTTCGGCGCTTTGTTCTAGGTGACTGAGCATTTACCTGTAACATTTCTTTGTACCTTGGGTTCATTATTGACCTCACTCCATGTCACCTGCGCTCATGCCTTTGCTCGATAAAAAGTTACACCAAAACGCTCGTTGGTTTTTAAAATCAGGTTGTAACAAAACATCGAGCTTCATGTTTGAATTTAATTTAATTTATTTGCAAGTTTTCGACAATATACGTGGGACACTCAGAAAGTTTTGCGAAACTAAAAAAAATTGTTCTATACGTACATATATTTTTATTAAATCTTTTCAAAGTACTTTCCACCAGCCTCTATACAAAGATTCATGCGCCTAAACCAGTTTTCAAAACACTTTTTCCAGTCCGCCGCAGACACCTCGTTTACAGCCTGCTCGAACGCAGCCAGCGCATCTGCCGGCGACGAAAATTGTATCCCTTTGAGCTGATTTTTTATTTTTGGGAATAAAAAGAAGTCACACGGTGCTAGATCAGGGCTGTAAGGAGGGTGACCCAGGAGTTTGACTGGCGTGCTGTCCAGGAAGTCCCTCGTTTTGAATGCGGTGTGCGCAGGTGCATTGTCGTGGTGGAGCAGTAGCCCGCGGAGCCCTGTGTTTGGTCGCTTGTTGCTTATAACAGAGAAAACTTCTGGCAAACATTTGGTAGTATACCATTCGGCATTAATGCTTCTTTGATCCCGTAAGGGAATTGATACCAAGTGGCCAGTCAAATTAAAAAAGCTAGCGATCAAAATCTTACCCCCGCTTCTAGATCGCTTCACTTTGGTAGGCGTTGGCTCATTTTGAAACACCCAAACAGTCGACTGGCGCTTGGTTTCTGGGTCGTATTGATAAATCCAGGACTCATCACCTGTAACGATGTCGTAAACACGCCGAGACGAGCCTGCTTCAAATTTGTTAAGCATATCACGGCACCATTCCACCCGGGCCTGCTTCTGAGCATCGGTGAGGTTGTGCGGCACCCAGCGTGATACTATCCTCCTCACGCGAAGATGGCTGTGTAGAATCTCGTGAACGCTTCCCGATCCAATCTTCAATATGTGTTGAATCTCCTGATATGTAATTCGCCTATTGTCTTGGATTAAATTTTTCACTGCTAGCACGTTTTCTTCGGTAACAGCCGTCAAAGGGCGACCGCTTCTTTCGTCATCCCCCAAAGTTGGTCGACCGCGCTTGAATTCGTTATACCAACGATACACGGTTGCCTTGGAAGGGCCTTCATCCATGAATGCCATTTGAAGTCTATCCTACGATTCATCCGGTTTCAGGCGACACTTGAAATCGTATAAAATCATAGCTCTAAAATGTTCCCGGCGCAGATCCATATTTCAGTGAGACACAATACTTTGAATTAACTCGCAAAAAATGTGGAGGGAAATTTTGAAATTGGAACTTACTTATTTTTACTTATAAATAATCATATTTTCGAAAAACATTATAACTGGCCAGTCTCCCATATATAAAAACTTTTTTTCGCAATACTTTCTGAGGGGCCTGGTACAGTCCATATCTTGTTAGTAACATAACCTTATAAAACTAGTGTTAGTAAAGGTTCATTCCAAATCAAAAATGTACAAATATTTGCGAAATTGGATGAGAAATTGAATAAAAACAAATTGCCAATTAATTAAATTTAAAGTTATAATGTATTTATTTGTCACACCAATAATACAAACATTAAAATTAGATGTCAAAGTCACAACGACACGTCAAAAATCTGTCTTATAACTAGTCAAATAACCCGCCCCTAACTGTTCCCGGGGCAAAGGTGCCCATAACGCTTGCTGCATTGCCACGTTGGATGGCAATGGCTAACCTTTGCACCAAGAACGAGCCGGAGCGTGAGTCACCCGTTTTGACACGAAGCTTGTGCCCTATCTCACTAATGAGCCTCTTGGCCTCAGTGCCCCAACCACCCATGGTCTCAACGGCAATGGGTACAAAATGATAGCGGCCCTCCAACGGTGCGTACTTCACCCTCTTCCTCTCAGCGGCGTTTTCCGCCGCCGCTGACGGCGAGAGGACGGTGCGACCAAGGTGGCTGGCGGCAACAGTGCTGACGCAAGTTGCGTCCCATATTAAGCACTTGCCGTTTTTCCAAGGCACTAGGGTCAGTCCATCCGGCCTCTTGCCGTCAGTCCTACACAGACCCGGAGGCTCCAGCACGCAGGGAACATCTGCCGACACCAATGCCCTCCGCACAATATCATTGAGTGCATGGTGACGCGGGAACCTCCCCGAGCAACGACGACAACTCAAAGCGTGATGGCCATCGGCCTCCACCATGGAACCGCAGGTGCATCTGTGAGGTTCACACACCTTGCAGCCCAGGCGGAGGGCCACCGCCACCCGCAAAGAGTCGTCATCAAGCAACGTGCCCAGATGAGGCGAAGGAAGCGCGTGCAACCATGCCCCCGATTCCGGCTGCGACACAGCCCTGAGTCTGGCTAGATCAGCCCCCGAGGAACCCATCAACATCCGTTCCTGGATCAGCCCAGACGTGACATCGTCCCACGCGCGCTGAACATGCGTTGCGTCAGGACCTGCTGCCCCCATGCTGAGGACAGACCAGGCGGACCCGGCTTCCAACATAAACGGTATGTTTGCCTCGTCACCATCCAAAATTACAGAGACGAGGTCAGCCACCCCATGTGTCGACGCCAAGAAAGCCGGCAGACCTACATCCTTTACGCACCGCACCCCAAGACCCCCGCACCGGACAGGAAGAGTCGCCTGCCTCCACTGCAAATCATTAAAGGAGACATTCAGGATCAACTCAACAGTTGATTTTAGAGCACTATCAAAAGAGCATACCTCCTCAGGACATAGCCAGGTAGGGGTTGTCCGTAAGAGAAACGTTACCTTTGGTAAGGCAAAACACATGCGCAACAACAAAATCGCAACGTGCGCGGAGAGATCCCTGAGACGCTCCCGAGCAGTAAGGAGAAGCTGCTCGCGAGAGGAAATGGCCTCTGGCACTCCGTCAAGAAAGATGGGAGATCCCAAAAGGGAAAAAGATAGAGGAGAAAGTTCCTTGAGGCCAGGTAAATGAGAACTGAAGCGTGAGAAGTGTATACGAGCTCCAACGTCACAGGGAAAAAAATCGCATTTGGAGGGATTCACCTCTAGACCCAGCTCCTTGAGTTGAGGAACGAGAACCTCCAGGTCCTGGCAAACCTCTTCCGGTGATCCACCAATAATACCATCATCTAGGTACCACAGGTTCAGAGACGACTTCAATCCAGAGATGACTTTGTGGATTGCTAAACTGAAAACAAGTGGTCCCAATGGGTCCCCCTGCTGCGCTCCCACTTGAGACGAAATGAGACTATCACTAAAGAATAGATTAGAAGGAGAGTAATAAACCTGATAGAGAAAGGGGTATAGAGAAGGAATTTTATCCTTGACCTCACTCAGAAGGACGTCTCTTTCCAGGGTATTAAAAGCATTGCTAATATCGAGTTTCAGCACCATGCAGCCCGAGTTCACAGGGTCCATGACAAATGCACGCGTCGCATGGAAAGCGGCCTCGCACCCCCGACTCGTCCCGAACCCTAGCTGATGCGGCTGCAAATATTCGGACATAGCTACTCTTACGGACCGGCACGCCAGCTTAGCCGTCAATCTCCTAAACACACTGCCTATGGCTATTGGTCTCAATCCTCCGTCCTTTAAGTTTAAATTATAATTAATCAAAATTATATAAATAAAAAATAAAAATATAAGTTTTTGAGCTGACATGGTCACAATCATTAGAATTAATATTCGTTTCGGGATATTTACCAAAAACAAAAAAACGAGTGAGGAAGAGAGATATGTCAATTCGTAAATAACACCCACCCGCAAAGACTTTAGTTCTCGTGATCATGGCGCTTGTAACGGTGCCGAAATATCGAGCTCTCAACCAAATTCAATATAATATCCCGAAACAAATATTAATTCTAAAAATAAAAATGAAAAAAAAAAAAAGATTTCAAATTTCAACAAGATTTATATAGAATAGAATTTTAAATTAACATGTCAAAAAATAATTAACTTAAAAATTAATACAAATAAAATTCAATCAAAAGACAATACAATTTAATGAAGACCTTTTACCAATTTACAAGTGTAGTGTAGTTCGAGTAAATTTAAAAACAGCAAATGATCGATGTTTTGTTACAAGTAAATGCTCTAGTCTGTACTAAGTACATTATCTTATCTTGTGGAGGGGCCGAGAAATAACTCGGACACTTCGACCCATTGGGATCTGTTGTGGTCCCTAGATAACCTACTTCTCCACAATCTTTATGAAAACTCTATTCATGAGTTTTACAACGAGACTAGGAGATACTAATACTTTGACTTTGAATATCCAACCCCTAGGAGACTCATTCGCTTACCAGCCAGTGCATCGCATGTGCAAAGAAGGTGCTCTATGGGTTGCGTATGTTCCCCACACAACCTGCACATGGGTGTCGTGGTTAGACCCATCTTCATGAGCATGTCGTTGGTTCCAAAGTGTCATGTAAAATGTTATTTTTGTGTAGGCGTTCTTGTCCAATAATGGATTGAGATAGGTTGAATTGAAGCAGTACCAACTATATTTTAATAAAATCAAAGTGTGACTGGACTCCAAAGTCCAGTTTTAAGAGACATAGTAACTCTACCTATCTGAACAAGCCAGAGAAAAAGATAAACAGGAAAAATAAATATATAATATACGAAACCCGTCGTCTCCGTCACATACGGGGCAGTGTGGTAAATTTATGCGGTTTTTATCAAAATACAGAGAAAATAAAACATATTCTCGATTCATAATTTATTTGCATGAAAAGGTCCGTTTTAGTTTTAATATGTTGGCAGACCTTTGATGTTAGTATATTTATATTTCTTTACAAAAATGGGTATCATTTGGGCATGAGTGATTCTTCATAAATGTGTTTCTTTTTGTACCTTGTTCATTTGTCCATCATATTATTTTATCATGCTATCCTATTATACTAATATAGGCTAGCTTCCTCCCGCGGCCACATGGTATTAATTGAATCTTTATAAATTATAGCCTATGTATTACTCTTATATCTAATCTATATTAGAGTAAAATTTCTTCAAAATACGTTAAGTAGTTTTTGCGTAACGTTGACGTGACAGAATCTTTTACACCTTATCTTACTAATAATTTGGATGGGTGTGTGTGGAGGTATGATTGTTAATCAACGCCAGAACGGCTGTACGAATTTGGATAAAGATTGACCTGAACGGGGACACAGAACCCATTTTTGTCGGTATGTCGTTCCCGTGGGCTTATTTTCGACTATCACGCGGGTTAAGTCGTAAGCAGACGCTAGCAACAATATAAATAAAGTCAGTCAAATAATAATTTCCCTTTGCGAAGATTTTTGCTTAACCAAAGTTATGCCATTCAGGTTAAAAGCGAATAGTTTGTAGTATCATCTCTTCAATTTTAAGAAATGTGCTTCGGACGGGCGCAGGAAGGAACTCAAAGGTTATGCGAGGCAAGTTGCGAAAAGCCTTTGAACGGTAGCAGTTGGGTAAGAAGAATTTGCCTTTTAATATCAGACAGGATGGCAAGGCATTGACTAGCGTCGATCTATTTTGTAGATACTAGCTGGAGATTTTCTGGAAGCTACAGGCCAGATTCTGACTATGGTCAAAGAAAGGATACAATAATATAATATTTACTGTTAACCAAACGTATATTAGTAACTCACTAATAGGCAATCTTCTGTATTCCATGCTTTTCCTATGTCCTTTGTGTTTTATCCGACTATGGTGAAGCAAAAAGGAGGGTTATATTTTTTACCAGTATGTATGTATGTTCATCTGTTTCCTAATAACTTCTAAACTACTTATCATAATTTGTCAAAAAGTTTTAAAGTTTTTTTTAATTTTCTTTAAATTTTATTTGAAGTCATTTCTAACCAGGTCTTCACAAAATATGTCCACACTTTAATTTTTTTTTCCTTTATTCTTAAGAAGATTTTAACTTTATTTTTACATAAGTACATTATTATTTACAAACTAATATTAGAAATAAAATAAGAATAAAGATATGTACATTTACGGGGCGTCAAAAAATTCGTCTACATCGCTGTCAACAGGAAAAGTTCCCAGTGGCTGGCAGCATTGCCACGTTGGATGGCGGATTCCAGAATGCTGATTCTTTGGCAAAAAAAAGGCCAGCCTTCAGGTCTCGAGAAGATTCGACCACTTTAAATACATTTAAATACTTTTAAAATAATAGAGCATACGAAAACACGTTAAAATAATTTTATTATCTGTTAGAATAACACCTAGTGCACACTGTCGCATTTCCGGACATAAGTTCTCCGAATAGCTACCATTAAAATAAGCTTTAAAATAATCCGGTCACCATTTTCAAAGACATAGTACAGTGGAAGCGGCGTTTGGTCGCAGATGTGTCCCGGCGACTAGGAAACTTTAAAAACTGAATTTTCTTTTTGTTTTCGCAATGAAGTTTGCTCTATTTTTTTTCTATGTTGGAGATTCAATGCATAATTTTGTTAGGAGAATGTCGTTTTAGAACTGTTTATATATTTGTGGTGGTATGTACTTCGCAGTAATTTTTAGGGTTCCGTAACCAAATGGCAAAAAACGGAACCCTTATAGATTCGTCATGTCTGTCCGTCTGTCTGTCTGTCCGTCCGTATGTCACAGCCACTTATTTCCGAAACTATAAGAACTATGCTGTTGAAACTTGGTAAGAGATGTATTCTGTGAACCGCATTAAGATTTTCACACAAAAATAGAAAAAAAAACAATAAATTTTGGGGGTTCCCATACTTGAAACAGAAACAATTTTTTTTTCGTCAATCCCATACGTGTGGGGTATCTATAGGAGGTTTCGAATATATTTTATTTCTAAACTGAATAGTTTGTGCGAGAGACACTTCCAAAGTGGTAAAATGTGTGTCCCCCCACCCTGTAACTTCTAAAATAAGAGAATGATAAAACTTAAAAAAAATATATGATGTTCATTACCATGTAAACTGCCCCAAAAATTGGTTTGAACGAGATCTAGTAAGTAGTTTTTTTTTAATACATCATAAATCGTAAACCGCTATTTACCAAGTGCGGAACCCTTCGTGCGCGAGTCTGACTCGCACTTTGCCGGTTTTTTTTTTCTTCTTCTTTTCGATTCATGGTACATTTAAATTATACTGTTTGGCGTTAGGAAGCCAAGTATATTGCAGCATCGGTGGCGTCGTTCAGGTCGTTTGAGGTGCAGGTAAACGGCCACTTGAGGCGCTACAGCAAATGAGACATACTTTGAACATAAGCACCAAACTCACACTGGGTGTTTTCTCTTAATTACATTTTCTGTTGCTTATATTGGAAGAGGAAAATACTACGGTACGTGAAATAAAAAATAATCATTGAAAATTTTCGAGAATTTTTCAAAGCTCGCTTTTCATATTTATTCAATTTACAACATTTTTCATATTTTTATCCTCATTCAGATGTAATAATTAAATTTTAACATAACATTTTTTTTCTCAATTATTTATGGATGCTAAGTACAAAGCACCTACGCCTCGTCCTTCTACTTGAAATATACACGTGCCAGGTAATTTTTCACTAACATCACAAAACGAGAAATCAACAGCAAAATGTAGGTGACTTGAAAGCCTATCGTGTACTTTCAACATATGTTTATGTAATGTTCCATGAAATTGGCTAGCTATTGGAATTGAAACACGAACGAAATACCCAATAAAATTGTGAAGAGGCTTTGTTTTTACATGTTGATTTTTTTCTGCTCCGCAGTCTAGAACACCCCATTTGTTTGTGTTTGTGTAAGAAACACGTTTTAGAGTTGTTTTCAAAGCAAAGAAAATGGGTGGTTTTCAACGCCTGTGTAAATTCTATGAGTAAGATTCGTTTGAAGACAGAATAAACTGTTTAGTATGAATTGGTTTTTAGAATAGAATTAATAGAAGAAAGACTTAAATGCCGCGCCTACAAGTGCCGATTAATTTTAATGAGCTAGACATTCGAGGTGTTTTTAGGCGTTTAAGTAAGTGTTCTTTATTTATCGTTAGGTGTGGTTCAGACGAGACATACCCACAATGCATAAATACAGTGCATTCATAACTCACTAATTATGTATTAGGGTTTGTTTAGGTTAAACAAACAAACCCTAATGTTAACCTGGTGTTATAGGGGCGAGCCTAATTGGCAACAACTCAAATTCTCCGTTCAAACTCCTGGCTGCTGCTGAGAAGTACCACATGAAAAAACCCAATAGTATTTGCTTGAACCCAGGAACTCATGCACGGCAGAGGGTTTGCAACCACTAGACCAATGAAGCAGCTTACTATTATATCTCTTATTACTATTATATATCTTAGTATTCTCTATCGTAATGGTACATAAACCTCAATTTAAAATCGATGCTTTAAAACTCTTCCAAAGAATACATTAATACTGGCTAGAATGAAAATCAATCGCACCTTTATGGCTGAATTTCTTGAAAGTAGCGTGGCTTCCCCAGGTATAAGGAGTTACGGCTAGTCTTTGAAAGTGCTTTCGACACGGTTATACTCATTATTTTTCTTTATAGTTGACCATAGACGTGCCTTTTGTTCAAGATGCCATGTTTACTAGGTGATGCTATGAAGATGATAATTTATTCATATAGTTTCATGATTAATTTTCATAATATCATTACCAATCGCTACATAGAGATTTGGTGTCTCTCAAGGAGGCATACTAGGCCTCAATTTTGGTGCTAATAAAAACTTATGTACTTATTTAAAAATACCAATTTATAACCGCAACGATTTCCTTGTACGGTTTTTAATTTGTAAAACTGTTTTAAATGGGTCGTGTGATACTAAAACATTCAGCTTTCCAGTCTAATTCAAGATTAATTCTTAATTCTTTATTGTACACCAAAACAACATAACATACAGTGTGATAATAAAGTACATGTACAAAGGCGAGCTTAACTCAATGTTGAGTTCTTCGCTGATTAGTCGAATTAAATCCAACAATACCTCTATTCAAATCCGTTTACAATAATCCAAACTGAAAATCTACACAAACGCGACACGAACAGATCGTTTTAACAGCTGCACAATTAGAATAAACGTATAAGCATTATTTAAATAACCTGTTTCAAAAGCCTTATACAGAATAACGCTGAATTTACTTTGGATTGCACGAGAAAGCGCTAGAGCGAGTAACGTTCACATCTGCGTGTTCCGTTCCGCACCTTCTGCATTCAAGTTTTATTGCAGGGATGTTAAGGAGCTCCGTAACCGTAACCGAAATTATCGGCTATCCGAAATCAATCTATCCGTAACCCTAACCGACATAAAGTTTTCGGATAATTTTGGATATTCCGGCATTTAAATGAGACAGGTTTTTCTGACCAGCCGAGCTGGCACAATAGCTGCGCGCGTCCATTGCAATGCAAGTACCAAATTATAACTTAGAACCAAAGTCTAATTATTACCTATTTATGTTTTACTTTTAGAATTTCTTAGGAAATTGAAACTATCCGAAACTAACAGATAGTACGAAATAATTTGATATTCGTGACGGTGACGGTAATCATGATAATATTATTTATATATCCGTATCCAGATCCGAAATGCCATATCCCGAACACCCCTCTTTTATAGCAATAATTACCGAGATTATAAAGGGAAACATCTTCGTTATCCCTGTTCTTTCTTCTCTTTTTAACAGCCTATTAAAGATAAAGACATAAAATAAAGGGGAGTTAATCCGTTTACTCGCCTCTTGGGAGACAATAGGCCCTGAATACAACAACAAATTACAATTTTAAATGTGTGCTGTTTTATACTTTACGCTGAAGTGTTAAAGGTTAAAATCGTATAGCAATATTTAAGGGACATATTTTGATGGTGCTGGAACGATAAACGATAATTGTTATGTAACCAAGGTTTTATGATTTGGGTCCTTCATCAAAATGTTGGCGTCATCAGATGCAGCAAAGTAGGAGATAACGTTAATTCCAAATTACTCAATCTCTACTTAATGAAATGAATAATAGGTATTTTAAAACATGATGAAAATAAGCTGATCAATCAATCTGCCTAGCCTTTTCCCTACTATATTGGGGTCAGCTTCCAGTCTAACCGGATTCAGCTGAGTACCAGTTTTTTACATGGAGCGACTATACCTATCTGACCTCCACAACCTAGTAACTGGGTAACCCGGTACCCCGTGGCAAGACTGGTGTCAGATCTCAAGCTTCTGACTACCCATAACGACTGACAAAGATTTTCAATTGAGAGCCGGGACCAAGGGCTTAACGTTCTTTCCGAAGTACGGAGGAAACTTGGAATGTTGAAAATGTTCACCCATCCACGGACAGACCTCGTCAAGTGTTGCTTAACCTTGATGATCGACCAGTGCGGCTGTTATTATTTAGCCACGAGCTGACCAATATGTATTAAGTTTATCTTGCATCGTAAATCTAAGTAGTACTAGTGGCGCTGTGAGCTGTAGGCCTTGCGAGTCTGTCGTTTTATTTATTTTTTTGTCAAATTTTGGATAGAAAAAAAAATCTATATAATTACAGAACCAGCTCACAAAATTTCATGAGAATCGGTTGAGAAATGCGACCTGTAGAGGAAAGCAGCTGGATATCCGGACAAACTATATATGAAATCATTTTCGCCCAAGCTGAAACAGAGACGCTTCGCTCGTGCTTTGCCTCGTTCGGTCAATTATTATATCCACCACATGTTTACACTTTATGATTCAGCTTTATGTGACAGTAAAGGTTCCTTGATATTTTAACCTTTCTTAAAATTTAAAACTTTACATTTCTTTAGAACCAACTTATTAACACTCATAATTATTCTTAGTCCTTTTGAAGGAAACTTCGTTCACTCCAGTCAACTCAGTCGTCATGATAACGCAAAAAAGTATGAATTTAGGACATACATAAGAAATACGTATAAGGTCTTTGCTTACATTTCAATACATAACAAGCTAAAACAGCAGAATAACAGAATTTGACGATTGAGAGATAGGAGAAAATGTCTAATGTTATTTGTGTTACAGTACCTACCACTTTGATAACTAACACTTAAATGAAGCAAAAGGAATATGTAAAGAAAAAGAAAGAAGAAAAGAAAACTAGTTTATTTGGACATACCGATACTCGCAATGTAGGTAAATATAAAAGAGAACTTAATTTTAAAACAATTACATACATAGTGTGCCCCGCGGCTGCACCAAAAAGATATGTTCTGGTGGTGTTCTGTAATTTCTGCCTACTCCCATGGGATTATATTCCGTGAGTTTATGTGCGTTTATGAACTAACACAGCATCATAGCCTGAGATAGGATAAGTAGCTATTACCTCACAACACAATAACTAAAGTTCGTCCAAAGCACACATTGCCGAGATTTGACAGAAACAGGATAGTGCAGCAAAAAGGTATCATAACAATGTGCACATCTTCAATAAACAACCCAGATTTAAGCGAAGCTTGAGTGTTCAGAGAGTTGGAAACAAAAAGCAAACTGCTACTGAACCGCAGAGCACGGAATGGCTGCGCTGTCAGCGGCGAGTGATGTCATAACTAATTATGTGCAACACACTAGTTTTGTGCAACGATTGAGATTTACACAAACTAGAGCGTTTTTAAAGGATTTCTCATATTTCGAACTGATTTGGTTAAGGACGGCCATTCTTGTACTGACTTTTCGAGGCAACATACCTTATAATATATTTCTACGATTTCTAAAGTGATTGAATAGAGTATTATAGCTGCGCCTTCTTATATTCGGCCATCTTAACCATGGTCAGAATTGATATCATCATCATCAGGCTACAGCAAACCTGTAGGACCTCTCAAATTATACGTCATTTAACTAGATTCTCGTCAACTCTTACCCAACTGCTACCAGCCACCGTGCAAAAATCGTCGCAACTAGCTTGAAGTTCCAGCTTACCTTAACTGGTTCGCGGTCTCCACTCAAGAACACGTCAACCCTGATAGGCATTGGTTCCATGAAAAACGCACCTACGATAAAGGAGTCGTACCTAGTGAGGGACCACGTATTATTTAAAATCACGACAAAAAAAAAACTTTTTTACAAAAAAATACTACCTACCTACACAATAACCTACACTACAAAGTGAAAAGTAACTTTCTTTTTAGAAGTCAGTGTCTTTGGTTGGTACAATTTTGTTTCGTTATGGACACCGACATCCAAAAAGAAAGTTATTTTTCAGTTTGTAGTGTTTTTATTTGGAAGTCGGTATTTTCTTGTGTTTTTATTTTTATTTTTCCTTTCTAGTTGTATCTAATAGGCAACTTGCCTTTAGTAAGGTACCTAAAATGCCAGAATAGATTACCCGAATACCATGAATTTTTAACATAACCGGTGAAATGAGAGTGTATCAAGGTGAACTGTACACATATGCGTACCTCTTTAGAGCGTACTGGCGTGATGTTATGTTATGAAATGGTATAATTCAATAAAAATACATGCGATTGCAGCAATCCCTAGAGATTTGCCGTCATTTATTGAAGAGTATCTATATCTCCGAAGTTCTTTATCAGATCTTCACCAAATTAAAATGTAACCAATTTACAAAAACATATTCTTTCAAACAAAAAATGAAGTTTCAAAATCGGTCTACAATTGATGGAGAAATCAGTGAACATACACAAAAAAAAAAACATAATGTCGAACATAGAAGCTCCTCCTTTTGGTAAGTCGGTTAAAAATAATATATCCGGCAGGCGTATTACGTATCTTTTGCAAGAGAAAAACAATAGCGATCAAACGCTTTATGTCATAAAAGTCGGAATTACCTCCAGTGTAGGTATGGTAGGTCCTACACAATCGTTTGCTCATCGCTGTTGTTTGTCAAATGCACTTATTTAAAAAAAAACCGCCAACAACTCTAAAACTTTTGTATTGAAGAGCAATTATTGCGCGAAAATTGCTATCGTTTTGCTCTAAAAAGATACGTAATAAGCCTGCGGGTCATTAAATTGTCATGAATCGTCAAATTCTATGAGTAAACGATGACATTCACTGCCATTCTTCGTTTTTATTTAAATTTCGGCCATGTTGTCTCTAGCAGTGGCCATAAAGGCATCGCTGTGCTCTGTGCACTGAACAACCTGTTTGATATTTTCTTTGTGAAATAAAACGGATAGTTTAGGAAGTAAGCCTGTTTATACTGAACCCAAGATTTCATTGTAGACTGAAGTTAAGTTAGGAATACGCCTCGTATTTCAGAGTTCAGGAGGTATCTTAATAAACAGAAGTTTATAAAGAAAACAGTACAACGAAAATCTTCCTTGATTGATTTTTTGGATCGAGTTTATTAAAATTTTCAGACTTTATATCTATGCCAATTTGCTACCACGTGCTAACAAGACATAATGATAATATACATATGTTTCTGACCAAATGGTTAACGTCTTAATTAATCTTAAAACCACCATACCATTTCCTTTGTCATTAATGCTTTTCTGTTTCCATATACTTTCTTCTAACATTGTTCAACCCTGCTTTGAAATTTTTTAACATGTAATATTATATATGTATGTTTATTTTTTGGTACCTTCCCTTCAACGTAAGGTTCAGTTGAAAACCAGCGTCAGGCAACTCCCAGTTGTCTGACATTTTGCTGAACTGGACCTTTTTGGCGCAGCCGCGGGGCACACTATGTATGTAATTGTTTTTTTAAATTACGTTTCCTTTTATTTGTACATTGTGTGTATCTGTGTGTGCCAAATAAACTGGTTTTCTTTATTTTCTTTCTTCTTTCTTGGTGTACAATAAAGTATATTCCATTCTATTCTATTCCATTCCATTCAATGCCATTCTATTCTATTCTACTATTGCAAACGAATATAACTACTAGCTTATGGCTGCGGCTTCAACACTTTTAGTGTTCTATTATCCCGAGGAACTAAGATAAAAAGTGTCCTATATTCTATTCCAAATCATATATTCGTATCATTCATCATCGTGTGAGTTTCATCCAAATCTGCACAGTCATTGAGCTGTGAAAGGGTAACAAACAGACAGGGATACAGACAAAGTTACTTACGCATTTATGTAATATGGATGGATGGTTTACGGATACAATATTTTCATTTCATTATAGCATGGGATTTTATTCCTTTTAACCCACCCCATGTAACTGGATAATCTTCAAAACTTGCTATGATGTTCCTTTCCTCTTTTGAAATGTTAATTCGCCATTTCTTTTCCATTCCAAAAAAATGGAACCCCTTATTCTACCATCCAAGAAAACACCCAACTCAACAAACGTTGACGTCTTACTCCATAAACAAACATAGCCTAAGGTCCCACCACAAAAATCTGCAGGTAATTACTTTTTGATAAAACTTAATTTTCATGAATACTTGATAGTGGATTAGATTGCCGCAGAATTGCCTGGTGATATCTAACAATGCTTTTATTTATAAAAATTAAGTTTTAGACAGAAAAAGAGTTTATTTGCGCCAGACACGACGCATACCATAAAAAGAACCAAAAAAACAAATGTAAAAATTTAAATACAAAACTCGCTCAGCATACAACTAGAACTCGCGTGCGAGACAGAGCCACAGCGCTGGTTTTCACCGACAGCCCGTGTTGATATTTGTTTTTTTCCCCTAGCCATTGTCGTCCCACTGCTGGGAACGACCGAAGCCCTCCCCCAAGTCTATCCAGACATTTTTTTCCTTCACCGTTTTGAACTAGCCCTCTGGATATTGTTTTATCAAAAAGTCAATTACCTACACATTTTAGTGGTGAGATCTCGTACTAACAGATTCAGCATTCAACCCCTTGTGTACAAGTGTCGTGCAAATAACCAAATAACGTTGAACCACGTATTTATTTAAAACATAGGTAAACACTTTGAATTTAATTAATATGTCTAGACCGTCTGAACCTGGCGACTTTGGAGCTGCGTGTCTTGTAGGCAGATCTTCTAAATCTGGGAGGGCTTCGTCGGTATTGGCTGCTGCTCGATGAACTACGTTCTGGTGTTAGGCGCATTAGGTCTGGACATCTGAAAGGGTATTTATTTATTTAAACTTTTTGGAACGTTCAGAATACAAAGGCGACGTGTGTGTATTGCATTTAGACATTATTGTGCAGAAAAGTACGGTTTAAATTTAAGACATTCGGTTACTTCATTTTGATGAGTAGGAAAAAGTTTTCGTATTTTTTACTTTTGCCAAAGAGTTACCGCAGATTGAAAAATAATCAAAAGGGTTCCGTACCCAATGGGTTCGAATAAAGGTTACACAGTTGCCTGTCCCTCTGTCTGTCACAGGCATCTTTAACCGTAACGTAAAGAATTGAAGTTCCATAGACTTTGATGTCCCTACTCGTAGTAAGGATATATCTTGAATGAAAGAATAGTATAAGTGCCCGGCACGTAAGTTGGCAAGGTTTTGGCGCTGTGGAGGTAAGTTCACGCATATGCCGCGAACCACCATATAGAGCGAACGGAACGTGGACGTGACACGATTGGTCAGTCGATCCTTGTGTCAACTGACCAACCAATCGCGCGCTCGGAACGGTCCCAAACGTTCCCCGCGTCCCGCTGCACTACCAAAGATACCTAAAAAACGGCTTCTGTGCATCTAACGAGTCTTGCCAAATTACGTGCCGGGGATCATATCTATACCAATATTATAAAGTGGAAAGATTTTTTTGTTTGTTTGTTTGTACCGAATAGGCTCCGAAACTACTGAACCGATTTTATAAATTCTTTCACCTATGGAAAGCTACATTATTCCCGAGTAACATAGACTATAATTTTGACGGGAGCGAAGCCGCGGCGGTCAGCTAGTTGGTTATAAAGAACGCTTAATGCGCGATTCCGACTCAAACGTGGTCGGTATTTAAATTGACCAACCTTTGAAGTGTCCAAAATAAATGACGTAATTTTAAAATCAAATTCCAACATCCTCAAAGACTAATTCGTTTTCCAATAAAATGATTTCCTTTACATTATTATTGAAACTAAATCGGCACAAACCGATTTTAAGATTACATTACCATAAGCTCAGAAAAAAGGACGCTCAACCTTTTATGTTAATAAACTGGCCTTAAATCGTGGCCTGAACAAATAAGGAAGGGACTGGCCCCGCCGCCCTGACGGCTAAAAATAACATACACCTAGAAATAATATAGAAGGAACTAATAATATTCTTATGGGGGTTTAAGTCCTTGCCGTGAATCTACATAATGTTATCCTTCGTTGAAGATTTTGGGCTTTGAAAGTGATGCAGTTTTCAATCATGAGGTTTAGATTATGGGCAAAGCAGGTTATATTGTTAAAGTCTTGAGTAATGGTGCATTTTTGTAACCATGTGGATAGCATGTTTGTTGTAACACAGATAATATAATACTAGTATACGGTGCCAGATCCCATACAAAGAAGCCGTGCCGACGTAACTACCGTTTTTCGTCTAATTAAGATGATCATTTTTATAAGTACTTTGATCGCGTTTTGTTTCGTTCCACGGCTATAGATGGTGTTAACGGCGACTTGCGACTATTTTTTTCTTCAAATACAGTGACAATTTGTTTTATAGTATTATTTTGCAAGTTTTTACAGTTGCATTGTACAAAAATGTGTTACAATACTAATTTAAAAAATCGAGTGACATCCCTCAGAAATTTAAAACCACGCGACATGCACCCTGTTGTTATTGAATTGTGTGTAAAATTAATATTTTCTGGAATTGAACATAAAAATTGTATGTTTTTATGTTCAATTCCAGAAAAAAAAATTGTATGTTTTGTTTAATCAACTCTCCTAATCACAGAATTATGGAATATTGAGGTCTTAATTCACATTTCAAAGATTATTTGAACGGATCATTTAAAATTTATTCCAATAAATGGCACGGTTTTAAATATCTGAGGCATTCCACTTGATTGTTTAGTCTATTGTTTTAGAAATTATTTATGTATTTTATTAGTTAGATAGTTTAATCCAATTTTAATTATTGTTCATTTTTATTTTGGACTCCTACCACTGTTGTGTTCTTTTTAACCCAAAGGTTGACTGGTTGAGAATGCCTTGCTGCATTAAGTCCGCCTTTGTATCACCATTGTACATGAAGTTTAAATAAATAAATAAATAAATTGTTTAAATTTGTATTGGTCGTATTTTGGTGCAATGAAACTGTAAAAACGTGCAAAAAATACTATAAAACAACTCTTCACTTTTGTATTTATAGAAAAATAAATATTCATGCACCGAGTAAATCCTTTTACTTGCAACGCGCTACTAACACCATCTGTCTATCGCCATGGAACGGAACCGAACGCGAACGATGTACAAGAAATATACGGTTTAATCAGACGAAAAACGCTAGTTACGTCGGCAAGGTTTTGTATGCTAGTATTATATTATATGAGACATTGCGGACATTTTAGTATCGATGTTGCTGATAAAATGCTGCTCTATCTAGACTCCTTGAGGATCTCATCATCATCCTCCTCATATCAGCCGAAAGACGTCCACTGCTAGACATAGGCCTTCAAGCGTCGCAACATTGACCGGTCCCGTGCGTTTCGAATCCAGCGGATCCCTGCAACCTTCATCAGGTCATCGGTCCGCCTGGTGGGGGAGGCCTGCTTCCAATGGAACGTCTTCCGGTTCGCGGTCGCCACTCCAGATGTTTTCTGCCCCATCGGCCAACCGTTCTGCGAGCAATGTGCCCCGCCCACTGCCAATTAAGTTTGACAATTGTTCGGGCTATGTTCTTGAGCTCTAGACAAAGTATAATTCAATCAGCTTTGCCGAAGGTCAAGATGCCAAAATGTGTATGTATATGATAGCGCTTGTCAATCCCATATATTTTTAGAATATCACTCTCTGAAGAGCCCCTGGTCACCACCACCAGAAAATCTTTAGGAATGAAGTTAGAATTTTTTTGAAGATGTACTCACTTATAAATCTCAGTGGTGATAAAGTTATCATTCTTGCATCTCGTCGTCCACTTTGACCAGAACTGAAAACCATTTTTCTCTGCGATTTGAAGTGCGCACGCGGTATCATCCCTGATGTCTTCGTCTAGAAGTGCTGTAGATCAAATAATACATAGTTAGTTGTGAGCTAAACAATTATTTTTCTAAATATTGCCATATATAATCCTGCTCAACGACCCCCCGTTGTAAGGGTAAAAAAATCCTTTAAAAGCCGGCCAAGTGCGAGTTGGACTCGTGCACGAAGGGTTTCGTACCACTATCGCAAAAGACGGCAAATAAATCACGTTTGTTGTATGGGCCCTACTTAAATATTATTTTATTCTGTTTTTACTATTTGTTGTTATAGCGGCAATAGAAATACATCATTTGTGAAAATTTCAACTGTCTAACTATCACGGTTCATGAGATACAGCCTGGTGACAGACAGACGGACAGACATTGGAGTCTTAGTATTAGGGTTCCTTTTTTTTTTCTTTGGGTACGAAACCCTAAAAAAGATTTCAATGAATCGAGAACCTCCTTTTTCCCCCTTTCTCCCCGATCGTGCGCGAGTCCGACTCGCAGTTGGCCAGGTTTTTTGAAGTCGGTTACAAAAATCAATCTTTCTCTCCCTTCCCAACTAAGTTGTGTTTGGCATCCAGTGTAACCGTATCCAGCTGAATACCAGTATTTTACATAGGTCCACTTCCTATCTGACCTACACACAGCCACTATGTAGGTTATTACACTACACCCCTTCGAGACCTGTCTTTGCCAGCTGTTGTGAGGGCCATGCTGGCAGACACAGAAAACTGGAGGAAAATGGCCTCCTTCTGTGAGACCGTGATGGTCTAGAAGGAGGCTGCCAAGCGGGCTCGCGATCGATCGATCCCGCTCGGAGAAGAAGACGTCGGGGAGGCAACCGTCTCGATGACTAAAACGCCAAAACTCCGCCTGCATCAAAAGTAGGCGGAGTTTTCAAGTCACTCCAGGATAGACGGTGGCACAGTCATAGTGCTGCCGTACACAGCGAGGATCAGGGGAGGCGCTTTGTCAGTCTCTCCAGGGATGTGCCCTAACTGGCGTTGCACAGAGGGGGCTCCGGGTTGGACTTTTGAGAGGTCACCTTCAACGTGCTGATAGATCTTTGATCTTTTCCCCAAAACTCCAGGCACCTTTTGAAAGCTTAGTAAACAAAAAAAATAAAGCAGCGGCGGCTTCTGTCTGTCTACTTCTAATGACTTCCAAAGATATGCAATAAGAAATAACAATCGAGACCAACAGTTAAACGTACTTTCAATCATGCAATAAATGGCTATCCATCCACAAACCCACCTCGACAAGCTTTGCTTAACTTGGACGATTGACCCAAATGGTTGCTATTATTTAGCCACGAGCTCCAACTGATCATTAATGAATAACTATGGAAAATTGATAAATCAATCAATCTATGCTAGCGCGTGTGGCACACGAGATATACTAATGAGATTCATTAATTTGCTTCGTTAACAGAAACATTGTAATAATAGACTGCCTGACTGTTAATGGCTAGCAAATGAAATTCTTTTTTCGAAATCATGAATCGTATCTTTGAGAGATATATTTGATGTGTGTGTGATTCTAAGCACTCATATAGTCATCATCATCATCATCAGCCTATTAATGTTCCCACTGCTGGGACACAGGCCTCCTCTCTGTGAGAGGGAACGGGCCCTAATCCACCACGCGGGCCCATTGCTGATTGGATGTCCCATTTCATGATTTTTTGGTTCTAGCTCATGCCGGTTTTCTCATGATGTCTTCCTTCACCTTTTTGAGAGCATGGATGATGAAATAATTTACACAAAGTAAAGAGCCTGCCTGGGTTCGATCGCACGACCTACAACTTGTAAATCGCGGCTGACACCACTGGGCCACCTCTGTTCCTCATAGAGTCAGTTGCATCAATGTTATCATGATAAAAATATTCATGAGGCTAACAAACTGATCATCAACATCAACACCCTTTGATGAAATTACATTATTTAAAAGAAGGAAAAATCAACGTTAGATAAACCACTTTTCAGATTTTGTGTAGTGTCAATTTTTTTCGATTAGTCCTGCTATGTTCGACTCCAAAAATACCTACTAAAAAGTGCCGCTATGCACGAAATCACATTCTCATCGGGCAGTGATGAAGAAAAGTGTTACAGTGTAATATTTTATTCAACCATTTAAAAAGTAAATTAAGAAAACTTAGTATGTAAATGCCGTTAAATTCGCGAAAAAAAAGTTATTATACGTTCCATCTCATCGTACCAACACACACTTGCCTCGCCGCCGCTCGACACATCGGCGTCACGTCATTCATTTTAAAAACAAAGTGTCCATCTATTCCATAACTGTGAAAAACTAAATGTCTGAGAAACTTTTATAATAGAAAATATTTCGAACTAAAATTTCAATATTTTAGTTTAATTTCAATATTTTTCAGCTACCTGCTCAATTTAAATGAATTAATACACTTTTCTTGCCAACTGTTACAGTTGGAAAGAAAAGTGTTTAAATTCATTCTTCGATTCGAATCGAATCGAATAATTTCGTGCATAGCGGTACTGTTTAGTAGGTATTTTCCGAATCGAGCATAGGCGGGACTAACTGAATTTTTTGGCTTCTGGTCACCCAGCACGATTGTCTAAAATCCACAAATGATATTTGAGACCAACGGCTTAACGTGGTTTTGAGGCACAGAAAAGTCTCACTATTTAAGGGCTGGTCACTCATCAATGGACCGACCTCGGCAAACCCTGCCTAACCTTTAAAATTGACCCGGGCACCTGTTAGTACTTAGCCCAGAACCTCTTTTCATTCTCGCCCAATCATCTGCCTAACCTTTTCCCAAATATATTGGGGTCAGCTTCCAGTCTAACCAGATTCAGCTGAGTACAATTGTTTAACATCGAACGACTGCCTAACTGACCTACACAACCCAGTAACTGGATAGCACGATAGCCCTTGGCAAGACTGGTGTCAGATTTCAGGCTTCTGACTACTCGTAACGACTGTCAAAGATCTTCAAATGACAGCCGGGACCAACGACTTTACGTGCTTTCCGAGGCACGGAGGAATTTCGCTATGTAAGATGGTCGCCCATCCACGGACCGACCTCGGCAAGCGTTGCTTAACCTTGGAGATCGAACCGTGCGGCGGTTATTATTGCACTACGAGCTCCTCCTTCTCTTTCATTCTCACCCAATCAACTAATAACCGAAAACATTCAATCACTCAACCACACAATGTCGCCAAAACATTTAGTAACAAAATCCTTATTACAGAAACCGACAAACTTACGGAATCGAATAAACTGGAGTAATGCTCGTAAAAATGTTGCTTAACTTCCTCTACTACAGAATCCTGATTTATACTTCCTTACTTTAATATTTCCACTCGACTGGTGCAAAGATAACGCTGGGACCTACTACAGGCTTTCGATAACTCACTCGTAGTTTTGATATCCTGCTAATATTAAAGTTAAAGTCTGTGTTTTTGTGAGTCTGGATGTTACCTGAACGAATTTAAATGCAGTCACACGAACAGACCACGAACTAGTTTAGGATATTATCATTTCAGCTGCAAGACTGTCAAGACTGCTAGATATAGGCCTCCCCCAACTGTCACCCTCTGGACTGGTCCTGTGCTTGTCACATCCATATGTCTAAACCACTTACACCCAGTAGTAAATTCATTTTACAAGGTCCATTTTTCAATGTTATTGTCCTTTAACGACCTGTATGAAGCCGCAGGCAAAGACTAGTCACAAATAAATTCGAATTTTTCAAGTACCGTGACTTGTTTTCCGACAGACAGCTCTTTGATTTACAAAACCATGATAAGCAAAACCCGTAGCTGTATTTGAAGAAGTGCCAACCTCAAAAAAATAAGGTCGTAACTCCGCCGTTATGTTGGCGAAATTACCAACGTAATACAAATAGGTACTTAAGCTTTTGTTACAATCTTCCTTTATGAGAACAAAAGAAAATCTTCGTTACCGTGTAGGTTTAAAAGGAAGAGACGACATAATAATAAAATATGAGATTTTTCTGCTGTTCAATTTTATAAAGATCAAATTAGGGATGATAATCTCTTCCGCGTGTAGATAAATAAGACGGCAAAGGTATGTTTATACTTTGATTAAATGGTTTCGTAGGAGTCAGACCATTTTGTATCTTAACGACAGTAGCATACATACTATTTGATATTTAATTTAAACTTTACGGTTTAAAATCTCTCTTCTAATAAAACTAAACTAAAAATAGTTGAAGACAATTCTACATTAGTATGCCCAGAAACCGATTTTATTTTCAGATCTAATTCTAAAGCTACTAAACAGAAAACTAAAGATGTTGATAAAACTGAAAGGTCAATATCCTCAAAACCTAATTGTAGTCAAAGATGACTTTAGGAAAAGAAATCGGTCAAATTGTAAATAGCAGAAGACTATCATTATTTCTTCAAATTGCTGTAACGGAGCAAAACCGGAACGACGATAATTCCTGCATTCCCTGAAACATTAGGCAGAAATACCGACACTTCACCAGTTATGTTCAAGACCAATAAAAAGAAATAGTTTGTTTCAAGTAACAAGACTCATATAGAAACATAAAAGGATACATACAGGATAACAAGCACAAACAAAACACGAACAAAAATAAAAACGAAATAATGGGCGTGCCTATATGCCAACCAAGCGCAGTTTGAGACTGAACAACCGAGCTACTACTGACAATTTCGAGATGGAAAAACTCAATAACACTTTGTCCGATCCGGGCATCAATACCAGGACCTTATATTCAGCAGTTACTTTTGCACCCGATATACCAAGCAAGGCAGTCAATCGAGATTATAAATCGATAAAGAAGAAAACTTAAGGAGAAATAAAAGCAAAGGCGATCACCAGCACTTGAAACAGAACTTGAATTAGTTACAGAACTTAACCAAAATGACGAGGAATCGTAAAATAGAAAACTAAATAAATACAGAAAAACTATATTTTTTAAAATATTCAAAAATAAAAAAGACGATCATTAGTACTCCAAAATCCCAAACAGTAGTAACGGTTACACCAACGAAATCGCAACACAATACACTTGACCATACTCTATAAACTTTTGATGTAAAACGTGCACCATAAAATCTGGGCGCTTCGAATTGTTTGCAATGTCGTTCGCAGTTTGCTACAGTGATGTCTTTGTCAATGACTTACTTTGTAAATACAGTGGCAGTTACAAATGTAGCGACCACTAAAGGTTTTCAAATGGAAGAATGGCTGAGATAAAGATTGAAATATATTAGTTTTATGAAGATGGGTAATTTTTCAAATAACTTAGATGCCACTGTTATCAGTTTAAAAAAATATCAAAACTAAATGTCTGCGTCTGTGACTGTTTAATTAAACTAATCTATACTAATATCTAATCTCCGATTACGATACTTATTTCCTTGGTATAAGGCTACACTATTGCCGAGTCCCGTTACTCCCTATGCTAATGGTACGGACCGAAGCTGCATGAAAAAGCTAGTAATTTATTAATTTATCAACTGACTAGATACTTATTTTCCCCGTATAAATCATGATAAAGAAACCAATCTCACCTTCGCATGTCATATTACAGAGTCCACCACGTTTCTTTTCTCTGCACCACTCATTCGGAATCTGAAAAGTTGAATAAAAATTGAGAAAAATATTGATATATAACTTGGATGCCTGGTAGATATTGCTGTCAGAGATAAGACCGCCATTGTAACCATAGAATTAAGATTTTTGTAAAAGAGATGAAACTGAGACTTTTTGGTGTACTTATAGTATATTCTATTCTATTCTATTCTGTACACATATTTTCAGACGAATTTTAAATGAATGAATTATTTAGGGGCGGTAAAACAAAATGAATTATGTTTAAATGATACAAATGAATAATGCAGATGCATTTTTGTGTGGTCTAAAGTAGTTGAGTATTTACCTGATACAATCCATAGTATTTCTTGCCACTAGGCTTCGCTAAAAACGCACTGGTGTCCCTTTTGCTCACTTTTTCGATCAAACACACCCCTGTAACCAAAACATATATTTTAGTTAAGATTGTTTACGAAATCATCACTCACTTGTTAGAATGCAATGCCAACTTATTGAGTTATACAATAAATGTGGTCCTAGCATTTAGTTACAACGATATAATTATAAATATTGCCGCAGTTCGAAATCTACACACCGCAAAGGTCAAACCGACAAAGTTGCCCAACCTCTAAATTGGTCTATTATTGCCACAACCCCTTCAAAGGTACGAAACTCTGTTGTTCATCTGAAACACCGAAACATTTCATAATTATTATTGAAACAGCTGCACTAATCCACGATGTAGTACAGAAGGCCAAGTCTGTACAGCAGCGAGGCAAAACAGACGCACGCCCACATAAACGCGCACGTACGGTGATAACAAAGAGATGCCACTTGCGAGTGTACTTGCACTCGCTGTTCGTGAAGCGTGTGTGCGTACGTTTTCTCTAATTGGGTGGGTTTGGAACCGACCTTCTGCACTATTCTGCCACTAAACGTTTTAAAGGTCATTAACGTTGAAAGTTCAAGGTCAAGGTCACGCTACAGTAGATACCGGGGATCAATTAGTGAGAGATAATATCCCGAGAGGGACCGCAGACAATTGGCTGATATTGCATTGTTGAATTAATAAATGATACTCGTAGTTAGTTTAACTTGCTACTGAATATTTTTACCAGATGATAGTGTGTAATAATTTTATATCTAGAGCAGTTTTGAGATCATAATTATGATGTATTATTTTTTTAATGCTGCAAGTTGTGAAATTTCTGAAGAATAAAATAAATTCTAGAAAAATTACGATTAAATCCAGTCATTACGTGATGCATCAACTTTTGTTTTTTTTTTTGTAGTTTTTGTAAAATCACTTGACTCAACCTTAGAATTGAGGGTTTCATAAATTAATCGTTCTAAGTAATTCGAAAAAGTATTGTAATTCGAAAACATAATTTTTAAAGTGTCACTTTATATCTGCCAATGTGATTAATTTAGGCTGAGTCGAATGGTGAAAAGGGCTAAGATTTTGTGAATGTTCCTAAATCCTAGACAGATAAAATTTTTGTTTTTCCTAAAATGTCCAACAGTTAGTGTTAAAGGTCGGTTTCCCTGAAAGGGAAAAACAGTGCATCACCATCCGCACTGTTTTATTAGGCTTGACTCCTGACTCGTCGCCTTCCCACCGATTATGAAGTTAAGTCCAATTTAAAACAAAGTCATAAATTAGACTTTACTTCATAATCGGTTTTGGAATTCACAGTTACAAAATAACTTGGAAGTATTTGAGAAAGATAAATAAAATATAACTAAAGGGTATAAACCAATTTATTATAATTAACTGCAGCTTGTGTGAGAGACCCTTATGCTAACGTAAACGGTATTAGGCCAACAATAAATGGTCGCAGATAGAGAATATAAATTAAAGAATCAACCAAATACAAGTAGTTAATATGTTTGAGAGTCTTAAATCAAGAAGTAAATGGAGATAAGTATTTCAGCTCTCTTATTTACCTACATACAAACCAAAACGCCCAACCCATCACCACTTTCTAGTGTTTCAGCTGGGAAAAGGAGAGGCGGAACAAACTCCCCAGCACCAGTACTTATGTAGTCCTTATAATTAAATATGCAGAATCGTGTGCTTCTGTCTATTTAGTTAAAAGGACTACATAAGTAAAACAATAATAAATTTGACAAGAGGGTTGCAAAATGCATTATATACCTAATGAAGGATGGTGATAGGAGCGCTACGCTTGCGTTGGGAAATATATTACTTTGAATTACGTTAATGAGTTTCTTCACAGTAGCCTAGAATCTCACCCCAATGACGTGAGGCCGCTTTAGAGCAGCTGGCACGTCGTACGTGTACCGCTGGTTCTAGAACGTAAGGCCTACAGAGGACCCGCTGCGGTTCCTCTGTTAGGACAGGTTCCCTACACTCCAGCATGTCTTACCCAATCCTATGGCAGCGGACAGTGCTGAGCCTAAATGTCGCTGCCATTGAGCAAAACATGGTTGCAGAAGTATTGGACACGCTATTGCAAGCGTAGACTCAGTCTGTACCAGACCCCTTTACGATTGCCTTGCTATGCGTCGAAGTGTTTTCTAAATCGTCAGTTCTCACTTACTTAATTTCCCCATATCGAAGATACTTCAGTGTAATCGGCAGCCGTGTGATGTCAACAATGAGGCGTTTCCACTGGGCATCCAAATGATGTGTCTTGCTAAATATTATATTTTTTGGTGTGATTTAACGAGATACGATCTCTAACGTTACTTATAACATCTATCGATCCAGTTTAGGGTGCTTGGCGGTGACTGCCCCCATTGTTTGAATATGTACGTACATCGAACGCAATGCAAAAAAAAGTGTCCTACAGTCAGACCTTCTATAGGAAACAGAATTCATCAGCAACACTTGATCGACCTACAACCCATGAAGTGTCTGCCATATAGCCTGATTTATACCAATAGTGATTATTAACGGTTACAGTCAATAGTCAAATACCTTTTTGTAACTCATCTTACTAATATTATAAATCTCACTTATATAACTAATATTGTAAATGGGAAAGTTTGCATGGATATATTTTTGTTACTCAATCACGCCAGAACGGCTGAACGGATCTAAATTAAATATGGCAGGGAGCTTTTTTTAATATTCTATAGGCTCACGCTTGACCACTATCTCACACCCCACTCATATACACTCACTTCTCCACTCTCACTACTTCATATCTCACTCTTTCTCTTATTCATAGATTCTAGTCAGTCATGATTTTTATCCCGGGAATATGTTCCCTTGGGATAATTTTGAATTTCACGAGGGCGAAGCCGCTGGCAGAAGCTAGCAATGTATAAGTGGTGAATGAGGGTGCGTAAAGTGTGACAAAAAGCTTCACCGTTTCCCTATGACCAAATGCCAGTGACAAATATCTGCCGAGGTACGGATTAGTAAATAGGTACAATATTTCACCAAGCTAGAATAATTGAGTTAATTAGTGCATTGGCACTACCTTTGAAATATTATGTCTCAGACTCACCCAGTCACTCCAGCACACACAAACAATATTATTACTGGATTAGATAAAATTATAACTAACTTAATAATTAACACTTGCTTCTATGAGTTACAAGCGCAATTTCCCCTTGGTATTCAACTAACTAGACTACAATACGACTACCTTCCTCCATGTCTGTTCCCTTTTGCGGTTTCGCGTCGACTCCCCTTGTCTCTGCTCTTTTATGTGATCCCTGACTACTCCAGCTACCTGCCCTCGAGCATCTCTTCCCCAATTCTTAAAACACCACAATGTCCTGTTCTCACGGTTTCAGCAGGCAGGGTCATTTTTATTGCCGCGATTGTATAATTTCTTAATTGTTTTAGCGTCCGTTTGGGTAGGAGCTGACCCTCAACTAAGGTTCCATATGTGCAGACTTATTGTTTAGCTACGACTAGAAATCAGATATTTGATAAGTGTCTTATGAATTTTGATGGAATACAACTTTGTCTTGACGGCTTTCATATTAAATTGACAATTTGTGAGATTTTTAAGAGACATAATTATGGTTTTTACTATTTTAGAATGAATAGAATATTTTGTTGTTAATTAGGGTCTAGCAGTCAAGGCATAGAATTCATACTTAATGTATTTCTTAATGATTTGCACAACGAAATAGGTATAAATGACGTCCAGTCAGAAATACAAGTGTAAGTCTATTTGCTTACACAGGTAAAACTAAATAACTGAATAATTTTGTTTAATATCACGCAAAATAAAATTTAAACTTGTCATCATTTTTTCACGGGTTCGCCTTTTCTGTTCGTAAGATAAACACACAAAAGAACAATCAAATCTCTAAATAGACAAGGCATAAAATCAACAAAGAGCTAAATTCAATCTTGAATACATCTTCACCAAAATACCCTTTCAAAGGCACTTTTAAATACCAGACTGTTTATACCCTAAGGGGTTCTATTTAAAACTAACAGAAGTTCCAAGGTCACTGGTCTTGGTTACCCGCTCAAGGTCAAGTTTCAAGGTCATCGTTTGTGTACATCGCGGAGTTAGTTTCTTTTGTGTTTGTTGAATGGCGGTCTATGCGGACAGTATTATAGAGTGGATGAATTTATTGGGTTTGA
Organism: Orthosia gothica; assembly: GCA_949775005.1. Classification (NCBI taxonomy): domain Eukaryota; kingdom Metazoa; phylum Arthropoda; class Insecta; order Lepidoptera; family Noctuidae; genus Orthosia; species Orthosia gothica. The sequence goes on from OX459052.1 coordinate 10,497,013, forward strand.
ATATTTATGGGTATAAATTGGATTTTAGTAAACGGTTGTGTAGCTATCTTTCATAATAGTATCAGTTTATAGTTGTTGTCGTCCCGTTACGACTTTTTGTTTTTTAGGAGTATCCTTAAATGGTTCGGTTATATTAAGATGATATTAAAGACGACAATTAAATAGGTGTATACAAGGCAGATGTAAGACAAAACGATGGACAAGAACGTCCAAATAAGAAATCTTATTGGTTATTCTACCGAAAGGTAAGGTGGTACTACTACCGTTAATGAAGCAGGGAAGACATGTGTTTATGTTTTTGTGTATGTTGTAAATTTTTAGGGTTCCGTACCTAAAGGGTAAAAACGGGACCCTATTACTAAGACTCCGCGGTCCGCCTGTCTGTCTGTCTGTCACCAGGCTATATCTCATGAACCGTGATAGCTAGGCAGTTGAAATTTTCACAGATGATGTATTTCTGTTGCCGCTATAACAAAAAATACTAAAAACTGAATAAAATAAATATTTAAGTGGAGCTCCCATACAACAAACGTGATTTTCTTGCTGTTTTTTGCCACAATGGTACGGAACCCTTAGTGCGCGAGTCCGAATCGCACTTAGCCGGTTTTTTGTAGACAAGACATGAACAGTCTTGACCAATAATATCCATTTTATTTACGTTTGGATATATTAAAGGACTACAATTTTATTTATAAACAGAAATATGAATAGCATGGATCGAGCTAAGATCGCAAAAACAGATTTATCAAAAAAAAACAATTTTTCCCACGCTATAAAACAATGCAGTTACAACTACAATTATAATTAAACTTCCTTTGCACTTCTACGAAAAAACCCACTGATTGAAATCTTTTTAGGTTTTCTGAAGCTGGCTTGTTACTAACTGTTTGCAGAACAACCAAGATTACTGACGTAGGAAACAGAATTCCCAAAAATGACAGTGCTGGGAATTCTTTGTACTACGTGCAGGCTGAGATCAATATGAGCCTGCCTGGGCAAAAAGTATGGTTGGTCGATAGTGCCAAAAAACCACGTACTGGAAGACGTAATCTTGGTTGGGTTTTTACAAGGTGGATTTGGGAAAAGCTGCTGAAGGCACTGGATATGAGAAGCACAAAACCTAAGGTGGAAGGCCTAGGTCTAACAGTAGGAGACGTATTTTGGCAGAAATGATGATGACAATATTTTATAAATTTTTGATGCAAACTGCTAAACTAAATATTATTATTAAATAGTCCATAACCTTAATTCTGCGACATTATGAACCTATTTCATCATAAGTTGTAAAGTTTACCGTTAACTACCATCAGTTTCTGAGTACGGGCAACCGGTTCAAAATTTTATTAAAAAAGTATTATTAAACTGCTTAAAATTAGGTTTTAAATTTTTTTTTTATTTAAAATTAAAATTAAGTTAATATAAGTTAAAATTAATTTAAAATTAAGTTTTTAAAATTAACTGTTCAAATTTTTTTTTAAATGTATTATTAAACTGCTTAATTAGGTTTCATGGAAGTTTTGTTTAATTTCTGAACACTGCACATGTTGGTGGATGGTATGATGCTAGACTTGGCTCAAATCAGTTTCACTCATAGGTATTGGGCAATAGAAATTGCCTTACTAACTTGGCCTATAGAAATTGAAGATGTGAAATACTGCATTTTTGAATAAACCCTACCGATAGATTGACAGACCAGAAACGTAACCACTATCAAATTACCTCTCTGTCAGATGTGCAAATTAAAATCATCTCCTGTAATTTGGCGTCTATAAGCTGAATGGTCAATAGATAATCTATATATCTATATCTATATATATATATAAAAATCAATTGCTGTTCATTAGTCTCGCTAAAACACAAAAACGGCTGGACCGATTTGAATAATTCTTTTTTTGTTATGTTCGACAGAATACAGAGAAGGTTAAAAAACAAAAAAAAAAAGGTTGGTTGGATAGGGTAGGTAGGGTAGGCTAGGTTAGATAGGTAGGTAGGTAGGTAGGTAGGTAGGTAGGTAGGTAGGGTAGGTTAGGGTAGGGTAGGGTAGGGTAGGCTAGGGTAGGTAGGTAGGGTAGGTAGGTAGATAAGGTAGGTAGGTAGAGTAGTGTAGTGTAGGTAGGTAGGTAAGGTAGGTAGGGTAGGGTAGGGTAGGGTAGGGTAGGGTAGGGTAGGGTAGGTAGGTAGGGTAGGGTAGGGTAGGTAGGTAGAGTAGTGTAGTGTAGTGTAGGTAGGTAGGTAGGGTAGGGTAGGGTAGGTAGGTAGGGTAGGTAGGTAGATAGGGTAGGTAGGTAGAGTAGTGTAGTGTAGGTAGGTAGGTAGGGTAGGGTAGGGTAGGGTAGGTAGGGTTGATAAATGTTTGGTGTTTTTATGGCAAAACAAAGTTTGCCGGGTCAGCTAGTCTATTTATATATTCTTTAGAGAAACTCTAGACTAGTTAAAGAATATAGGAAACCATTTTTTAATAATTATAATTTGCCACGATATCATAATCTTGGCACTCAGAGTTATAACTTAAAAGCTGAATGTTCAATGTTCATGTTAAAGAACATAATTTTGTTATGCAAAACACTTTTATAGCCGTTCGTACGTGACATAAGTTTTGCACTTTGCTGCTTAATCGCACTTCTATGCTAAACTAATGCACTTTAATTAACTTTTTAGGATAATAATACTTTGTACATATTGAAATTATTATTATGGAACGATATAAATTGTGTTTTTTCGTGAACTAATTTATGAGTAGGTAATGACGGGCTCGGGTGAACTGCAGTGGCGGAAATTATTCAATCGATTGGGTGCCCATTAGGCCACTCAAACACAATTTAGCAAAATGTTTTTTTTTAAAACAGGCTGATATCCAATGTGAGTGCGGTGCCCCTGTGCAGAACACACACACACACTTCCTAAAATGCCCATACACCTGCACTATAGAAGACCTAATAAACGCAGCTGACGCTGCAATTCGCGTGACCACCTACTGGGCCCAAACTATGTTAGAGCTTTTCATCGACTCAAAAAAAAGAAGAAACAGGATTTTTTTTTTAGCTAGCTTTTAAAACCGCTTTCGTAAAAAAAGCTATGTTAATTTTTTATTACAGTATCGGCATGAAATATTTATATACTACTGCCGTGAACTTTTTACATATCCAAAAGCAACCATTTAGTTGGCAGAGGGGGACATTGGACTCTAATTTAATTGTGATTTTGGGTGTTGTGCAGTGTTTTTTGTGTGCACTAAATAAATGTTTCATCTATCTATTTATCTAACCAAAATAGCTATTTAAAGGTTAATTTTATGAAAATGGATCCATGAATCGAAAAATGGTTCTCATAGACCCGTAATATTTTTGAATGACCTATCCCAACGATACCCCACACCATGGGACAGATGAGAAAAATAAACATCCCCACTTTACGTGTACAGAAGGTACCCTAAAATATTTTTATTTTACCACTTTGTCAGCGTGGTTACTATGTATATTAATGCTAAATTATAGATTTCTATTTCTAAGAGTCTCTGAGCTAAGCTGCGGACGGACAGACGGACATGGCAAAAGTACAAGGGTTCCTGTTGACTATGGATCCCTAAAAAGGAGATTATGGAACACAGTTGGGTAGAGATTAAACCGAATTGTCATGCAGTGAGTTAGCCTCTAGGTCGAATTAAATCATCTGTGACCGGTTGCTATTTATGCATGACATGTACTCTATAGAATACAATAGTAGGCACTAACATTGATCCTTTAACAGTTTTATTGAGTCTGTATAGTTTACTCTTTAAATGGATGTACCTCAAGTAGAATAGGTAATAATGCGAAAATAAAGAGGTTTGTATGACTGCAGTGTAGATAATTAGCTTTAGTAATCACAATAAATTACTACTTTATTTTGTTCACAATAATTACTATGGTGTTACTGAATAATAATTAACTATTTATTGGTATTATACGCTCTTTAAGTGTTTAATACCTCGACAGGTCAATCTTCATGCCAACGCTTGTCGATGGATGGATACAATACCAAACTGAGACCCCTCCAAACCTTGGAACGCATATCAATCTGAGCTGACTGTCACTTGTGAATCTAAGACTGCTGCTTTGGGTAGTCAGAAGAAGAAGCTTGAAAGTTTGACAACCAGTATTACTAAGAGGTTTCGTGTAACAGATTTGCTCCACCGAAACTACTCAGCCAGCCAGTTAGACTGGGAGCTGTACCAACATAGTTGGCAATAAGCTAGGCACGTGATGACTGTACCGTTGTTGATTTAATCGTCTCCTATGGTGACCACAATAAGTCATTTGTAAAATATTACAGAGGAAGAACACTAAATAATACTCTAGTGTGGGCTTCATAGAAATCTTCACATTGCTTCCCGTATGACGTGAGAGGTGACTAAGGAATGATGCCAAGAGGTAAGTAGCTAATATAATAATTGGGGAATCAAATACATTGTAGCATCATCAGTTAATAAGGTCTTGAAATGTATTCTTAGACTTCAGCTGCTGTTTTCCTGAGCTATAATGATGAATAGGGCTTTTTAGTGTTTTTTTATTGACTGCGATGACTCTCGTGTCTCCTGTGCTGGTCACAAATAAATATTACTTCTTTATATATTTCCTTCTTTCTTTCTTACTTTTAACACAGGTGTAATTATTCCTACAAATGGTCATTACGGTACACACACAACAATTATATACATTAACATAACATACTATTTTACTACCAAGAGATCTGGTTCATCATCATCACCAACATCAGCCTATTAATATTCCCACTGCTGGGACATAGGCCTCCTCTCTGTGAGAGGGAATGAGCCGTAATCCTCCACGCGGACCCAGTGCGGGTTGAAGGATGTCACATGTTTCAGATTTTTTTTCGGTTCTAAGACATGCCGGTTCCCTCACAATGTTTTCCTTCACCGTTTCGAGCGCAGTGGTGATGACATAATTTACACAAAATAAAGCGTCTGCCTGGGTTCGAATCCACGACCTACAACTTGTAAGTCGCGGATGACACCACTGGACCACCACTGCTCTCTGATCAGATCTTGTTGTGTAAACACAATGAATACTTTTTTATTTTAAATAGTATTATTACTAAATAGTATAAAACAAAGTCGCTGTCCGCACCTTTACACGTCATTTCTGTTTGTCCGCTAACATCTTCTAAGCCACGCAATAGATTTTGATACTGTTTTCACAAATAGAAAAAGCGAAAAACGAGGAAAATTTTTATATAAAATAATATAAAAAAACGATTGTAACTCATAACTTCGTATTGAATAGTATACTTTGTGTATGGACGTGCATGATTGACGCATTAAAAGTTTTAAACTCGTTTACTAACATACACACAACGTACAACCCAAACTGCTGGATATATAGAATTTTGCACAACGGTTCATTTAACGAAAACTAAGGCAGGATTTTGGAAATACATCCCAAAAGGAGATTTAATCGGGGTCAGAGTTTGTAATGCCGGCTGTACAGAAACTGTTAATAGTACTAGCGGCAACGAAAGTCGCGTCAGAGCCCGCGAGGATGATAATGATATACATTACTCTCAGTACTGAGTTCAATTATGACGCATTTTGGGGTGATGCCAATCTGGTCAGTTTCAATGCTACTAAAACCCAGGCGTGTCTTTTTTCCGCTAAGAAGAGCCAATTCCACCCGGCTCCATCTTTCCGTGGTGTAACCGTGCCGTTAACGGACCATCTCGAACTTCTTGGTATTACGTTGACATCAACCCTTAATTTTGGCCCATTCATAGAGGCGAAAGCTCAGTTGGCTGCAAAAAAGTTGGGGATTCTTGCAAAGGTGAGACGGTACTTCACACCTGAACAGCTGCTTAACTTGTATAAAGCGCAAGTTCGATCGTGCATGGAGTACTGCTCTCACCTCTGGGATGGATCTGCCAAATACCAGCTTGATGCACTTGAGTCGATTGACAGACGGGCCAAGAGGCTTATTGGCAATGATGCACTGGTCGCGTCAAAGCTCCAGAGCCTCGAACATCGACGCCGAGTTGCCAGCCTGTCGGTTTTTTATCGGTTACATTTCGGGGAGTGTGCGACGGAACAGCACAATTTGATTCCGCCTAGCCCTTTCCATCATCGGACTACAAGACGTACGGCCATGCGCCATCGGTACATGGTGGACATCCCACCCATACGCACAAAGCGTTTTGCTAATACTTTCATTGTGCGCACAGCTAAGGAGTGGAATTCCCTTCCGGAGTCTTTGTTTCCTGATAGCTACAACCTTGGAGTCTTTAAGTCAACAGTGAATAGGTTTCTTCTAGGCAAGCGTGCTTCACCGTAGGCCACATCATCGCTTACCATCAGGCGAGGTAGTGGTCAAACGCGAGCCTATCGATAATAAAAAAAAAAAAAAAAAAATATTTAAAAACTTTAAGAATAAATTTTCTTTAAACCGAATGAATAAATTTCGGTATAAGGAAGTTCATCAGTTTTGACGTGGGGAAATCTAATACTGCACACAGCCTGTATGGCTTGAAAAAGGATCCAGAGGTTCAAGACAAGTGTCATTATACCAAATAAAGCGTCGTGATAGCGATTGTACATTGTCAATAATGTATCCAAGTCAAGGCATGGGAACCTTTATATCCTTGTATTGGAAATATTTGTAATATCTATTTGCAACTTTAATATGGTGGTTCCGTATGGTGTCGGACGTAAAGAATCTCACCATCCCATATCTTCCCGTGGGTGTCGTAAGAGGCGACTAAGGGATACACCAGAGAATGGGCAGCAGCGTTCTCTGTGCTTTTCAACAACAAACTGCGATCGCCAACCCGCCTGCCAAGCGTGGCGATTAAGGCAAACCCCCCCAAACCAAATGAATAGCACAAATAAAAAACGGCCCCGAGTGCCCGGCAGCCCGTCTACCCTCGACTACGGTAGCGGTCGAGGCGATGGCGTGGCAAGGGGTGCGAAGAATCCCCGGAGTGAACCCGGCTAGCCCAATAAACACCGACGACTGGCCCTGGCAACATACAACACGCGAACACTCCGGACAGACGAGAAGATAGCCGAACTCAAGGAAGAATTGAGCAGGTTGCGATGGAGTATTATAGGGTTATCTGAAGTCCGAAGAGAGGGGGAGGACTCGATAATCCTCAAATCCGGTAACCTGCTCTATTTCCGAGAGGGTGACCGGCAATCCCAGGGTGGTGTCGGGTTTATCGTCCACAAGTCCCTTGTGAACAACGTGGTGAAGATCGAGAGTGTGTCGACCAGGGTGGCGTACCTTATACTCAGAATATCCTCGAGATATTCGCTGAAGGTCATACAGGTCTACGCACCGACCTCGGCACACCCCGACGACGAGGTAGAGACCATGTATGAGGATATCCTATAGCCATGCATGGTTTCAAAACTCACTTCACCGTTGTCATGGGGGACTTCAACGCAAAACTGGGCAAACGAGACGAGGATGAGCTGCAAGTGGGGCAATTTGGAGTTGGACGTCGGAACCACCGGGGTCACCTACTGGCCAGTTTTTTGGAGAAGGAGGGCCTCTACATGATGAACTCCTTCTTCAGAAAGCGTGAGCATAGGAAGTGGACCTGGCAAAGCCCCGATGGTGCAACAAAAAACGAGATCGACTTCATCATGTCAACCAAGAAGCAAATGTTCAATGATGTCTCTGTGATCAATTCGGTGAAAACCGGGAGCGATCACCGAATGGTAAGAGGCACATTGAACATTAATATCAAGCTTGAAAGGTCTCGACTGATGAAGTCAACGCTCCCTCCAGCACAGATCCAGATCCAAAACCCCGAGAGCTTTCAGCTCGAACTCCAGAATCGTTTCGAGTGCCTAGGGAGCTCCGTGGACGAATACAGCGACGGGTTCGTGGAAGCTGTCCATACGGTCGGGTCTAAGTTTTTCAAGGCCCGCCGTACAGATAAGAACAAAAAGATTTCTGATCCTACTCTCAAGCTTATGAAGGAGAGGCGTGAGATGATCCTGCAGTCTTCAGACGATGCGTTGAAATACCGGCAGCATAATAGACGGATCTCAAAGTCCTTGAAAAGCGACCTCCGCCGCTATAATACTGAGCGTATTAAAGACGCAATTGAGCGGAATAAGGGCTCCAAGGTCTTTGCAAGAGATCTGTCTATTGGGCAGAGCCAGCTCACGAAACTGAAGACCGACGATGGCAGGATCGTATCCGCCAAACCGGAGCTTCTGAGGGAGATCGAGAAATTCTATGGGCAGTTGTACACGTCAACCAGTAAACCCGTCGCGAATCTAGTAAAAGACCCTAGAGCTAGATTGACCCGTCACTATACCGAAGACATGCCGGACGTCAGCCTGTACGAGATTAGGATGGCTCTTAAACAGCTTAAGAACAACAAGGCACCGGGTGATGACGGCATTACGGCCGAACTCCTGAAGGCGGGTGGAAAACCAATACTTAAGGCCCTTCAGAAGCTGTTTGGTGCCGTCATACTCGAGGGGAAAACGCCACAGGCATGGTGCAGGGGTGTGGTGGTACTCTTTTTCAAGAAGGGTGACAATGCCCTGTTGAAGAACTATAGGCCCATCTCACTTCTTAGCCATGTCTACAAGCTGTTTTCAAGAGTCATCACGAATCGTCTCGCGCGCAGGTTTGACGATTTCCAGCCTCCCGAACAAGCCGGATTCCGAAAAGGCTTTTGCACCGTAGACCACATACATACGCTGCGGCAGGTTATACAGAAGACCGAAGAGTATAACCTGCCTCTCTGTTTAGCGTTTGTGGACTACGAGAAAGCCTTCGATTCAATCGAGACTTGGGCTGTACTGCAGTCTCTCCAACGGTGCCAAATCGACTACCGGTACATCGAGGTGTTGAAGTGTTTGTACAAAAACGCCACCATGTCAGTCCGACTTCAGGATCAGGCCTCGGAACCTATCTTTCTGCAGCGAGGTGTGAGACAGGGAGACGTCATATCTCCGAAACTGTTCACCGCTGCACTGGAGGATGTCTTCAAGGTTCTGGACTGGAGAGGGCTAGGCATCAACGTCAATGGCGAGTACATCACTCACCTTCGGTTTGCCGACGATATAGTGGTCTTGGCTGAGACCATGGAAGACCTCAGTATAATGCTCGATGACCTCAGTAGAGCTTCCAAAATAGTGGGTCTTAAAATGAACATGGACAAAACCAAGGTTATGTTGAATGCCCATGTAACACCCACTCCTATCAAGGTTGGAGACTCTACACTCGAAGTTGTGGAAGATTATGTCTACCTGGGACAAACGATCCAGTTGGGTAGGGCCAACTTCGAGAAAGAGGTCAACCGTCGAATCCGACTCGGCTGGGCAGCGTTCGGGAAATTGCGCGGTGTCTTCTCGTCCAACTTACCACAGTGTCTCAAGACGAAGGTCTATGACCAGTGTGTGTTGCCAGTGATGACCTATGGCTCTGAGACGTGGTCGCTCACAATGGGCCTCATCAGAAAGCTTACAGTCACGCAAAGGGCAATGGAGAGGGCTATGCTCGGAGTATCCTTGCGTGATCGAATCAGAAATGTAGAGATCCGCAAGAGAACCAGGGTTACCGACATAGCCCGAAGAATTGCCAAACTTAAGTGGCAGTGGGCAGGGCACATTGCTCGCAGAACAGATGGCCGATGGGGCAGAAAAGTTCTGGAGTGGCGACCGCGAACCGGGAGACGATGCGTTGGAAGGCCTCCCACCAGGTGGACCGATGACCTGGTGAAGGTTGCGGGGATTCGCTGGATGCGGGACGCACGGGACCAGTCAATGTGGCGACGCTTGGGGGAGGCCTATGTCCAGCAGTGGACGTCTTTCGGCTGATATGATGATGATGATGAACTTTAATAGAAACAAGAAAACGAAGAACCAGAATCTATTATACACTGGTGCTTTTAAAACTAGCTTATTAAAAAATAATGTTATCTGCATGGCTCCTGTAATCTTTATTAAATACCTGATCAACTTAAAAAATACCGCTGCAAAAGTTTAAAAAACGTTTCACATAATTACTTGTAGATAAATGTTATTATTCTGTGCAGGATTTCTTCAATGATATTTTTTTATAATGTCTTTAATAACCTCTACTTTGCATCACATTTGCATGCTATATTGAGGCAGAATTTACATGGATCCTATTATATAATGTAACAACTTATTTTTATGTACCTACATTCTAAGCAAATAAAGACCTATTTATTCTATTCTATGGAATTGTCAAGTGCTATCGAACTGTCACGTGATCATTTTGGCCTTTCAACCATCACCATCGCTAACATCGAATGAATCTTATCTAGAGTTTCAGATTCTGACATGGTGTTCTGCATAAGTCTCTTCGATGTCAATTTTAAATAAATCATGAGAACTATAAAAAGTACCTTCACAAGTAATTACTAGATAAGTGCTATTACAGCGTAGATGATTTTTCAAACGATACTCAAATTTTATTTAAATTTTGACATAGTGATGTTTAATTTAATTTAAATTTTGACATAGTGATTTTTAATTGAATTTAAATTAAGACATTGTAACTTCAATTTAATTTAAATATTGATATTGTATATTGATATTTGTATTGTTTGTCTAGTGCAACTAATTTTGTACGGCATAACAGGCAAAACATGTAGCCACCTCATACATATTTAAGACCTTCATACTGTAGTCATGTTTTATAAAATAAATATATCTTATCTCATCTTATAAAAATAAAATTTTCAGACTTACACTGTCCCAAAAACATATCATTAGGCATCCCAATCCTTAATAATTCTCTCACTAATTTACACCTGGTTTCAAATCTTTTTCCACATATTAAACTAATCACTAAAAACAAAACAAAAACTATAACACGTGCGTTCCACATAGCTGTATCTTTATGTATGAACGTAAACACACCAGGCGATTATGTAATCAAAATTACAGTGGTTCTTAAATCAACGTAATAAGGTATGTTTTACAGTGTGTAATAGGCTCAATTAATTTAAATTATAGTGGATCTTATTTCAACTAGATAAGGTCTGTTTTTTAGTGACATTTAGTTCAATGTCAATGCCAGCTGAATGGTCAGATGTAGCGTATTTTCCTCGAAGATTTTTTGCATGTTAATATACCGGTCTGACCTATTAACGGAGTATGTAGGTATTATTATATTCAAGAAGACGTTGTGAGATAAATTTGTTGTTTAATACTATGATGCTATATAGTTTATCTTTGGTTATTTTTAGATGATTTTGAATCTAAAGGTCAGGACTCAGTACATAAACTTCGGGGATTTCGGTAAAACCTAAATTTATATTGGTATTGTCCACTGTAAGATATACAACAATAATCGTTTTGTTAATCCGTATTTAAGCTAGCACATAATTTTAATATATGCGATTTCCTCAGAAAAAGTTATTCAGCTGAAGGAAAACTTCAAATCTAGTTAATCTTATTTCAAAGGCAGTTTTCCAATGACCATTTTTTTTTTTAAATCTTTTAAAAAAACGTTGCCCCTCACTAGGAATTTCTTCCTGTATCGTGGGTGCGTTAACAAACATATAAACTCACATACACAACACCCAGAGCCGGAACAACTATCTGTAGGTCATACAATTATTTGTTCCGTGCGGGAATCGAACCCGCGACACGCAGCGCAGCAGTCAATCGCTCAACTACTGCGCCAACCGTGCGCCCCAATGAAACCAAAATTCTCTAAACAGTCTTAATTCAATCAATCTGCCTAGCCTTTTCCCAACTACATTGGGGTCAGCTTTCAGTCTTACTGGGTTCAGCTGAGTACCAGTGTTTTACATGGAGCGACTGCCTATCTGACCTCCACAACCCAGTAACTGGGTAACACACAAACAGTCAAAAACAGTCTAAACAGTCTTAATTATTTTTTAATTAATATATATACGAGTAATGTGAAGAGATAAAATTGATTGTTGATGGCGTATATATTCCCCAATGTAAACGCGGTACAAGACGTATTTCTGGACAGTTATGTTTGCAAAATATTTATTGATTTATATTGTCTAAGATTATATTAATATTTTTAGATTATTATAGGTTACAAAAAAAAGTAACCATCAATTTTTTCTGCGTAATAATGTTTTTAAACATCCAAGTCGTTATGGAGGAGTATGCAAAGAAGTGAAAAAATATCGTGTTGTTACTAAAGAGTATGCTTTAGAAAGTAACCGTTTTATGGCACTAAAACGGAGTAATGGCCTTAAACGTTTGTAAAAGCTTATCTCTAAGAGTTCTGATCTAATTATGAAAATTATTTTACTGACAGTGAGCCACACTATCGCTGATCTTAAGAGGATACTTTACTAACGGTTTATGTGGGATAGACCTCCCAAGCAAAACTGCGGGACTAAAGGTTGTAAGATAATTTTGTGAGGCAACCATATTTTCAACCGACATCAAAAAGGAGGAGGTTCTCAATTCGACAGTATGTTTTTGTATGTTTGTGACGCAATCATTCCGACAAATATGAACTGATTCTGATGTTTTTTAACCCCCACCGGAAAAAGAGGGGTGTTATGAGTTTCACGTGTGTTGCTGTGTATCTGTGTGTCTGTCTGTGGCATCATAGCGCCTAAACGGATGAACCGATTTTGATTTAGTTTTTTTTGTTTGAAAGATGATTTTGTCGAGAGTGTTCTCAACTATGTTTAAATAAAATCGGTTCAGCCGTTCAAAAGTTGTGAGCGTTTTACTGTTTGAATCGGGGTGTTTTCGCAAGATAAATGTTGCGGGGGTTTTTAAATTTTGAAATTTTACTTGTTTTTGTAAGGTAATTTAAATTTGCATTTGCCCACGAGCAGTTTTTAAGTTATCCCTAATAATGCGTATTTTTATATTAATGTAAGGTACCAAAATATAAAGGGAAAATAAAAAAACTATAGAAATAAAAATTAAACTGACTTCCAAAATAGGTACCAAAGACACCGACTTCCGTAAAGAAAGTTATTTTCGTTTTTTTTTCATAAAACAAGGAAAGGCATTATTAAAAAAAAATTATACGTAAATAACCAGTTTTGTTAGTCAACTAGTAATAAAACAGCAAAGTCGTAAAGGGATTAGAGTAACAAAAGTTTTCCAGGTGTCTTAAATACAATACTTTGTAGAAAACGGTGTGGAAGAATATTTGTGAATTGGTAATAAACATTGTAGTTATTGCACCAGTTTTGAAAGATTTTGGTTTGATGGTTCTTCCAGTACTATTTCATCTTTATTGTTTTTCCTCTATCCCAATTTATTTATTCGCAGTCCACCGATTTTATACCCTGATCTTTAAAAAAACATCCCTACTTTTCTATCGGTATTCGCTTAAAACATCCTAACCATTCAATTATTATGCAGAGAATAGTGAACAGAGGCCATTTCAATACAAGCGAAATCACGACATAGCAAGTAATAGTAGTTTATCCAATGGTCATATAATAGGGGTTATTAAAACACGAGCGTGGGTTTATCACGCGAGTGTTTTAATACCTAATTATATGCCGTTGCATACACTATTTTATCTGCACTCATACAATTTAAATAAATATATTTATGGCAAACTATTTAGATTCTCATTGCGCATAGACAATAACACTACTTTTCTACATTAAGGCAATGAGCCCATACGCGCCAATACATAAAAAAGTTTGCTTTAAAAATTAAAAATATATTTTATGATTAAGTTTTTTGAAAATCGAAGGAAAATTACCAATCCACGAATATAAAGTAAGTGTTTATACAATATTTTTTTTATTCATATTTGAAACATTATGTTGTGAAAGTAGATAAAATCAGTTAACCAATTTCTTCGGACAATGAGCAAAGGTGCCTAGGTGCAAAGTACAAAGAACCGGGTCATCATCATCATTTTAGCCGATGAAACTCCACTGCAGAACATAGCTGAGCCTCCCCAAGTGTCGCCACATTATCCGGTCATATGCGTCTCGCACCCTGCGGATTTCCGCAGGTTACACTGGGTGAACCAGGTGATTTGATGTAATTTAAAAGCCTAATGTAGTACTAACTGTTGACCTGCAAAAGTTAGGTCAACCATCTTATAGATTAGCTGAAGTACACACATATTTCATGGGGTACTGTGTTAAATTCTTTAACAAAATACCTTGTGAGATATTAAAGTTTAAAACTATTGTTAAAAGCACATTTTATAAACAAGCATATTACCAATTAGATGATTATATTCAATATAAGAATGCTTGGAAACATTCTGGTCCTGCTCCATAGGGCAATATTTAGTGTACCTAGACAAAAAATCAAACTGGTTATTTTGTATTATATTCATAATTATAGTAATGCTTTATTTTTATTTTTTCTTCTCTTTTGTTTAGGAAAATGACTCGCACACTGTTCCGTTGTTGTTAAATTAGGTATTTTACCTATGTTTGCAATATTTGTAAGTATGTGAGAACCATGTACATATTTATCAAGTGTAGGAATTTACCTGTTAGTGCTTGTTATTATTTATACCTATACGTAGTATAGTAGTGCTGGGTGCATCGTCCTCACGTATATGAATGTATACATACATTATATACACGTATGTAAATGTTGTAAAACATTTTTTTTAAAGAGTAAGTATGGAGTTTCTTGTCAGTTCTTCTCCATAATAAGAAACATTTCCGAATGGACGATATAATCAATTACTATTAACTTTAAATTTTATTTTTGACGTTCAAAAGTAACGCTTAGTGCCTAGTTGAAATAAATATATTTTGTCTTTTGTCTATTGCCCGCAATTTCGTCTGTGTAGCATTGGTACTTCGAAAAGCCTATTTTTTACCATACAAACATCCACCCGTTTTTCCACTGATTCATGATTGATGATTGCCGAGATAAAACTATCAACTATCTTAATATGTCCTTTCCAGGGTTTCAAACTATCTAGTATCTCCATACGAAACTTCATCTAAATCGGTTCTGCGGTTTAAGCGTGAAAGGGTTTCAGACAAACAAACAGACAGACAATTTCGCATTTATAATATTATAGTACGGATGTATAGCAATGTACTTCGATTGTGTCATGTGTGTTCTAATTTTGCACTTCGAAGTTTTTTAATGGGCGTCGAGGGAATTTTATTGTAAAAAAAATATTATGAATTTTCCTAATAATTATTGCGGTGTAAGTATTAAGTAAGTGTTCGAGTGATTTGTCTCTTAAAGATAAAACATAATTAGGTTTAGTAGAAATTAATTTTATTATCGTGTACGTTTCTTATCAATCTAGGTTCACGAGAGCACAATCACCACGCTTTATACATATACATACCTACCGATACATTATACTATAGTTACATATCATATTAAGTACATATTATGTATGTACTGTGGCGTTATAAAAAGGAAAAAAAAGGACTATAAGTCAAAAATAAATAAGCCGAAAATAAATAAAAGAATAGAAAAAGTTAAACGAAAAAATACGGGTTAACCCGCAGCTATCGATAACATATTAGTTATTTTAAATATTTAGTAAGAAAAAACTTACTGGAAAGAATTACTGGAATTCCACTCCTTAGGTGTACGCATAATAAAAGTGTTCCCAAAACGTTTTATGCGTTTTGATGATAATTCTACCACGTATCGATGGCGCATCGCCGTACGTCTGATAGTCCGATGATGAAACGGGTTAGGTGGAAGTAGATCGTGCAATTCCATCGATGATGATGATGATGATTTTATCAAAATCCGTTTTTTTTATTTTGCATAAAAGAGTAAAAACATCCTTCCATCCTTATAAACTATCGCGCATATAGGACACAGCTCGTTTTTTTGTGTATTTAAATATCAAATTTTAGTAAAACAATAAATACTTACATGTACCCAAGTAACTCTTCTGAATTCCTTTAATCTGCATTAGTTCGCGTGAAAGACCGCATCGTGTAAACACTTTACCTTCACCAAACTCAATTATTATTAAAAAAAATATTGTGAAAATTATTGTAAACCTCATTTTAACGGATTTAGTAAAAATTAAAAAGATGGGCCCGAATTTTGGCCCCAGTGTTTTATGTTACAAAATAAGTTTATAAATGAATTGATTAACAATATTATTTCTATTTATATTGACCTATGAATTTACCTGTTTAAAGTAGGCACCTATCTTTTTATTATTTCCTGTCTCTTTCCTGTGTATACTTTTGGAAAGAGACAAACAGTTATCTGGGTACGTATCTATCTACAAGTGTTTTCTTATCGAACGAATGAATGACACACTATAGCTGTTATATAATCCATCCTTACTTGCAAAATCTTTTGTTATTTGTTTACCTAGTATTTCCTTATTTTTCACTCGCAACCTAAATAATAGCAGTTAATCATTATCGTTCTTTTTAATCTATTTTTTTACTACTACGTTACTGTCCCACTGCTGGGAAAAGACTTCCACACATTTTTTTGTGAAATTCTTCGCCCGCGCCATCTTGTAGTAACCCTCGTGGTACGCGTTCAGACCACTTCGCCACCTCTTTCTGGGCCGCAATCAACAGCTTGTCCTTAAGATTAACATTTGAAACGGGATTTGTAAACATCCCGTTTCAAATGAGTTGCCGATATTTACAGTTTATCCGTGATCATGGTGCTTGCAACAGCACTTAAATATCGGAAACTCGCAACAAACATTAAACATGGTAAATATCCCGTTTCGAATGTTAATGTTAGTGTTAGTGACCATGACAGTTTAAAAAGCTTCTCCTTATCTCAATTAATGTGGTGTTGGCACAGTATATTTTTTTCTCTATTATTCTTCACCTCTGTATTCTTCATTTTTAAATACCCTAATAATATATTCCCTATATATATACACAAGTTGTTGATAGTGGGTTCAAACCCAGGCAGGCGCTTTACTTTGTGTAAATTATTTCATCACCGCTGTTCTCAAAAACGGTGAAGGAAAACATCGCGAGGAAACCGGCATGTCCTAGAACCATAAATTCGATGGCATATGACATCCACCAACTCGCACTGGGCCCCCGTGGTGGAATACGGCCCATCCCCTCTCACAGAGGAGGCCTAAATCCCGGCAGTGGGAACATTCATAGGCTGATGATGATGATGATATCCTATTTATATTACAAAATAGTGTTATAGCCGTGCCTTCATACTCTTTCAGTACTCTTCAGTGATGTAATATTAGATTTTAAGGCGATACGTGACTACCATCGTGTGACAGTCCAAAACTTTAGTGACGCCATTGACATATAAACCGTCATCACGTCAATTTCGTCAGTTTGGTTTTCCATGGTTGTAAGGTTTTTCCGGGTTTGCTGAACATACGCTTAATAGCCTATAATTTGTTAACCATGAGCAATATTTCATATACTAATGTTGACTAGAAAACCACCGAAAATACAAGTACCTAAATGGATTTTAGGTAGGAGTTTTTACCAAACTTTATTTTTTTAGGGTATGACAAGACAACGTCATACAGTATTCAGTAGAATAATGTTAAATATCATTAAACATATGTGGAGCATATAATGTTCAAGACTTACAATGATGATGGTGATTCACTTATAATATCTAAACCCTATTATCATTATGATACTTAACGTCCGCCAAATCATCGAGAAAAACAGGGAGTTCAACAACCCCGTGATCCTATACTTCATCGACTACACAAAAGACTGGCTGCGTGCAATGGGACAAACTGTGGAATGTGCTACTCGAAGTGGGAGTTCCTGAATACCTCGTTGCTTTGATCCAGAGTCTATTTAACGGGAACCAGTTTTTCATCAGGATAGGCACTGAAAGCTCCAATATGTTCCAAACTAAGAAAGGCGTGTGTCAGTGTTGTATTTTGTCTCCTGCACTTTTTAAAATATATGGAGAGTACATCATTCGGAATACCATCGAAAAAGACAAAGAAAAAACCAACCAAACTAATGATGGTGGATCAAACCGATAAGCTTGCAAATGCCACCTGAAACAATCCTGGCATTAATATTGTCGACCGCTGCTACATATACCCGAGTTCCCAAATCTGCAATGACGGCAGATGTGTCCCCGAGATATAGAGGCAAATTGGGATGGCAAAAGATGCTATGACCCGTTTAAACAACATCTGGAAGAGAAGAGGAATTGGTATCAAAACCAAGATCAGATTGATACTAGCCCTGGTATTCCCTATCTTCCTGTATATAGTGGAAACGTGGACAATCCTGGCCCGAGAAAAGCAAAGTATTGCATTCGAGATGTGGTGCTGGAGACGAATGCTAAGAGAACCCTGGACTGCGAAACGCACTAATGTATCGATCTAGACTCAACTCCGAGTAAAAACTCGCTTGTCCACCATATGCCAGCAATGCATTCTCACATATTTCGGCCACACAATGCGCAGAGGCTACGAGAATTTAGAAAATCTCGTTCTGTTTGGGAACATCGAAGGCAAGAGATCGCGCGGTCGTTCACCAACAAGATGGACCGATCGAGTGAAAGACTCGTCGTCCTCGAATTTCTACACGGTCGTAGAGGACGCGCTGGACAGAAACCGGTGGCGGCAGATCTGCTCCAGATGTAAACCTGATGCTGACCACGATCCTCAGACATGAGGGACTTACCAAGATAGAGAGATTATTATGATAATGTTACTATAGACCACGTATTTTTGTGGATGAGAAAATAAATATGTATGATACGAGTATGTTCATCTAGCCTTTTACCCAACTATGTTAGGGTTCGCTACCAGTCTAACCGAATTCAGCTGAAGCCAGTATTTTACATGTAATAAGTGCCTCTCGTAACCATGTGACATCCATCAATCCGCACTTCCCGCGTGATTAATTCAAACCCATTCCTTCTCATAGAGAGGAGGCATGTGACCCAGCAGTCGAAACCTTAAAATCGGAAATTGCACCCATCCCAGGCCTAGGTGGGTCAGTAGTTTAAATATAAATGACTTATTATCAATACATATAATAAATCTATAGAAAAGTCGTTTTTGTACATCGTAAATATGTTAAAGGTCAATCAACAGGGTTCTGTTTTTTGACCTTTAACACCCTGGCTATTTTTGGATTTTGTTTCTTTATATGTTTAGTAGTGCACGCACCACATAAAATGTACGAAACCAATGTAGATAACATTTACACATAAAAATTGTGCGTAATTTTAATTATTACTTAGTTTTTGTTTAATCGCAATGGGTTCACAATATTAATTTATAGTGTTCAAGAAGTAAAACATCACAAAAATTCAGATACTCGGACAGTTGAACTCCATATTCGATAGATGGCGTTGTGCATTTGATGTCATTTTCTGAATGGTGGTATTAAGATTTGCCGCGAAAGAATGACCCTAAAAAAAATTTGAAGGGAAAGGGAAGTGGAGTAGGTAGAAAGGTAAGTGGGGTAGTGTAGGCAGTTGACGGGAGCAAAGCTGCGGGCACAGCTAGTTATTAATAATTAGTTATTTATATTGACGTCAAATAATAAATCAATTCTTGACAAGTGGCACTAGATAAAGCGCTGAACTCATCAGAGATAAGCCACTATCTTTCAACGAGAAATGGATTTATAAATAGACTCCACTTAAGTGCAAAGGTGCTAATAGATATTGATAACGTTTACCACCTTTCAGAGCCTCCAGAGAGTACTGCCAGTCAACCTGCAAAGATCTTCGCTCCCCGTAGTCTGAGAAAATTGGCAAAATATGGCATTTCGAAAATCGCTAACGCCGATCATCATCATCATCGTATCAGCCGACAGAAGTCCACTGCTGGACATGGGTCTCCCCCGAGCGTCACCACATTCATCGGCCCCGTGCTTCTCGAATCCATCAGATCCTGGCAATCTTCACCAGGTCATCGGTCCACCTAGTGGGAGGCCTTCCAATGCAACGTCTTCCGGATCGCGGTCGCCACTCTAGAATCTTTCTGCCCCATCGGCCATCCGTTCTGCGAGCAATGTGCCCTGCCCACTACCACTTAAGTTTGCCAATTTTTCGGGCTATATCGGTAACCTTGGATATCTTTACATTTCATAACGCCGATAACATGTCATTTTATTTAGAGTCTTAACTTGCTCGAGAGATTGGAATTTTGCATATACTTTTATCTCCAATGCAACATTATAACCTTTTAGAAGACAATCTTCAATTGACTCATAGATTGATTCTTGCCTGACTACAACCTCTAATCTAAATATAAGCTGCCGATATACGTATATTTTACTGGTTCGAGCTGTCTGTTGTCAGACAGTCCGACACAAGAGTGTTTTATGCGTGTAGAAGGAACAAAAAAATAAATAACCCGAGAGCAATGCTAATACTTGTAAATCAGTTCGTCTAGAAAAGTACTCCCACCGTTCCACCCACATTTCCACCGCAGTACTGCATTGTTTTCTTACATCTACTGAACTTTAAATGAATAACCTGGTAAGTAGCAATTATAACCTACGCCTCTGCTGTTTTTTTTTTAATTTATTTTATTGCGAGACGGTTTAATCGTTTTTCAGGACATGGTCAATCTTCAAATCAAAATCCAATCAAATCCAATTTTAATTGCATTCTTATTATATATACATAATTATAGTAAATACAACTATGGACTCGGTCAGGCACAGATTTTTTTTATAATATAGATATGTCGCATCAGGACTGGCCAATTGATGCAAACCATCGGGAAGTCAGGATGTATTCCCTTAGGTTAAGACATCTTGTGTGGGCAGGTCGTTGGGTACAATCGTGCAAATGAAATCACAGAAGTTATTCGATACACTGGGTTTATTTAAATAGTCACAACTCGGTTACATTCTTGCTTACTAATATTACGGATCGACACTGATTCTACAACGTGTTAGCTCTAAGGCTGTCAGTACTCAACTGCCAAATTCTACTATCCCCACCACGCAAGTGGTTAGAGGAAGCGCGCCAATGCGTAGTTGTTTTGCTTTGCCGCCAGATGGCGTGCTTGCGATTTGTTTTAACGTCCATACTATTGACTAAACCCGACACGGCCATCCTGCGAGACAGGCGTCCTCATCTGTTCCTAATTGTCAGGGTTAACAGTGTATCGAATCATGTGGAAATTCTCATGAATGTCCTCAGCCCTTGGGGAAAGCTTTGGGGTCTGTCAGACTCCTACTGACTAAAACCACATGGTGTTCTCTAGGCCGTAATTTCTCTTGAGAGGCGAGCGTGGAACACGACACGTCGCCTTCTCGGGCCTCTCTCAGGTGACAGATCCCCAAATCTATCACCCGCAGGCATCATCTTCTTGTCCTTGCTCACTGCCATCTCATGTCGTGTTGCGCCACACGTCCTCTTAGTCTTCTCCGACCCGCCAGTCTCCCATCATACAAGGGATGTTTTTCTGAAACACAAAATTTCCAAACAGTATTCACTCGACCAATCCTGACTCATACTCTAGAGTGAGGAAACATTTCGAAACAATCAAACATGATCATTTAAATCTCTGTTCACCATTGCAAGGAACAAGTAATTCTATTTTCAATTTAAAGAAAATAGCAACTTAATCATCGATCTGGTACCTAAAAGCACCCAATCTTCGTGATTATAAAGTCCAAGTACCATTGATAGTCATTAATATCACATTAAAAGAAACATAAGACACCAGCTATCTTATTCACGATCTTTAGCCATCACATACCTCTCCTAGCTATCTCTTAGCTCTCGTAGCTATCTCATAGTTCTTTGCAATCACAATTGCTCTACTCGCACATCCTCACGACGTCGAGTAAACTCAACTCTCTGAACTTAGAACCAGTTCCACACAGACATTTAGCCTGTCGTATGTTAACCATCTCAATTGGTACTTGAGCTTTTTGTATCTTACTAACACAATCAAAATTAGAAAACCAAAAACATTTCCATTTTCGTAATGAAGGCTTGACGATTTGAACGTCATCAACATTAACATGGTGACCTCACCTCTCGCGTGACTATGCGAGTTTACTTTATTTTAACATCGTAAATCAACAGGAACTTTCTGTAAGGTTCCTCAAACACAGACAAAGTGTCACCCGGACTCAAGGTGTCATAAAGGCCTACATTTGCTACAAAGGCCTCCAATTGACATACAGGCCTAAAGTTGCCATAAAGGCCTACAGTTGCCACATAGGCCAACATTTGCCACACAGGCCAACAGTCGCCACATAGGCTGACAGTTGCCTCAAGCTGACAGTTGCCTCAAAGGCAGACAGTTGCAACACAACGCTCACGCTCGGCTACTCCTGACCAAACTAGATCATTGGGTTCGTGATAATAGGGAAATTTATGAACTCTACTCTTTAACTAAATCATTGCCCTGGGCCATGTACCACAGTCATTCCAAACAATTTTTAAAACTTCTGCTGCAGTAAAAACTGCCTAGCTTATAGAAACCCTCGAGTAAAACCTCTAACGCCACGGCTCTATAAGCCGACCAGCAATTGTATTGCTCTCACACAACGGTCTCTCTAGACCCCGACCTTCGCCAGAATCCACTGGTACGGTCAAACATAATACGGCTGATAGACTCAATTACTCGACATCAATAGCTTGCTCATCAATATTAAAATCCTTTAAACATCAATATCATTACTGGTACATGACCCGCTGGCATCTCCCTTATCCTACCTTATGCATACTGGTAGGTTTTAAGCGTACCTATTTAAAGCTTTCGGTGTATAACGATCACCGTCCTGTTATAATCACCTATCGCGGACTTAATACAAGGCCTATTTAGATTTCGTACCAAAGTTTCCCAAACAACACTTCATTAGAAAAAGGTCCCACAATCAACAAGTTCAACAACTAATCAAAGTAATTGTTACAATTCTGTTACGGTTTGTTTTGATTCATAGGCATTGCATACTCAACTCATAAACCCTCTTCAAAAACCCATCGCCACATGGTACGCATGAGGTGCGGTCCAGAATTGGTCTTATGAGTAAACATGTTTCACTACCACTGTCATCAACTATGACGTCTAATCCTCAAGGAACTTGGTGATCGGGTATCCTTCTCACAAGATTCGCGCCTTTTACTTTAAGATCTTGTAACATGCCGACTGTTAATATGAGGGGGACAATTAGGCCTGATCATATTTGCTTCTTAATAGCTCGCGTGAAGGACCTTCACGAATAACTCTGACCAATATCGTTTAAACCAGATTATCAACAGTAACCCTTTACTATCTATCGCTCACAAACTCAGTTTTCATGTACGAAAAACGATCGCGAGATCTACTGCTATCATAATATTACTTTGAAAGTAAGCAAGTGAATTCAGATCTGAAGACGGTGGTTGTACATCGTTACACAACAAGATCCGTCCTGAATACACGCAAATGACCAGTACCGTTACTAACTCGATACAATTACGATAGCCCAACGACATCACTAACTCGCTTTGCTACTGGAAACGACTAGTTATTCAGTCATTTTGGATAACTCATCTCCTTCATATGGGCTATCTCATCCTAAAGTTCGTACTGAACCAAATGTTGAAACTAGGAAAGTACTAACAAGCCAATAGGTAACTTATTAGCTACTTGCTTTTTACTAGGTGTGTCTTAATTACCCAGTGATGGTGCTAGGTATAACCACTACCAACCAATTCAGTGTTCCAACATGAACACTCTTAAAACTCGAAATAGCATCTCATCACTAGAGAACATTCGACTTCACTATCGAAATAAAATAGAAGCGACTCACCGAGTATTCCATTCTAAACTTGCGCGCGCTTGTAACGTTCGGCTACGACCTGCGGACTGCTAGCCTGCCGTTCCTCTTAACCTCTCAGATGTTGACATGTCAACCTTCGCGCTCATCATCTGAATCGCTAGCCTCCAGCAGAGGCTTCAGGCTGCGACACAATATGGTATCTGAAACATGAAAAATATTACGAGAGTATATGTTCACACGGTTATCTTAACCATACACAGCTTTGATGTAAATTAACCGGTGCACTGGTGAAGTAACCTAAACCAATCAATCTGCCCAGCCTCCCCCCAACCACACCGGGGTAGGTCTCCAATCCCACCGGATTCAGCTGAGTACCAGTGCTTTACATGAATCGACTGCCTATCTGACCTCCATAACCCAGTAAATGGGTAATCCGGTACCTCTTGGTAAGACTGGTGTCAGATCTCAGGCTTCTGACCACCCGTAACGACTGTCAAAGATCTTTAAATGATAGCCGGGACCAACGGCTTAGTAAGCTTTCAGAGGCACAGAGAAAACTCAGTATGTTAAAATGGTCACCCATCCACAGACCGACCTCGTCAAGCGTTGCTTAACCTTGATGATCGACCAGTGCGGCTGTTATTATTTAGCCACGAATTTCTAGTAGTAGTAGTAACCTAAACCAGCATGGCAAAATAGGTTATTATGGACACAGAATGTGATTGCAGAGTTCCTGTCCAAAACATGAACCACACATAACAGTTTCCCAAGTGCCCTACCCAGGTATATGGGCTTTAGAGAATCCAATGAATGCCATAGCATTTTAAGTCGCAATTAATGAGGCATGGTAGGGTTTTCCACTTTCTAAACTAAATGTTTGGCCCTCCGACCACAAAAGAAGAATGCTATGCTTCTTCTCACACTTAGTTAACTCTCACTACATAAAACTATCACACTACAAAACTGATCAAAATACTTTTTTGGATTTATCATAATTTCCAGACTGAAGTGTAACGTAGGGTCGTAAATGTCACTATATCGTACTACCTTCTAAACAATAATAGTCAGCCAGGGCTAGTCAAATGTTATTGCCAGTAGAATAATAACTCTTCAACAATACCAAAACTTGACCATCGATAACTAACATGAAATTATAACCTAACACGGGCTACCACGACGAACCACTGACCACCATACCGTACACAAACCCAGAATTTTGAATAATGAACACACTTTTCCATAGTCATAACAAAATGAAAGTGACTCACCAGATTGGCATAAAGATCAGTGTGTATGGATCTTTCCACACGTCCACACGCTCCTCCTTGACCTGTTTAGCACCTTGGTGGTTGCCAGTCTCCTAGCAGCTCCGCTCCAGACTGGTTTTTCTTTATTCAAGATTGAGGGTAGTCGCAGAAACGAACGACAACTGTTTCAAATGACACCGCAATTTTTTTGCAAGAATGTAACTGCCATTATCAATAGCACTGTTTTTACTTGTGATCTCATTAGCACGACTGAATCTCAATTCTGATGTCGCATCAGGACTGGCCAATTGATGCAAACCATCGGGAAGTCAGGATGTATTCCCTTAGGTTAAGACATCTTGTGTGGGCAGGTCGTTGGGTACAATCGTGCAAATGAAATCACAGAAGTTATTCGATACACTGGGTTTATTTAAATAGTCACAACTTGGTTACATTCTTGCTTACTAATATTACGGATCGACACTGATTCTACAACGTGTTAGCTCTAAGGCTGTCAGTACTCAACTGCCAAATTCTACTATCCCCACCACGCAAGTGGTTAGAGGAAGCGCGCCAATGCGTAGTTGTTTTGCTTTGCCGCCAGATGGCGTGCTTGCGATTTGTTTTAACGTCCATACTATTGACTAAACCCGACACATATATGTGATACTATTTCATTGTCTTGGAGTATTTTTTCTGGTTATAGCCACTGTTGATTCAGGCTTCCAGGAATTGCCTTTGTTTGGAATAGTGAGGCAGGCTTAATCATTCATAGTATTCAACTTCTTCTTGTCGATGTTCTAAATATAAATTTACATCAACCAGCCTTAGCGTTGGCAAACGATAGAAACTAGGTAGGGCTTTCTTACAACTTCCTTCCTAAAATTCAATACCAAAAACTGTGAAGGCAAAGTATGAATCGTGCTAAAAACTCCATACATTGGTACGCTAAACTAGTTATTTCCACAATTTGCTGGAGCGCTTTCAAACTGGAAACTTTTCATTCGCTTGATGTACGGTTTGGTCCGTATTGATTGAGTTATTCGGGCTCGATTTTCGATGGTTTTTTGTGTGAGGTCTATTGATTATTTTGTGCGGTAAGAGGAAAATGGCTGATGTATTACCTAATTATAGTCGGTACTTTTTATAAATCCGTCTTAAAGTCGTCACAATCTAAGGAGTCCATTGACGTTTCTCATTTAACGTTCCGCGATAACTTTCTACGTTAGAAATTGAAAAATCAAATTCATAATCCTAATTAATTACTATGTGACTCATAAACTATAAAGACGATTATCATTCGCAAGCATCAAATTTAATTATTATTAAGTATTTTTATAGCTGTCAAAACGGGCCTTTTATTTTTTGACAACTTTAGTTGTGATTTTTCATAAATGTAATAAACTGACTGCAAACTTACAAAGGCCTTTCCGGCACAAACTTCAGCTTGTACTGATTTTAAACTAATTAAGATTACACGTTATATTAAAATTGGTCTGTATTTACATGCATTTAGACAAGCTGGGCCTTACTGGACTGATAAAATAAACTGGGGCCTGGGGGGTAACCACAAGCTCTTAAATAAGGTTATTTTGAGATCGAGTAAGTGACAGATGTATACAAGTCAGATACATCTGTCCCTTACTCGATCTCAAAATAACCTTACTCTAAGAGCTTGTGGTTACCCCCCTGGTTTGACTCATAAAATAGTCAAGAGGATTTGTATTTCTCTAGATTCTTCTCTTTTCCGGTGGACATCAATAAAACCTAGTTTAGTAGTAATAGCTTATGCCAAAAGCAAATCTTACATCATTGAAGCAATATAAAATTAATAAGGGTGCTTTTTAACATATTTTCAAAATGACTACTTTTACCAATATCTATCTGTTAATAAAATTTTATAATAATTGACATCAGCACCACGCTTCTTTCCAATAAAATATATATATTTTTTTATTACACCATTCTTAATAAAAAAAATATGACAACTCAAACTTTTAGTTTGGTTTTCTATTAAACGTGTTTTTCAAAAAATTATTTATCTTACCCTTTTTAGTTAAATCGCTAATCCTGAAGAAGCTGGTAAGGATAATGTGACAAACAATTTAAATTATTGCATTTTTATTGGTCCTTGATAAGTATACAAAGTTTCAAATTAATCCAACGTGTTGAAGGCGGTGAAAATCACGTTCAAAGATTCCAAAACATATATTCATATATACATACATACCAAGCAAATAAAAGCATGTTGAAAACACGCAAGCTGTGGTGAATTGGGACCCATCGCAATCATTATTGCCTCTAGTAACTATCCAACTTATATCAATAACAACACCACAATTCCATAAAAATCAAAGACTTTTAAAACAAAAATTTTTACCTGCTTAGCTTAATTCGAGACCCAGTCAGAAAGCCGCCATCTTTAAATGCAAATCCGTAACATTACAAATGAACTTAAAGAGCAGAAGTCGGGCAGATAAAAAGTTTTAATTATAAGAAGGACGGAGCTACACCTGTACTCTGTGATTTGCATAGAGAGTCTTATTCTTATTCGTTTATAAAATCAGTATTGCGATTCACAGCTATACGGTCTGTTGAATGAGCCAGTTGTACAAATCGTTATCGAAATAAAAAAAATATAGGCAAATGCTAAATCTAAAGCTATTGTGAACTTGGAAAAGAAATATCGCCTTTATAACTGCGTTCTTGTACGCACTTTAACAGGTTCACTGACCACATAATAGACACAATAGTTAAACAATCACTTGAGTCATATATGATTCATTGGACAGGGAAGTTGTTAGTATAGATAAGCTAACTAATACATAAGAGGTAAAACTGATTGGTAGCACTAATTAGGATGTAACCCCTGGCAATACTGAATCCATTACCGAAATTCGTATAATGATTGAAAGGTACACTATTGTAGAGCATCATGCTACTTTTTGTCCCTAAAAGATAGCGAAGCCCGAAAAAAACTAGTACTTAAGAAAAAAAATGCTTTGCAAAAAAACCTTGATTGAAAATCTACATTCAAAATCGAATTAATTATATCAGGTTAAAATTTAAAGCAAAAAATTTCAGACATGAAAACAATTAAAACTACAAAATTCTTGCTGCAGGCGTTAAATACTTTGTAACTGTAACTTTTTCAGTACCTTCCGAATATACAAAGACTAAAATCTTACGAGAACTGTGAGGTTTAACTGAGCGAAACAGCACCGACTGTGTGCCAAGAAACTCGCACGACAGTGTCATAATATGATACGCGCTATTGTTTTCCTATAAGCCACACGATAGTACCACGATGTCGTCTACATAACTGAATGGCAGTTACCCCGTAGTCCTTTACTTGGAACTACTGTTGATACGATTGAGTCTTATATTGACGTTTTAAGTCAACATACATAATACTATAATATATAATTAAGTTTCAACTTAGCCTTACCATTAATTCCGTCGTCCATTCCTTTATAACCGACTTTCAAAAAAGGAGGCGTTTCTATGTTCGACTTTATGTTTGTTTATTTTTTTTGTAATTTTACCGATTTTTCCGTCAATTGTGGACCGATTTTAAAAATTCTTTTGTTGTTTGAAAGAGTATATTTTGACATTGGTCCCATTTTAATTTGTTGTTAGTAGATATACAACAGAACTCTTCAATAATAACGATAGTGAAAAATCACTTTATTTTTGGAAGTTGGTGTCCATAACGCAAAAAAATAGTACCTACCAAAGACACCTACTTCCAAAAATAAACAAACAAATTATATTTCACTTTATAGTTTTTTATTTGGGAGTCGGTAGTAATTTTTGTAAAAAAGATTTTTTTCTTCAAGGTCTTGACTGTTACCAAACAGTCTACCGCATTGGGATATTTCGAAAGTTTTTAGAATCGAGCAAAATGTTATTCTATCTGCGGTAAGGTTTTAGAAAAGTCAAAATAGTAACGTATTGAACGTCCCAAATAATGTCTCACTTCTTGTGGTGCTCTCTGTGCAACAACACCTGCACCCTGAAAGTCCTTTGTGAGGCAAATGATAACGCTATCGTCATTCGATATATCTGAATTCTGGTCAAGATGTTTAATTTTTGAATCTTTGGTACGACGAAGAAGAAAAACGGATTGACCGCGAGTCATTTCGGAAGTTTATCAACATGTCAATCCATAATTTTGAACTTTTTGACAATCGTTATAGGTGCTTTACAGAATTCTACTTCGGTTTAAGGCATCTTATTAAAAATCTGCAACGTTCACTTTAATCCGTTCATTCTCCCTTGTCAACCATCATTCATTCCCATCATCTTTCATATCATTAATCTCTCTGCCTTTTCATGCACATTTATATTCTTAATTATTTTAGTTAGATGTGTTTCATTCCTTCTCATTTTATGAACTGATGCCATGTTGGCAATCCATCCAATCACATCCAGTGGACTATTGACGTCATGTTAAAAACCCTACAGTTGACTGTCGTACATATTACAATTCCTACATTGTGAAGCAATAACTAGTTTACCAGCAATCTGTTTGCGCCTTACGACTAGCCTCGGATAATCACGGTAGCGCATCTGTGTCCTTTGTCAGAGTTGCATATACAGGGTGGCCAAAAAGTCGTGGATCAAACGCAACTAGGGGTTAGATGGGGTCATCAGCTGCAAAAAATTTTTCTACGGGAGGTCCTTGAGGTCAACCCCTGCAGAGTTATAATTTAACTGCAGAGTTTATTTTTGAATAGGCCTAACCGAGTTTTATGGTTGGGTTAACTTTGGCCTTGCTACGAATGATCGTCCTCGAAAGATATCAAAGCCACGCATAGCCATGTGTAATATCTATTTAGAACCCCTTTTAAATGCGCCAAAACTTGTAATACAGGGTCACTTTTCGGTAGAGTATTTTTTTTCACAGTGGGGTCCGAAGTAAATAAAAAGTTATGATTTGAGAATTATTTTTTTCGTATGACTTAATGTTATCTTCAACTCACCCAAAAACTACCATAAATAGCATGTCTAACGCAAGGACTCATCAGTACCAATCTAGTGAAAATTAAAAAAAAGATACAGTAGTTATGTCGATATTTTTGAATTTTAATAAGAATTAGTAAAAAAAGACAATTTAACACTAGAAACGGGCTATTTACCAAATCTACTGTTTGTTGCGAGTTTCCGATATTTCGGTGCAAGCACCATGATCACGGATAAACTGAAGTTCTTGTGGGTGGGTAAATATCCTGTTTCTAGTGTTAACGTTGGTGACCATGACAGTTCAAAAACTTATAAAAGACAATTTTCTCATAATAACACAAAATAAATTATAATTCTGCAGGGGTTGACCTTAAGGAGGAGGTCGTAGAACAATTTTTTGCAGTTGATGGCCCCATCTAACCCCTAGTTGCGTTTGATTCACGACTTTTTGGCCACCCTGTATACGTTCATACGAACGTACGTATCTTTGTGTATAAGGATGCATGCGCTCTATGTTACATTATTATTATTGGAAAGGAAAACGTTAAAGTTGTTTGTAGGTAAAGTAAAGACAGTCGGTTGTTTTAGTTGGTCTATGACACAAAGACACTCGTATGATTTTGCCATATTTTGGCCAGTCCATTTTCAACGATAACTTATCCTATGAAAATTTTTAGACCAGAGCCCGTGCTCTGGTGTGTCAAAACTATCATGATTGCGCTTCTTCTTCTTCTTGTTTTTTTTTCTTGTGAATATGTGGCCACCTCTGGTGTCAGAGTTTATTAGGCCACCTCTGGGAACCCCACAGGCCTCTATTGACTTGTCTATTTCAGCATTACATTAACTATATAAGTCCAGGTTTCCTCACGATGTTTTCCTTCATCGTTGCTTGTGATGTCCAAGATAAACTTAGAAAGTATATATGAATTTTGTCACATTGGTACTTGCCCGGATTTCAACCCACGACCTCAAAAGCATGAGAGGCGAGGTCTTGGCCACTGGGCCACCACGATACTATGTGATTCCGCTGTGGAAAAAGGATAGTGCTATTCACCCTGAACTTCTGTGTCTCTCTCTTATAGGGGAACCATGACAGTTTTGACACGTCAGAATACATGGGCGCACGGTTGGCGCAGTGGTTGAGCGATTGACTGCTGCCCTGCGTGTCGCGGATTCGATTCCCGCACGGAACAAATATTTGTATGACCTACAGATAGTTGTTCCGGCTCTGGGTGTTGTGTATGTGAGTTTATATGTTTGTAAACGCACCCACGATACAGGAAGAAATTCCTAGTGTGGGGCAACGTTTTTTTAAAAAAAAAAAAAATAATAATAATAAGGCCCCAGTGCAAGCTACAACTTTTTTTTTTTATATAAGTTCTTTGAAAAAAAAATGAAGCCAGCTCTTCTCCGTACTATGTACATTCTACCGATTGAATGGCTACACAATCTAGATACCAAGTGAAACATTTCATCAATAAATAAATTTCAGCTCTCACCAATACAAACTGACCAATCCAATTTGCACCGCCACTCAAACATTGAAACAAATCGCGCGAAAACAAATAAAATACACAAATGCAAAAAGTCTCCGCCAGCCTGATTACATTCAGACGGGGCATCAACCCTTAAATCCGAAAATAAACAGCATCATCGAACACAAATATACCAAATTGAATTGAACCCTAAAATGCTACAATATCGGATCGTGTAAACAGGTTTATACCCTTTTGTGTAGACCAGGGATGTTAAGGAGCTCCGTAACCGAAACCCAAACTATCGGTTATCCTAAATAAAAATATATCCGTAACCGTAATCGAATCCGATATAAAAGTGTCGGATAATTTCGGATTAGCAAAGTCTAAATGAGACTCGTTTTTCTGCCAGGCCGAGCCGGCACACTAGCCGCGCCCGTCACTTGCATGTTTGTTTATTATTTATATTGCATGGACACAACTTTTTTAAAAAGATCTAATATCCGTAACCAAAACTAACGAAATAATTTCATATCCGTAACCGTATCCGAAACCGGACTAATATTATTTCTTTATCCGTATACAGATCCGAATTTTCATATCCATAACATCCCTAGTGTAGACGTTTGTGTTCTGCTCCGAAACTTGACCGACCTTTAAAATGATCTGATCCGATTCTCAGGACGGTTTTAAAACGAGTTATAGTTCGCGCCCTTCAGGTTAGGGGTTGTAAGACAGCGGGTTATCTTAACCCTTTACGGCTAAAGGGTTCTTGCGGTCGGAGATCAATTTATTCGACCCTGTACCCCTTTATAGTGGGCAAAGATGGTTTAGATGAGGCCCAAACAGTGATGTTCCGTAAGAATAGGTAAGAATGAAAAGCAGAATTCTTCGTCATTAAATATTTTTATCGCTCATTTCAGAGCCCGATGTAAAAATAAATAAGTTAAAAAAGCTTGTAAAAACAATCAGAGGAAAGGTAAATCAATTTTATTATCATAGCTAAATTTAATGGAACTCTTTATTTCTGAAAAGTGAGTTCATTTTGACATGATTTTATTTTTCAATTAGCCCTTTTGGTGTATTTTATTTTAACCTCTGAGTTTTGTTTTCAATAGTATTTTGACAAAGCATGATGATAAATTTTGAATTTAAAATGTATTTATTTGTTATTTTATATACTGTAAAGGATTGACTGGTAGAGACTACCTTGTTGCATTAAAACCGCTTATGGACCATGTATCAATCTAGCTAGCCTACGCCCAACTATATTGAGGTTGACAACAAAAACAAATATTTTTATTTGTCGAACATAGGTACCCTTACAGGCGTACAAAGGTGAACGCGCATCTAGACGCACCGCACTCGCCGGGTGCGCGTTCACCTCAAATATTATCTTAGTCCAAACATGCCAATTATCGTAAATTATCAAACAATTATCATACATTATTAAATCATTCTAATTCGTATAGTCGCCACAATAAAAAACACATTCTAATAAAATATAATAATAATAAATTCTAGTATAAATTGTCAATCATATAGTCAAAAAAAGAAAAAGAAGGTAATTACAATGTGTCAGTTAGGCACCATTTTCCTTATAATATGCTTTTTAGGGTTCCGTAGCCAAATGGCAAAAAACGGAACCCTTATAGATTTGTCATGTCTGTCTGTCTGTCTGTCTGTCTGTCTGTCCGTCCGTATGTCACAGCCACTTTTTTCTGAAACTATAAGAACTATGCTGTTGAAACTGGGTAAGTAGATGTATTCTGTGAACCGCATTAAGATTTTTACTCAAAAATAGAAAAAAAACAATAAATTTTGGAGGTCCCCATACTTGAAACTGAAACTTTAAAAAAAAAATTGCCATCAAACCCATACGTGTGGGGTATCTATGGATAGGTCTTCAAAAATGATATTGAGGTTTTTAATATGATTTTTTTCTAAACTGAACAGTTTGCGCGAGAGACACTTCCAAAGTGGTAAAATGTGTGCCCCCCCTGTAACTTCTAAAACAAGAGAATGATAAAACTAAAAAAAATATATGATGTACATTACCATGTAAACTACCACCGAAAATTGGTTTGAACGAGATCTAGTAAGCAGTTTTTTTTTAATACGTCATAAATCGTAAACCGCAATTTACCAAGTACAGGAACCCTTCGTGCGCGAGTCCGACTCGCACTTGGCCGGTTTTTTTATATAATATTTCCAGTAAAGCCTTTTTAAAATAGTCTAAATTGTTTATTTCTTTAATTCATTTAGGGATCTTATTGTAGACACTAGGTGCCATTTCTAAAAAAAAAATTGCATTAAAAACAGTGATATGTGGCTTAGTGCATATCTCTCTGTTGCATCGTTTAGATATCAATGTTTGAAACAGATGGATTTGGCAAATACTTCTGTCTCAAAAAAGTACATACAGGGCAATGTTAAGAATTTAAAATTTCTGAAATATGGAATGCATCATTCAGTTGGTTTCAGTTTAAGCACAGCACGCACACATTTTTTTTGGACTTTAAACGAAGTTTCCTTGTATTTTCTTACAATTATGTATGTAACTCCAATTTCCTCAATAGCTAGTTCAATCCTGAATCCTACTCCTATTTTAACACTCACTTCTAAGATTACAAAGATATCCAAGCTCAAATACTGAAATGAAATTAGTACTAGATAAATAGTGCCTATTTTAATTACTCAGACAGACGGAGAGATAAAGTCGACACAGATGTAGACGCTTTGAATGAGTCATTTGAATTCTGTATCGCAAAGGAACCTGCGAGCATTATAGATGAAGTCAGAATTATTTGATTTAGGTTTCCTTTTTAGGGTTCCGTAGCCAAACGGCAAAAAACGGAAATCTTACAGATTCGTCATGTCTGTCTGACTGTCTGTCTGTCTGTCTGTCTGTCCGTCTGTATGTCACAGCCACTTTTTTCCGAAACTACAAGAACTATGCTGTTGAAACTTGATAAGTAGATGTATTCTGTAAACCGCATTAAGATTTTCACACAAAAATAAAAATAAAACAATAAATTTTGGGGGTTCCCATACTTGAAACTAAAACTAAAAATATTTTTTTTCATCAAGCCCATACGTGTGGGGTATCTATGGATAGGTCTTTAAAAATGATATAGAGGTTTCTAATATCATTTTTTTTCTAAACTGAATAGTTTGCGCGAGAGACTCTTCCAAAGTGGTAAAATGTGTCCCCCCCCCCTGTAACTTCTAAAATAAGAGAATGATAAAACTGAAAAAAATATATGATGAAAAATGTGAAGCGCAAGCTGAAACAACACTACATCGAACAGATTTCACCTTAATTTACTAATAGTGCGTTGATCAAACTCCAGACCATGGCATGCTAGGACAGACCCCAGGGGTCTTATGGTGTGCTTTATGTAATCCTTAGGAAAACTTGTTTTTATAAATAAATAAATAAATAAAATAAATAAATAAATAAATAATGTAAACTGCCAGCGAAAATTGGTTTGAACGAGATCTAGTCAGTAGTTTTTTTTTAATACGTCATAAATCGTAAACCGCAATTTACCAAGTACGGAACCCTTCGTGCGCGAGTCCGACTCGCACTTAGCCGGTTTTTTGTGAATAAAAATGAAAAGATATAACTGGATCTTGATATATATTTAAGAATAGAAAAAAAAAATGCGAAGGATAATATGGCAAGAAAGGAAGTTGCTACTGAGATGACGTCTTATATGGACGAAGACATGTTGTGGCGATCCCAAATATATTCTGAAAGAGTCTTCTACATAGTTTACAGACAAACCACCGGAACATTTTTTATTATGCTACATAATTTATCTAGTGGTAGAAACGCTTCGATCTATGCCCGCTGTGCTTCGCTTCCGTCCATGCCTACCCTACCCTACCTACCTATCTACCCTTCTTACCCACCATTTTTTTCCGCAAGAACCTTCTACAAAGAAATAGAATACTAAAGCCGTTCTCAAGTTACAGCGTGACCAAAGGAAATAGAGATTCATTTTTAAAAGACTTCAAATAAAAAAGAGGCGGTTCTCATTTCGTCGGAATATTTTATTTATTTAAATAGATGTAATTACGACACGAAAAAGATGTTTGAATCGGAATGTTTTCACAAGATTGAAAACACTCCGATTCAAACAGTAAAACGCCCATAACTTTAGAACGGCTGTACCGATTTTCATCAAACATAGCTAATGAACACTCTCGATAAAGTCACCTTAAAAAAAACTAAATCAAAATCGGTTCATTTGACAGATAAACAAGTACACAAATACACAAACACAGGTACACACGACAAACTTATAACACCCCTCTTTTTCCGTCGGAGTTTAAAAAGATGATTCTTAAGGTAAATACTGTCTATAATTCTTCATTATTTCAATATGTACAAGAACCGAACCATATAGAGAGAGCCAATAATGATAATAGTCACTACATTAAGTACAACGAATGTTACGTTCCATGACAATCTTGATTTAAAATGGCCTACAGTTATTCATTTTTTTGCTATAAAACAGGAAAAATACTGACAAAATACGACTAAAAACACCGTAGGCACCCATCCCTTTAATTAAATATTCCAAAAGCAAAACAGCTCTCGTCCTTTTTTTCACTTTTATGCAAATTCTTAGATCAACGTCGAAATGCCATCAAGACTCAATCTCATTGGGTATGTAAATTCTCAGGTAAAATTGAAAATGCCTTCCTATAGTCCATTAGTGCTGTAAGCGGTCGCTTCGGGACCAAACTTGGAGCTTTCGGGTTTGTAATCTTTATTAAAGGATTTCCGAGACCCAGTATTGATTAAGTTAACAATACCTATTTGAATTTTCATTTTGTTTCAAGATGAGCAATCAGTGAAGTAAAGGAACTGAATTCTCTGGAGAGGTGTTTCGCCTGAGTGGTTAAGGAAAACGTAGCGGTTACAGGAAACGGAGATGCTTCCTGGTATTTTGTTGAGTGAAATGATTCACCGTTAGCTTCAAAGGTAGATTAAGTAAAGCAAAATTTGAAGAGGTATTACAATGTAAGGATGTTTCCTAGTATTTGTTTTTCAATTAATTACACCTTGATAGATGTTTGAAAATGCTTTTTCGAGTGGTATTTGTAAAAGTACATCCTATGCACCCTAAACAGCTTCGCTACCAGCTCTCTGACTTTTTTAAATTTATAACATGTGTTGGGTTTTTGTCACGAAATAATAAATTCTCTGTATGAGAAGAGGCCTTTGGATAAAAACGAGATGTTGGTATTACTAAACATGCCTGTATTATTATATAGTTAGTGCTGACAGAAAAAAACATACATAATTTTATAGTTTTGGAAATGTCAAATATCTTATAATCATATCACTGTGGCAATAAAAATGATGTTGATATTTTAGTAATAGACTTACCTGAACCAATTAAAAGTACCAGAATTGGTAGCGTTAAATAACTAACACATATTTTACTACGTACCTTTTTATTTTCCTTAAAACACACTCAGGATGGAACCACGGAAATAAGGCTCATAAACCTATACACATTTTGCTACTCTTTTAAAATAAACTAGAGAACAAAAATGGGAACTATAAACGTTGACAAGCTTGCATCTTTATTGGATATAGTGGCTGGGTTTGCAACGCGCTAAGAGTGGAAATTGCAGATGTAGAAGCTTACAAAGAATGGACACATTTAGAGATAATGAATTCTCGACACACGTTCTTACTTGGTCTCTAGGTGCAAATGTATTTTATTCTGCTTCATACTTGTATATGCAATTATTATTTATGTTTTTAAGCTGCATAATCTTTGAGGGTTTTTGGGTTGTTCAGCTAAATGAGAGTAACTGAGAATCGACTTAAGAATCGTGCATTTGGAAAGGTGTTAGGCTTGCTAAAATATATGATGACATTGCTGCATCTTTTCGACGCTTTTGTTTTTGCATAATATCGCTGGGTCTCACCGCTAAGATAGAAAAATTGGTTCAAATAAATCTCGTTAGATTTCGCGATATGCACCGATCTGTTATTGAATGTGTGTAAAATTAACATTTTCTGGAATTAAACATAAAAATGGTATTATCTTGTTTAATTAACTCTCTTGAGCACAAAATTATGGAATATTGGGCTCTTAATTCACATTTTAAAGATTATTTGAACGGATTATTTAAAATTGATGCCAATAGATGGCGCGGTTTTAAATTTCCATTGTAACACATTTTGGTGCAAAGAAAATATAAATACGTGCAAAAAATACTATAAAATAAACTTTGGGGATATGTGGAACAGGGTGTAAAGTCCCACAAACCTTCATACAAAAAGGAGGATCCTCTGACCAGAATGGTGTTGTGTCTGGTCTGGGCAACTGCCCAACGCCATCGAATTGTCGGACTGTTGTATGTGTTCGAATCGTGCCGAAAACTTTGCTTGCGCGATGCAGGATTTGTGAGACGTCATTACATTAGTACGTAAGTGGCGGTGTTGGTACCGCTACAAAACCTTCACTTTATTTTATGAAAAAAATATTCACGAACGGAGTAAACCATTTTACTTGCAAGTTGCTGCTAACACCATCTACCTATTTATCGCCGTGGAACGGAATCGAACGCGATTGATGGACAAACAATAACCGAGTTAATCAGATAAAAACGCTAGTTACGTCGGCATGGTTTCTTTGTATGGGATGAGGCATCTGTATGCTAGTATTATATTATCTGTGATAATATTAAGTCATACTTGTCAGCAATGTGCAAGAAACACTTTGTCATTGAGTATACTGCAAAGAGTAAGCGAGATAGGACGATGCGACAAACGTAAGTGAGTGAAAGAGGCAGTTATACAATGCTATCTTCACCTTCTACATTGACACAAAAATTGTTACTGCACATGGTCTCTCAGCCAATTTTAGAGATACAAAGATCCGCTATGATTGTTGTACTTTCCTATTCAGTAGAACCGGTAGGCAATGCCACGGTATGATTACTCATCTAAAAATGTAATTGATTTTTACAATGTTTCCATAATACAGTGGTAAAAGGTATGACATGAGAGGACAAACGCACAAGCTCTAATGACCAACTTATTATATACATATCAAATAAGCGAAACGGCTTACCTCCTTAAATCTTCTCACCAATATAGTCATATATATCAGTCTCTTCCAAATTTTCTATCCACATATAAAACCATCAAGTGGAAATAATTAGGGTTACCACAAAAACAATTTGTGGCCCGTGACTCCGAGACTCATCCGTTGGCCATTTGTTTTGTGCACAGCGTCATTTGGGCCCAGTGTTGGTACTGGACTTTGTTTTTTAATGACATACAAATTATGGAGGCGTTTGTTTTCAAAAGTGTGGTTATATTCGCTTTGAATTAAGTTTTAACATTGTTGAGCATGTTACAAAAGGACGGTTACAAAGACAAGATGGTTCGATTATAAGGCAATATAGCTAGGAAGAAAGTTGCTACGAAGCTGGTTACCTGAAATGACGGCTGATACAAATTTTCGGAAGAAGTTGAAGCGCCGCTCGCAGACCCAAAATAACCATAAGAATAAGACCTGAAGAATGATTATGGCTGAATTTGAAAGAACAAACCGCTACTGAGTATATTCTCTTGTTGTCCTTTTAAGGATAATATATTACGTCCTGCACCGTGATTGCGTAACAATCACAGTTTCGATCAAAACCGAAAGATTAGGTTTAGGTTGCTCCACAGCGTAAAACACACAATTAATTCTGTTGAATTGTCAAAATGCAAGAGATTGTGATCGATTTCATAAATGTTATATACTACTGCTACTAATCATAATGCAGTTAATCTGAAAACAAGCCCTTGCTAGTCTTCTACAGAACTGTCCTTAACCAATCCGAAATCTGTAGGCATTTTACTTTTAAGACCAACGTAATACATTTATGTTTTATCAAACAAGAACGCTCCCAAATCCAAGATTGTATCTGCTATCGCAAACTTTGTCCAATTTACTGAAGCGATGTGAGTATTCCTCCGAGCATTGTCCTTTTAAAGGCAAAATGTCGACATAAAACGATGTACTAAAAGGAAAACACCTTTGAAACACTTTGACAGCGAACTATTCGACCAGGAAACACTTTTTGCAAATATTTCAACCATTTACAACCCAAAAGTTTCTTTATCCACGACTTAGTGAGGTTTGGCGTTAAAGTGAAAAGGGTCCACTCAATTTCCGTTCGCGTTCGTCGCTTGAATGTACCATCTATCTCTTTCGTTCTAATTAGAATGGGGATATGTTAAAAGGGGAGGTGTGACATGTAGTTTCAGACTAGAGATAGCGATGTCAGAAACATTCCCCATTAAAATAGTTGTGTTGGAGTTCCATGTCGAAAATGTTCAAGTTAGGCAGCGGGCAAATTATTTTACTTTGTGCTTTGGCGTTCGTCGAGTCCTTTGTTTCTTTCTGCCAAATGTTGTGCCACATTTGCTGCGAATTCTACGATGCGATTTGGAATTTCCTCTTTTTATTTTTCTGCACTGCATGGCTTTTGTTCGGGTAAGGCACACACCTTGTGCAATATAAAATTGTTGTCAACGCAGTAAATGTTTGAGTGACTTGTTTTTAACGAAACATTGTTTACCAGGCCAAGACAAGGAGCTTAAGTTTTTAATAAGTATTGTGTCGTATACGTAAAATTTTAATGATCAGAAGTTTTTAGCACTAAAGGAAATACTTAGGAACAGAAAGAATAATATTATCATACTACATATTTTTATTGCTAAATGAAGAAATATGTACATCATACAATTTAATGTCTTATCTTTGGAATGATCATAAATATTAGCAAAATGCAAAGCATTTATGAAACATCATTATCATATCATTTTTGAACCAGTTATGAAATACCTTTTTAACCCAAATTTTCATGTTATAATATTTTTTCGATAGAATATTTTAATAGCAAGTTGGATTTTTAAATACTTGAGGAATGGGAACAAGCCATATTTAGCTCTGCAGTTATGAAAACTGTGTTTTTTCCTTTAATGTTAAATGGTGAAAGTGCCAGTGGTTTTGACGTTTTGTACTTTTGTGATAAATGATTTTAATTCAGAAAATGTATTATAAAAATAACACTTTTGAACTTATAATAAATCAAGTCGGTACCGGTCGGTAACTTTACGGAACCCAGTCAGAACAGGTATTTTATTACTATATAGTAAAATTCAATAAATTAACGGAAGGCTTCTAATGGTTCCAGGTATTTAGTCTGTTGTGTATTCAAATTTATTTCAGGCACATTTTTAAGTCTTCAACGCCTACTTTGATGTCTTTGACTATGACGATAATTAGGATTGGATTTTTTATAAAAAATGTATTGTACTTTTGTAGGTATTGAGTAATTTGCCCTGTTGTTCCAAATTTTCAAGAAAAGAATTCCTTAATTTTATTATTCTTTTGGTATTTGTAGCTTTTATCTTTTGGGAGACATCGACCCGATCCGTTCCGTTCTTTGTCTCACTTTGTTGTTTCAATTCTTCCTTGAGATTTATTACAACCTTAAGAGGAAATATGGGCAGACAGCGCCGTAATCATAATTTGAGGTTTAGCTCTCGTCTATTTCCTCCTCCAATATTGGACCAATTTGAAAGATATTCCATAAACTGGTAAAGTAAGTTATATACTATGTTCCTATGTTTTCCTTTTTTCATTTATATTTGTCAAATTTGTACACTTCTATTAAAATTATACATATACAAATTTTGAGGGTTCTAGTGCTTCTAAAGATAATGTATCATCAAAAAGGAAAACATAGGGACTGTATAGAATATATCTTTTATTTAAAGTTTATGGTCGTTTAGTAAATTATTTGCATTGTTGAATTACTAATATATCCCTGTATGGAGGCTGTTTTACAATTTTTCTTCTTCTTATTGTATTTATTTCCGCCCAAAGATGGGTTAAAATTACTGTTGAAATATGGAACTTTTGTCGCTCGTAACTTTCAAATATTTTATTTTTTTACTTTTTTGTTTCCATACAAGGCTAGATAAACATGAGACAAATTGATATAATTTTTTATTTTGAACGTACGTTCGTAGTAGTAAAGTACATCGTCAAACAGTGGAGTAATCGCCAGACTACGTTTGTATGGAAGAATGATCGACTAGTGTAACCTTAAAGCAACTTGTTTGACTAAGTAGTATTTAGATATCACTTTCTGAGTTTTCATTATTTAAGAAAACTCAGGCAGCAAGCAAGCTCGTGACTTTTGGTCATCATTTTCTCTTTTCAAACAAGAAAATTTTAAGAGACAATATTTTTACATTCAGAATTATCTCACCCAATTAGATCACGTAATTCAAAACAACCAGTCACGCTTCATAAAGTAACACCCAAAACCAGAATTTCAAATAACACAATCCCTTTATCTGTCTATCACTTGTTTATATATTGGATTAAT
The DNA here is from genome assembly GCA_949775005.1 of Orthosia gothica. Classification (NCBI taxonomy): domain Eukaryota; kingdom Metazoa; phylum Arthropoda; class Insecta; order Lepidoptera; family Noctuidae; genus Orthosia; species Orthosia gothica. The sequence goes on from OX459052.1 coordinate 10,538,762, forward strand.
TTAGCAGAGCTAATGGAGTTGGCTAGTAAGGAAAACTATTTTTACCAGGATAAACGACGTGTATTATATTTTACATAGATATATGAAGAGCAGTGACAGATATAACATAAGAAAGAAATAGCTGTCAAAACAGTAATGGCCAGGGTGTACTTATTAGAATAAAAAAAAGGTTTTAACACCTCCCCGTAATACGGACACCCTGTGTATGGAATAAAATTTACAGAGAGTTTACAAAAAAAAAAAACATCAGAACAAAGTTCACTGTACACTTAACACTAACACACAAATAAAAACATTCTGTATTCATTTACAAGAAAAAAGAACATCCTGTACACACCTACCTATTACTCACTATATAATACACAACTATATACATACCAACAAATTTAAAACACTGTACAAAACCTACACTAAAGTAAACCTAAGAGATTTGCACATCTAGCATGCTTAATCCTTGGTAAAGGTTTTGTGAGAATATCGGCAATGTTATCATTACTTGGTACATATTTCAGGGTTAGGTTGTGATGTGCAAGTGAGTCTCGAATGAAATGGTGTTTGATGTCTATGTGTTTAGTGCGTGCGTGATATGTGTTGTTGTGGGCCAGTTTAATTGAACTTTGATTGTCCGAATGAATCACGATAGGATGAATGATGGCGAATATTTCTGAAATGAGCGATTTTAGGTATATTGCCTCTTTGCAAGCTTCCCCGAGAGCCATATACTCAGCTTCTGTCGTGGAAAGAGCGACTGTGCGTTGCTTGCGCGCTTCCCATGAGATGGGAGCTCCACTCATTAAAAATATGAATCCTGTGAAGGATCGCCTATCTATTAAGTTATTCCCATAGTCCGCATCGGCATATCCTGTTGGATAGGACTGACCTGGTTTGTATAACAGTTTGAGGTGTATAGTCTCCTTTAGGTATCGAAGAACTCTCTTAGCGGCTCTCCAGTGCACCTCCCCGTAATGTACGTTGAATTGAGACAAGTACGAGACAGCATGTGCAATGTCTGGTCGTGTACATATGGAAACGTACATTAATGAGCCGATAAGCTCCTGATAGGGGACTTCAATATTTTCCTCTTCTTTGTCAGGTAACGCAAGTTTAAGGCCAGGTTCCAATGGTGTAGTCACGGGAATAGCGTCATTCATGCCAAACTTGTGTAACAGTTTTTGTATATACTTGGTCTGATCTAGAGTTATGAAACCTTCCTTTTGGATAACTCTCATTCCGAGACAATCCTTAAGGGGACCTAGATCTTTGACAGAGAACATTTTCTTGAGAACATTCTTGAAATTCTCTTTCAATTTAGCATTATTGCTCAGCAAAAAAAAGTCATCAACAAAAACTGCGACAACGAGGAAGTCATTGCCTTCTCTTTTATAGTAGAGGCAGTGTTCTGTCGTGGCTTGAGTTAGAGACAATGTTTCCATTGCTTCACACACCTTTTTGTTCCATTGGCGTGGAGCTTGTTTAAGGCCATAAATGGACTTCTTGAGAAGACATACTTTACCCTTTGGGTCTGTTGAGAAACCTTCAGGTTGTTCCATATAAATCTCCTCCTCTAAGTCTCCATTTAAAAAGGCAGTCTCCACATCAAGGTGTTCTACTTGCAAATTGTTTTGGACAGCAACTGCTATTAATAGCCGTACTGAAGACAGTCTAGCAACAGGAGAAAAAGTTTCGCCGTAGTCCACACCTGCTACTTGGGTGAATCCTTTTGCTACTAGCCTGGCTTTGTATTTAGTTATCTGTCCACTTGTGTCCTTTTTAATTTTAAATACCCATTTACTCTTTGTAGTTTTCCTATCGGAGGGTCGGTCAACTAGGATCCATGTTCCATGCTTCATTAATGAATCATATTCAGCCTTCATTGCTTCGAGCCATATTTCTTTTTGGGGGTGATCTGTAATTTCTTTATATGTCTCCGGTTCGAGGTCTGAAGTCATGAAGAGGCCACACTGACTATATCGTTTAGGAGGATGTCGTTCCCTAATAGGATATCTTCTTTCGATGGTTGGCTCTTCACTGGGTTCAGCTTCGGGAGCGCCTGGTAATACTTCAGGCATTACAGGATCATGTAAGGCTGTCGGCTGATCAGAAGATGACATTTCAGGTAGTGTCTCTGGCTGTGAATGATGCTGCGTTTGTGAAACTAGTTGCTCCTCATACTGAATGGGTACAAGGATTTCTTGCGACTGTGGCGAGGGTAGCGTCTCGCTGGAAGAAGAATTTTGTGAATCTACCGGCGTCTTGTCCTCTATGAAGACAATATCTCTAGCGACTATTATCACTCGAGGATTTTCGGGATTTATAAGACGGTATCCTTTGCTTTCTGTAGCATAGCCAACAAAAACACACTTTTGTGTCTTAGAATCCAGTTTGGTACGTTTTTCTTTAGGTACAAGAACGTGAGCTTCGCAACCAAAAACTCTTAAGTGAGATAAGTTGACTTTGTTGCCACTCCACAGTTCTTCTGGTATTTTGTTGTTCAAAGCTTGCGTTGGCATACGGTTCTTGAGATAGATGGCCGTATTTACCGCTTCTCCCCAATACGCCAAGGGTAGTTTTGAGTCTTGGAGCATTGATCGAGCTTTTTCGATTATTGTCCGGTTTACTCGTTCAGAAACCCCATTCTGTTGAGGTGTGTACGGTATCGTGGTTTGATGCACGATGCCATTTTCCTTAAGAAAGGTACACATATCGTTATTTACATATTCACGACCATTGTCCGAACGTAGGACTTTTATTCTCTCTCCGGTTTGATTCTCTACTAAATGTTTAAACTCTACAAACTTTGCATAAACTTCGGCTTTTGTTTTCAAAATATATCCAAAAGTTTTGCGACTAAAATCATCGGTAAAAGTCAATAAGTACAAAGCTCCGCCCCATGAGTGCGTACTCATAGGTCCACATAAGTCCGAATGGATTAACTGTAGGACTTTGCTTGATTTAATTTTAGATTTCTTAAACGGCTTTTTAGCTAATTTACCTTGTAGGCAGGGAACACACTTTTCAGTGTAGCTACCGTTGTAATCTAAACCGATTGATTTATTTCTAAGTATATCCATACTTTTTGCATTTAGATGGCCAAGGCGCCTATGCCACAGCATTGCAGACTCTTTGGTCGAAGAATACAACGCTTGTGAACTACTCAGATCCAACCTATATATTCCGTTATGGTTTGATCCTGTAGCAATGACAGATCCTGTCACTTGACATCCGCCTTTTTGGATGATGCTTGCGCCTCTCGATGTAAATAAAACATCGAAGCCTTTTTTAACTAAACTGCTTACAGATAAAAGATTTGTAGCAAGGTCAGGGATATAAAGAACATCACTAATTTTATTTACACTATCGGAAATATGAATATTTACAGTACCTTTACCATGGCTTAGTAATTGCTCCTTGTTAGCAACTGTAATAGGGGTGACATGGGATGACATGGTTGCATACCAATCTTTCCTGTTACTCATATGGGAAGTTGCGCCAGAGTCAATATACCAGTCTTGAGAACCTGAGGGAGGAATGTTAGAAAAACAGGATGAAAGTGTGAATTCGGATGTATAATGTGTAGAAGTGTTAGCCGAAACATTTTTGCCTTTCTTCTGTCTAAGCTTTCTACATTGCGATACAACGTGCCCTAGCTTTTTACAATAGGTACAGAACTTTTTCTTCTCTTCTTTCGTTTGTAGCGCTGCGTTGTCAGGTCCTCTGGTGGTAGTAGCTGTTGCGGTGCGCACATCCTCTTTGAGAAGTGCTGTCACCACATTTTCCGATGAAATCTTCGTGTTGGAATGTTCAAGAGCCATGACGAGTGGATGAAATTTTTCTGGAAGTCCAGCAAGCATAATAATGCCAAGAAATTCGTCATCTACTGCTGCTCCTATTCCCTGAAGTTCTTGCTGCGTTGATAACGCCTTGTTCACATACTCTTGTATGTTTCCTGTGTAAGTATTTCCTAGGAGACTCTTCATTAAAGCTAATCTCCTTGTAAGCCCGCTGTCAGCGTAAGCCTTTTTTATACAATTAAAAGTATCGTATGCGGTTTTCGCTGACCTGATTATTGGAAACACCGACTCGTCACACGTGAGGCAAATCTTAGCTCGTGCCTTCGCGTCTCTGCGCGTGGCGATGGGATCGGCGGGATCGACCGCTTGAATCACAACGTCCCATAAGTCGACGTCCGTCAGATAGCACTCCAAACTAAATGCCCAAGTGTTGAAATTGTGACCATTTAGCTTACTAATACTTATTGCATTTGTCATATTGGAAGAATTTGTTACCGCTTTACTGGAATCCGCTCTTGACTGCTGCACCATGGTGGACGTTGGAGGGACCATAACCACTTGTTTATATATTGGATTAATTTAGCAGAGCTAATGGAGTTGGCTAGTAAGGAAAACTATTTTTACCAGGATAAACGACGTGTATTATATTTTACATAGATATATGAAGAGCAGTGACAGATATAACATAAGAAAGAAATAGCTGTCAAAACAGTAATGGCCAGGGTGTACTTATTAGAATAAAAAAAAGGTTTTAACACTATCCATTCACAAAACGACGATTTTTCACGAAAAACAAACAAAATGACATAAAAGTCAGATGAAGTCTTCCTCAATTAAGTTAATTGCGTTTTGTCGACAATCGCCGAACGTCCAGATTGTGAATGTTCGTTTTATAGCTCTATGAATTGTAATTAGGAATTAGCAGGACGATGACCTTTGGGTGAAATGTGGTAACTTCGTTTAGAGACAGAGGTCAGCAAATAATTTCAAATTGGGTCCGAATAGAGTTTTTTTTTTTTGTCGAGATCCACAAAAATAAAACTCATAATTAATATCTACTACCTACTTAAGAGTGTTTTTTTTTCATTTAATCATGTAACATGACTCATAGTTGTTCCGGCTCTGGGTGTTGTATGTGAGTTTATATGTTTGTAAACGCACCCGCCATACAGGAAGAAATTCCTAATGTGGGGCAACGTTTTTTTTTCAAAATAAATAAATAAAATAAAAATTAATTTATGTATTTACAATTGTAATATTTTAGTTTTGTATTATATAGGTATGTATTATGTTTATGCATTGTGTGTTGCACACGTATTTGTTTAGTCTATTTAGTGAGTAAGTATTTAAAAATTGTTAAGATTTTTTAATTAGCTTTTGTTGTGCACATGGATGTTTTATCCTCAAATGCATATTTCTCTACGCAACTGAGGTTTGCTGTTAGAGAACCCAACTATGGGTTAAGCTCGCCTTTGTACATAAACTGTCCTATTGTATTTGTGTGTGTTTTTTTAAGTTATGTGTACAATAAAGAATAAGAATAAGAAGATAAGGTGATTACAAAAATAAAAATAGGTAGACATTCTTAAATATTGAAGCAAAAAATTACATCTGCGGTCTTGAGCTAGTTGTTAGGGTTCCGTAGCCAAATGGCTTATAGATTCGTCATGTCTGTCTGTCCGTCCGTATGTCACAGCCACTTTTTTCCGAAACTATAATAACTATGCTGGTGAAACTTGGTAAGTAGATGTATTCTGTGAACCGCATTAATATTTTCACACAAAAATAGAAAAAATGCAATAGATTTTGGGGGTTCCCATACTTGTAACTGAAACTAAAACTGTTTTTTTCATCAAACCCATACTTGTGGGGTATATATGGATAGGTCTTCAAAAATGATATTGAGGATTCAAATATTATTTTTTCTAAACTGAATAGTTTGCGCAAGAGACACTTCCAATGTGGTAAAATGTGTGTGTGTGTCCCCTGTAACTTTTAAAATAAGAGAATGAAAAAACAAAAAAAAAAATGATGTACATTACCATGTAAACTTCAATATAAGTTTTTAAGCTGACATGGTCACAATCATTAGAATTAATATTTGTTATATCGAGCAACCCTCTCAACCAAATGCAAAATATACATGGTAAATATCCCGAAACAAATATTAATTCATGTTAACTTCCACCGAAAATTGGTTTGAACGAGATCTAGTACGTAGTTTTTTTTTTACGTCATAAATCATAAACCGCAATTTACCAAGTACACGTACTAGTATACGTTATAGTTTGGTTCACGCGGGGAACAGCTAATGCGGAGAGTGTCTTCTAGGTCTAGACTTTAGGAACTGTTAATCTCGGTCGGAATTCGATAAAAAAAACAATGAAATAGAAAGAAAGAAAGAAAACATTTATTACCAAACACTGTATGTGTACAATCTTAATACTAAATAGTGAAATACAGATGTGGCAATATGAGCACATTCAGTGTGGTAAAAGGAGCGGGCTCAGCAAATGCTGATCAGTGTGCAGCATAGCCACAACTCTGGTCAACGCTGATTTACAGCCCGCCCCTCTCTCTCAACACTTAACACAAAAATATAATTACCTTAAACTAATCTTAATACTACTTATACATATAAATGCCCCAAAAATTAAATACAAACAAAAATACCCGTAAAAAAAAAACCATATATTTTGCCTAAATAAAATTAAAAACCCACCAAATGCATTCAACCATAATGCCTAGTTTGTATGAACAGAGGTAGCAGCAGCACAACATTACTCATTACATTTCTGTTTGAGAAACAATAACCTTTTAACTCTTGTCTTGAATAAGGGCTGAGACATGTTCTGTCTGAGAGGCGGAGGCAGATCGTTCCAAATTTTAGCTGCACTGTACTTGAAACTACCCCTATAAGAGGCCGTTTTGTGCTGACAGACAACTAACCTGTTTAGCAAATGACTACGAGTGGGTCGGTTTCGGTGGTCAAATGTTATTTTGTCAGAAAGGTATTCTGGCCTTCTCGTTCTTATTACTTTTTGCACTAGACACGCCAGGTGCAATTCCCTTCATCCAACCATTTTTAGTATTCGGTTATCATTTAGATACGGTGTAATACGCGCCCGTTTGGGTATATTAAAACAGAACCGCGCACACGCGTTTTGAACTCGCTGAATGGCGTCCGAAGTCTTAGCAAACAATCTCGGACCATACACCGTATCGCAGTAATTAAACTGCGACAACACTAAAGAGTCGACGAGAGTAATCCTGACCCTTTCAGAGAGACACTGTCTTAGGCCGTAGAGCACTTTAAGCCTGTAAAAGGCATTTCTGATCTTTGTATTTATATGATCAATGTAACGTAGATCGCTGTCCAAAAGAAGACCAAGATTCCTCACCCTTGCAACTCTTTCAACCATCGCTCCATCAATAAATAACTCCGGCTCATGGCTAATCACAAGTTCACGCTGGTGTTTACTTCCCAGTACAATATATTTCGATTTACTAGGATTAAGGACCAAATTGTTTTTTTGTGCCCATTCAGAAACCGCAGCCAAATCCTGATTTATTAACTCCACGGCATTTTTAGTGTCATTCGGGTTAAAGGAGTAATAGATTTGAGTATCATCAGCGTACAGATGCACTTTACAGAATTTTATGTGTTTGTAAAGATCGGCGGTATAGAGAATAAACAGTAACGGGCTCAAAACTGAACCCTGGGGCGTTCCTCGTTTAACATCTCCAACTACGGAGGAGGTTTCCCCGCCGTCAACGTTTTGAGTAACCACATATTGCTTTCGATGCATCAAAAAAGACTCAAACCACTCTCGTGTTGACGGAGAGATTCCGTAGTAAGCCATTTTTGCCAGCAGCAATTCAACATTTATGCAGTCGAATGCCCTGGAAAAATCCAACAAAACGAGAATTGTACTTTTGCCAGCATCGGACTCTGAGAGTACATCGTCTGTCACATGGGCCAGTGCCGTGTCAGTCCCATGACCGCTACGAAAGCCTGACTGGACACTAGGTAATATATCATTACTTTCCAAGTAAGACGTTAACTGCGCACATACTGCTCTTTCCACTAATTTTGATGCAACTGGAAGAATGCTGATCGGGCGGAGATCTTTGTAGTTTTCAATCGTGCTACTCTTTGGTAGGGGCTTTACCTTTGCCATTTTCCAAGCATCGGGGAAAACACTAGATGTTAGCGATTCATTAATAATGTTGCATGTCATAGGTAAAGTATGTGGTAATGTCATACGTAGCATCTGTATCGTTATAGTGTCATGACCCGCAGCATTAGTACTTATGTCTCGAATAATTTTAAGTACCTGTTCTTCACTTAGTTCCTCAAATTTAAAATCACTGTCATTGAACCTATTCTGGATGAAATAGTTATATGTATCAATGTCTAAGCTAGAATTACCCGGTACATCCAGAAAAAAGTTGTTTATATTAGCTGGGACATTTATATTATCCGGTATGTCCGGTAGCGATGGACTGCCATTGACCGAGGTGCGTTTTAAATAATTCCACATTTTATAAGGTTGTTTGACATTCTCATTGACATAAAACGCGAAGAAAGCTTTTCTTTCACGTTTAACCGAAACGTTTGCGAGATTACGAAGACTTCTGTAGTAGTCCCAGTGGACATCGAGCTTAGTCTTGCGTGCTTTCTTCAATGCAGCGTCCCGTAGCGACATAATTCTTTTAATTACTTCTGTGAGCCATGGCTGAGGATGCATTTTTAAACGGATTCGACGTATTGGCGCATGTTTATCATAAAGAGCAAGTAGTTGTTTATTAAAGAGCTCAACTTTGTCGTTTATGTTATAGTCATCCTCAGCTTGTGACCACGATATGTCGGTTAGATCTGCTAGAAAATCGTTTTCATTTATTCTGTGCAGGCACCGCCTATTTATAAAATTAGAGGTTTTTTTTGGTCTTCTGATATCAAATTCTGATATAATTAAAGCGTGGAAATAGGTAGGTAAGTTATTTAACAATATTTGGCGATTCAAGTGCCAAGCTTTCACGTTGACCGCGGTCCGCCTGTTGCCGGCCGACGTACTAGGGAAAGGTTGTTGCAATGTTGAGGTGAAATAAAAATCTAACCATAAACACTTCATCAATTTTTTTTAACAAGACTCACAAGTTGAAACGCTTTCACTGTTAAAAAGTTATCAGATCTCAAGTGAAGTCAAGCCCCATAACACTAAAAGGGCTTCTTGCTAAAAAAGTAAGGCTTGACTATTAAATGTTTTTAAATGTCTACTGCATAATACAGCACCAGTGAACCTCCAGCCGGTGTCTCGCACTTTTGCTTCACGAACTTGAGATTAAACATTAACAGTATTTTTTTAACTAGGATTTTGATTAAACAGGTATAGTATTTATTACTGCTGGCAGAAATCACGAGAGCAATTTGAGTCAACTTCAAAATGCTCGATTTCTAATATACAACCACAGCACATGCTGCTTTACATACGAGTATCAACTTAAGGTAAATAACGCACATGAAACAATTATAATATTTATTCAACTAAACAACTTTACTTAACTATTAAATTGATTCCGTATTCAAGCTGTATTTAAATTTCTTTAATATTACTATAAAAAGGGGACAATAACAGATTGAAAGCTACAATCGCGGTGATTGTTATAAGCAATATATATTTATTTCGAATAATGCCTGGTTCCTGTGATATAGTACCTACTGTGGCGTGATAAATAAATAAAAACAATTAACGTCACATTAACACGTACGTATAATTTAGTTTTATTTATTTATTGAAAAGGCATACCAACGATTCATTTACACATTAATATTATAATTATATATATTAATTATTAATACATTCAGAAAAGATCCTGCGTTAAAATAATAATAACGAAAATATAATTATAAAAGAATACATATAAAAGTAAAACTCTTGATTACGCATGCATCCAGGTGTAAACAAATCTTTTATGACATAAAACTAAGTTTTAATTCATGGAATTTGAAAAGTTCGAACTATCACTTAATTTACTAAGTTATTCTTAACACAAAACTAAATGAAATAAAAAATCCGCTGTCAGTAGTACTGCTTTAATGCAGAATTATGGGCAGAAATAAATAACACCGGAATTCTCGTAGCAAAACACAGGCTGTTGTAAACGTACGGAACCTCAGACTCGGCAGGCTCACAAGGGCTCACGCCTCCATCCCGTACGGTTAAGCCGGAGTTCGGCTTCTAATAACTGATATCTACAGACAAAGAAATGATGAATTGTTCATTTCTTTGTCTGTAGATATAATAATGATACAAAAAGATTTTTTGGGATATCAGAGATAGCGAAACTCCAAAGAATAATTAACAAGAAGCCACAATACATATCAGTTTATTCTTGGAAACTACGCTTAAATGTTCTGCATTGTATACGCGGGACGGCACTAATGTACACAAGAACTCATAACAAACAAAACTTTAAAATTTAAGCTTATAGATTCACCAAAAAAATTTTCTGTCATCTACCATTTTTTTTTTGCATTTGCACATTTTTTCTTCAGCAATTTTTACAATTTCTAATAATCGAAATTTGAAAATACATATTACATTATATGTCCACCTGCCAGCTTGTCAAATCCAGAAAACCGGCCAAGTGCGAGTCGGACTCGCGCACGAAGGGTTCCTGGTAAATTGAAAGGTACTTAGTAAATTGCGGTTTACGATTTATGACGTATTAAAAAAAACTACTTACTAGATCTCCTTCAAACCAATTTTCGGTGGTAGTTTACATGGTAATGTACATCATATATTTTTTTAGTTTTATCATTCTCCTATTTTAGAAGTTACAGGGGGGGGGACACACATTTTACCACTTTGGAAGTGTCTCTCGCGCACACTATTCAGTTTAGAAAAAAATTATATTAGAAACCTCAATATCATTTTTGAAGACCTATCCATAGATACCCCACACGTATGGGTTTGATGGTTTTTTTTTTTTTTTTTAGTTTCAGTTTCAAGTATGGGGACCCCCAAAATTTATTGTTTTTTTCTATTTTTGAGTGAAAATCTTAATACGGTTCACAGAATACATCTACTTACCAAGTTACAACAGCATAGTTCTTATAGTTTCGGAAAAAAGTGGCTGTGACATACGGACGGACAGACAGACAGACAGACAGACATGACGAATCTATAAGGGTTTTTTACCATTTGGCTACGGAACCCTAAAAAGGTGTTATGGCAATACATCTTGTAGGGATCTGCTACACTACCTACTACATAATTTATGTATGTGTAAAACCTAAAACTACCTAATATCAAGAAACTAATAAAAAATGAAAATTCGAAGAGAACATAAGAGCATTACAGAAAATACCACACACAAAGATGTTTACACCAAGGCCCAATCTTTCCTCCCTTCCACACCTAATTATACAATGACCATACAAAACCTGAAGCTCCTTAATACTCATTATGACACCATAAAGCGAGGTTTTAAATGAGTTTTCAGAGTAACGTCCTCAATTTTAAGGGTGTTTTTCAAACAGAGATGTGCAGGATGTGTGATTGTTTCCACGAAAATTGTACGACAAGCTTGGTTGGTTTGAGTATATATTGCAAAGCTGTGAAATTGGTTGTAGATGAGTTATGTCCTCATTATCCTTGCTCACATTCCTCGCATACCTAGCTCCCTTTTCCATAACACGGAAAAAAAATTGGGGCTTGCAAACTTTTGTCTTACTAGCAACAAAGTTTTGCTAATTGCTGATTATTTTATCAATAACTAAGTTTGCTTAAATATTAAGTTACAAAACATAATTATGCTAAAAAAAAATATTGCTGGTAAGACTAAAGTTTGCAAGGCTCAATATATTTTTTTCGGTCAGACGAATTGAACCCATCGGTCGATGTTTTCTTCCACACCGCTTAGCTACCTTGCAAAGCACCCTAAAGGCGGAGACGACAACGCCTTGATAAATTACATTACGGTATGACAATTTGACTGAATGGGGCCGAGACAATGGCGACTGAGTTGTAATACTAAATGAATGGGTGACCCGTTTTCTTCAAGCTTTTTGCTTTAAGTGTGTGTGTGTTGAAATTGGAGTATGTTATTCAGTTGGGGGTGTGGGTAAATTAGGTTTGCAGCTGTTTTAGAAGGTCGTAATTGAGTTTATTGAAGTTTATTGAACTGGCTCTTACGCCTACAATAACCTTTACTATTATCAATGTTATTGTAGGCGTAAGATTTATTCATCTGTTTTTAAACAACAGCATTGATCCACGATGAAATATTTTGATACATTCCTTTTCATAGGATCTATTGAGAGTGTTGATATGAAAGTTAAACGAATGATCTTTTGTTAATCGTTCAAAAAGTGGCATTAGCCCTGCTTCAGGACATTGTATGATAGTGATATTTACAAACTGCCAGAAACAGTAGGGCAAAATATTTTTAAACCATAAATCCTAAACGTGAAAATGTCAAATCTAATAAATGCAAAATACAGCAGTTTTAAATCAGAATCAACATTCATAATTCAAATAATTTTGAAACATTTTGAACTCAATTCAAAACAATTTAAGATGAGACAAGAAAAACGTTCATAAAACCACAAATAAAACATAAGCACTGAGTGCACTGACTAGTACATTCTTAATTTAAAATTTTCACGGAGAATTTAAATTAAGAATCTGTTAATCAATATTTAAACTGACCCTTCTGATACTCAGTGTGAGTGCAGATCCTCTTTGACACACATGATGGAATGTTCCAAGTGCCAATACACCTGCACTTTGGAAAACCTTATGCTCGCCTATGACGTTGCAATTGGTGTGGCCACTAACTGGGCCGAAAATACTTAACAAGTTTACCATTCGACCCGAGAAAAAGAAGTATTTAAACTAAGAACATGCTTAGATATTCTTATAAATAAATCTGCAAATTTATCATAAATAACAAGCAAAAATATAACGCTCAAGCGCCATGCTCATAAGCTGCTCGAGATGCCTTAGTTGTTTAGTGCTCGTCATTGCTCAGGCCGAGTTGAGCCATAAAAAAGCCAAGAGCACCTAAGAGCCACTTCGCTGGCATATTGCGCTCTTTTCTCTCCCAACAAAAAATGAAAACCTACACTTATTACTATGGAGTTTCCATTCGAATATAATTTGCGTTTTGAAGTTGTAAATTGGGTCGGTATAATGGGTTAGATTTGCGTGCTAGTTTTTGAAAGGAAAACGGTAATCGCTTGGATACTGTTAGACAAAATATTTACCATTTCATCAATAAATCAACATGGCTAGCTTCTTCGCAAAGTGATACGATACCCCTTGGCAAGACTTGTACAGTTGTTCTATCTCACGACGGCGGGTTGGTTGTAGTCGTGTGAACAAATGCACATTGTGTCTGTGTGCGTAAGCTCTGGAGCGCTCAGTATCGCCTGCACACACAGAAACAATGTGCATGTGCATCTATACACACGACTACGACCAACCCGCCGTCGTGAGATAGAACAACTGTATCAAGTTGCCTGGTTTCTGATTATCCGTAACGACTGTCAAAGATCCTCATACTTATTATGTTCCTTTTAGTGACGGTGGTACTGTATGTGAGATATTTATAGACCTGAATATTAGTGAAGCCACTGGCTTTTGCCTTTTTGCTTTCGCTAGTCTTAACAACTAGAACTCGGTATCAGGCAGCGTCTGTCGGCTATGGTTCAAGGTCGAGTACTCCAGTTCTTTGGACACGTGTCCCGACGAGGCAACGACTCTATCGAGCGGCTTGTAGTTCAGTGTAGAGTGGAAGGAACGAGAGCGCGCTGCAGGTCGCCCATGCGATGGACCGACCAGATTAAGTCTGCAGTGGGTGGCCCATTGCATGGGTGCACACGAATAACAGCCGATAGAGAGGGTTGGCGTCGCATCGTTGGGCAAGTTATGGCAACCCGAAGTCTCACTGCAACATAACGACCACGACCGCTCTGCCAAGAGTGTACCGACGAAGAAGAAGGGAAGTCTTACGTATTAACTGAAATGGTGTAAATTATTTCCTTCTTACTTCTTACCTTTGTAAGACTAGAAGGTTATAAATTTTGTAGAGTTTTATGATAAATGGCATGCCCTTGAATGGCATCTTGGTAACAAAATAATATTTAACCAGCGAGTTATCTTATCAGCCTAAAAACTTTCAGTCATCCAAAACACAGAAATACTCTTAAACAAACATAAACTGGAATAAGTCCTGGAGAGGTCTTTGAAGTGCCGAGAAAAGATAAGTCTTAGCCTAAAATTAAGATAAACTAAAGCTTAGTAGTTAGGCGTAGTCTTAAGGATTGGATTTCAAAGTGGAAACACAAACTGGAACTTATGAAAAACTAGACTTAGAACTTTGTTTATGTTTGAGATCGAATTATTTAAGAATTTTTCTTATGTCGCCTCAGTTGATGTTAGTTAAGTTTTAAAACATGGATTTCAAGGTTTACCCAGGCGTCGCTACATTGACCAATCCCGCGCGTCTTGCATCCAGCGGATCCCCGCAACCTTAGCCAGGTCATCGGTCCAACTAGTGGGAGATAAGGAAAGGTTTACACTACCGAAATTTATTTTGAGTAAAATAATTTATTATGATGGTCTTAAAATGAACATGAACAAAACCAAGGTCATGGTGAACGCCCATGTAACACCCACTCCTATCAAGATCGGAGACTCTACACTCGAAGTTGTAGACGATTATGTTTACTTGGGACAAACGGTCCAGTTGGGTAGGTCCAACTGCGAGAAAGAGGTCAACCGTCGAATCCGACTCGGCTGGGCGGCGTTCGGGAAGTTGCGTGGTATCTTCTCGTCCAATTTACCGCCATGTCTCAAGACAAAAGTCTATGACCAGTGTGTGTTGCCAGTGATCACCTATGGGACCGAGACGTGGTCGCTCACAATGGGCCTTACCAGAAAGCTTAAAGTCACCCAAAGGGCAATGGAGAGGACTATGCTCGGAATTTCCTTGCGTGATCACGTCAGAAATGATGATATCCGCATATAAATTAGCATAGCATGAAGAATTGTCAAACTTAAGTGGCAGTGGGCAGGGCACATTGCTCGCAGAACGGATGGCCGATGGGGCCGAAAAGTTCTGGAATGGCGACCGCAAACCGGAAGACGATACGTTGGAAGGTCTCCCACTAGGTGGACCGATGACCTGGTTAAGGTTGTGGTAAGGCGCTGGATGCGAGACGCACGGGATCGGTCAATGTGGCGACGCCTGGGGGAGGCCTATGTCCAGCAGTGGACGTCTTTCGGCTGAAATGATGATGATGATGATGAATTTCTTATGAAATATATTCCGTTTGACTAAAACTGTATTACTCGTACTTCTCTTCTTCAATCGGCCCAACATTACTGAAGATCGTGGTCACTGGACTCCTTTAGGTGGTCAATCTGCATCCATTTACTCCGATCTAAAGTTCCATAACCACTTGCCACAATTTGCTTGATGTCATAGCTTATTTCACTTAGTCACACCATTATATCGGCTTCTGGCCTCGTGCTAATTTTCCTTCGGTATTACACATCATTACGACATCTTACAAAAAATACCCCGATTTAAACAGTAAAATGCCCATAACTTTTGAACGGCTAAACCGATTTTCATCAAATATAGCTAAGAACGCTCCCGAACATGTCACCTTCAAAAAAAAAAAAACTAAATCAAAATCGGTTCTTTTGTTAAGGATCTATGATGCCACAGACAGATACACAAAAACACAAATACACAGGTAGGCCCTCTTTTTCCGTCGGAGGTTAAAAATTACTTAGAATATGGGTATTAATGATAAATTATTTTATAACAGTGGCTGTATTACATAGGACCTAATGTTGACCCTTGAGGAACTCTTAAATGCACGGCTCATAATTATTTTCACTGAGATTTCTAGCGTCTCAATTCATATATAAATAAAAAAGTAAAATAGCCAAATAGTCTCTTTCCAAGCGAGACAAGATAAAGAAGTTGGTCGACGCACCGATAACGCATGGAAGAGCTATTGGTTGATGAAACACCTTATGAAAGGATCACTTCCACTTTCCCTAAAAAGGAAACTCATGGATATGTGCATCCTTCCTACACTCACCTATGGAGCGCAAACGTGGTCGTTAACGAAACGTCAAAAGTCCGCACTCGTGGTCTGCCAGCGAGCGATGGAACGAAGTATTCTCGGAGTCAAAATCATAGATCGCATTCGGAACAGTATACTTCGTTCCAAAACACAAATCGCAGACGTAGGCAAAACAGCCGCCAAACTAAAGTGGAATTGGGCAGGCCACATCTGCCGTATGTCGCAACAGAATTGGGCAAAAGTAACCACTGACTGGATTCCGAATAACAGGAACCGGCGACGCGGTAGGCCCAGAAAGAGATGGCTTGACGAATTAGACGTCTATCTGAACGACTGGCCAGATATAGCTAGGGATAGAGAAAAATGGAAGGACGGAAGGCCTTTGCCCTGCAGTGGGACATAACGGGCTCATAATAATAATAATAAAAAATATGTGATCAAACTATATATATAGTTATAGTGAGCATATCTTGGATTTATATTATCTCATTTCTACATAAGCAACGTAAGATATATGCAATTCCAATGTTCATACCGTGCCAAATTATAAGCCAATTAGCAAGCTTGAAACTGCTCATACAACAGCTTATAAACACGGTCAGATTCATCATCCTCAGTTGAATTATGGTAATGCGCAGATGACAAATGGGCATCCAATACTAATCCGGGTGAGGCTCGCATGTTTGTCGAATGCTTCTGTCAGTCCATACTATCTGACTAGATGTCAGTTCTGTTGCTTTTGTTTCGTGTAATGGATTTCAAATGCACGTATGTGGTTGTACTGATTTCAAAGAAGTAATTAAATAAATAAATGAAGATCAAGGTGGATTCATTTCTGCAATATATTAATTTTGAACAATTTTTAACGAAAACTAACATTAGATTCCGAGTTGCCAGCTTGTCGGTTTTTTATCGGTTACATTTCGGGGAGCGTGCGATGGAATTGCATGATCTAATTCCACCCAGCCCGTTTCATCATCGGACTACCAGACGGAGTATGGCGAAGCGCCATCAGTACATGGTAGCCATCCCACCCATACGCACTAAACGTTTTGAAAATACTTTTATTATGCGTAAAGCTAAGGAGTGGAATTCCCTGCCGGAGTCAGTGTTTCCCGATAGCTACAATCTAGGGGTATTTAAGTCAAGAGTAAATAGGCTACTTCTAGGCAAGCGTGCTCCACCGTCGTCCACATCATCGCTTACCATCAGGTGAGATAGTGGTCAAGCGCGAGCCTATATTGAAAATAAAAAAAATAAGATAGACTAAATATCTAAAACCTTTAAACGAGCAATTCTTGTATATGTATAATCTGCATCTCGGAAACAGCTCTAACGATTTCATGAAATTTAGTATGCAGGGCCTTTCGGGGGCGATAAATCGATCTAGCTAGGTTTCATTTCTAGAATACGTCGTTTTCTCTATTTTCACCCGAACAGAACTCGGTCACCCAGGTACTATTTTATTAAACACCAACTCTTATAAAACTCATAGCTCAGAAAAGAGCCATCAGGTCGCAAGAAAAAATATATCTATTTTTAGAAGGTGTTTTTACAAGCTAAAACCTCACATTCATAAAAAATATCCAACATGTAACAAATATCTGAGACACATACAAATATTTGCTCTGTGCAAAAATAATCACTGCGCAAACGCTGTTCAGAGAACCAATCATTTTAAACGCATATCATATTTACGTAGTTTCGAAATTACAGCTTTTATTTCAATAAAAATATTTACAATTAAACTTTTCAACGGTTGAGTCAGAGAGAGATTATAGCTTGAAGTCGCTTAATTTCGAAAATAAGTTTCAATTGAAAATAGTAAGAAACTTCATGAAAACGCTTTTGAACTCAAGTAATTACAAAATTCTCTCCATAGAACAGTACCTACTTCTGTTCCAAACATCAAATTACGGACTGACATAAAATAATAAAAGAAGTAAGAAGTCGCTACGTTTAGTAAAGAACGGCTAACTGATTCTAACGTTACCGTTGTTGAAGATCGAAAACGGTATTATTCAAAAATAACATAATTATTTCAACACAGACCTTTACAATGCAATAATATAAATTTTATTTATTTACAATAGAATACAATAATTTATTAAAAAACAAACTAAGGTCATTAGTTAATGCAATACATGAAATTTAATTATAAATTCATTTTTGTGTAAACAATGGTACAGTTAGAAAATATTTGATATTATTGTAAATGAAATATACATTCGTAATTAAATAGTATCAGAAATAGTGGCTATTTGTATTGTGTTTTGTATTATAAAATAACAGACTTTCCAACATGTCTATGCCCAACAGTGCATAAAGTTCTCTTCTTGCTTTTGACAAACAAATACAGTAGAGTTAAGCTGTGGAAGTGATGATGGTGATTACAAATTCTTAACTATATCATTACAAACACAAAACACTACCCAAAAATATTGTGCTACGAAAAATCCATACTGCATTTCACTTCCACAAGAAAAAGCCTGCAAGACAAGACAAACAAATAAAAACACGTAATAACCATACTCCGTAAAGCCGAAGGCATGATGTAGCCAAAAACAATGTAAGCTGCCGTCTTACACTGCATATTGCACTCGCCTAGGCTTATGCTGCGGCTACCGTGCCGCCACGGATTTGAGACAAATTCGTTGTGTCATAAACGTTGTCCTTCATGGAGTTTCGAAGGGAAGACGATATTCTTTATAAGAAATAGTTTATCGTCTCAGGTTAAGCATCAACTCTATCAAATTGCCTATTCCGTATCCAACCATGTTGGGATCAGCTGCTAGTCAAACTGGATGTGGCAGAATACCAATATTTTACAAGGAACAACGGCCTATTAGAATCCAAGAACCCAATAACTGGGAAAAATAAATAAAATACTAATAGTTTTAATTTATAAATATATCAGCAATGTTGCATAACTGGGTATCCTTGCTATCAATATATACAAAAGGCGAGAACTATTTGTGGTTGTTCTATTGTAATTTTTGTCGTAACTAGTTGTCGTAATCAAGCTCTGAGGCAAATTAGTTCTCGGGTTCAATTCTCAGGTTAGGCAACGTTTATTTATATATTTCTGAAAGAAAATTCTCCAAACATGCTCGTAAATAGTATGTATTAGGCACGCCAATACTTGGAACCTACTATGGCTAACTAAACATGAGTGTAAAACAACTCTGTTAATCTTATCGAGGAAAGGCTTGATGCTAATGTATGTGGGTATTTTCTTGTACTCAAACCATTTATTTTCTGTCAGCAATCTACTTATGCACACACCAGAGAACACGAGAGTTTATTTGATGTAGGTTCTACAAAAATATTTCTTTGGCACATCTCCGTTCCTTCTTTGATGTGTGACCTTCCTTAATCCTTCGCTGTCTAGACATCACATCAAATTGTTACGAATATTGTTTTCAGGGATTGTCGATATTGTTCTCTTTGCAAACATTCTCTCTATGCTTCGATAGCTAAAGTATTTTGTCAAAAGGCTCGAAGGTATTTACATTTGTGTGCCGGTTTCAGATTATTTTTGACCAAGTTTATGTCAATCAAGACTGTTCTCTTATGTTTCCTGTTTCTTTGTTTCAATCAATCTGCCGAGAATTTTCGCAACTATGTTGAGGTCGGCTTCATGTCCAAACAGATGCAGCCAAATACCAAAATTGTACATGCCGCGACTGCCTATCGTACCTCTACAACCAGAAACTGATACCCCTTTGGTAGGACTGGTGTTAGATTTTCTGCCCTCAGTCTACGTGTAACGACCATCGAATTTTTTTTATTATTCAATAAAATATTTTTTTAAACAAGCTTTTTTTCGTAATCTACTTAGCAAACCATTTCATTTGATACCCATATCAAGTCAGTGCACACAAAATTACTAGTCCGCCATTTTGGGCCGTCCACCATATTGGATTGAGATTGTCGGCACTTAGCCAACCATGCATTTTCACCCAAATTAAACGTTTATGCAAAATTTCATCTTAATCGATGGAGGATATCTGCTTTAAAATTCAGTTGCAAGATTTGACCCGAATACGCTTACATTTAAACATACATTGCAAGTTTATCGTACTTTTCATGCAACTGAGGAGTCTCTGAGTGATAACTAACATAAACATTATCCAATTGTTGGAGCAGTCCTGGCCCAGTGGGAGCAGTTGTGGCTCAGTGGGAGCAGTGGTGGCCCAGTGGTAATGGCCCCGACTTACGTGTCGGGTCATGGGTTTAAATCCAGGAAATGTTAGGAAACCAGCATATCAAAAAACCAAAATTCGAACGTCAATGACATACACCAACCCGGACTAGGCTCGCGTTGTGGATTAAAGCCATTCCCCCTCACACAGAGAAGAGGCTTGTATCCCAGCAGTAGAAACATTAATCACCTAGTTAGATGGGGGAACTCCAATGACCCACAGTGTGATTGCGGAGCCAGGTCCCAAACAATGCCTCACCTTTTGTCGTGCTCTCTGTGTAACAATACCTGCACCTTAAAACACCTCTGTGAGGCAAATGACAACGCTGTTGGCGTGGCTGAATTCTGGTCAAAATTTATTTAACTTTGGAATCATCGATACGACGAAGAAGAAGAAGAAACATTAATATGCTGATGATGACGATGACTTGTTGGAGTGATCCAAGTGTCCATTAACTTGCAGCATTGAATGAACGCCACTGTAGCCGGTATAAACGTAGCCACCAATTGTGCCTAAACTGTCTAAGAGTTAAATCACCATCGTCTCGTAAAGAAGAAACATTTAGTACTAAATAACGGTTTCCATACACATGTATTCTTTCTATACAGTTATAGCCTTGAAGCAAAATACGAAATAAACTCCGCGAAAAAATTCGCGACAATTTCGCAACCCCCTTTTAAATCATTACCCAATAAATAAACCGGTATTGTTTCCGCCAGACGTAAGCCTCACATAACGGCTTATTTCGCGTAAAGGGACACATAAATTGCCGCCTAAGAAATTTTCGTGCGAACTGTAAAAGAAATGTACAAAAACTTTTAAGTTCCGACCGCTGCATTTTGTGAGAGATGGCGTGCTGTATAGAGTGGTTGAAACCGGTATTTTCTTCTTCAACATTGTTTATGCTGTGCTGTAAATGTGTAAGGTAACCGCATTTTAACCGGGCTCAGTGTTTCTCCTTTGTATTTTAGCTGCAGTGAGATTCTTTTAAATTTCTGTAGGTTTTCTAATTTTGGTAATACACACACCGGCAAAATTAGCGGAACAAACTAAAAATTACGATATTTTTTAAAATAAGGTTGATTTAAAAAACTTATATTAGTTAGGACATTTTTTCTTGCTTAAAAATACACCTTTAAAATAAAAACGAGAGCGCATTTAGTACAATTTTTGTGAGTAACATGACTTAATGGAAAAAATGGACATTGTTGATTTTTTAAGGTTACAAAGAAAAGTTAAAAAAGTTAATTAAAATAAACATTTTTACAATAAGATAATATCACATTATATTGCGTGTTTCCATCACTTGCTCTTATCAAAGTTTTCACCAGTCTGGACATGTTGAGAATGATGTTATTCATTGTGTCCTGTGGTAGTCTTTATTATTCCTTACAACGGCGCTTCGCAGTTCACCCAGATTGACAGGTGTTGGGAGTTTAATTTTTGCTCTTCGTTTTAGCAGGTCCCAGACGTGTTTTATCGGATGCATGTCTGTTGATCTCGCCGGTACCGCCAAAACTCCGATATTGACATTATTAAGATAAGCTGGAGTCGAAAAAGTAGTATGGAACCGAGAATTTTCCTGGATCAAAACGAAGTGACCACTGATAAAGGAACAAATGATACCACGTTTTATTCCTAGATAACACTTCTATAGCGATGTATAATAAGATTCCCTCCATATATCACCAACAAGTCCGTATGAGCTCCCAAATATATCCTACCTAAATCCAATATTGTTCCTCTACCATATGCCGCTGTAATTTAACAAATTGACAGAAAATGATGTTCTTGTTCATGTTTACACATGCATTGCCATCCTTCAATTCGATTTAAAATAATTCGATTCGATTCGATTTATATAGATTTTTTAATTCCCGAGCAAAAGTTATTCCGTTTCAAAGGTTGTGTACCTCAATTATTAGACCTTCAGCGGGGAAGAACGAACCAAAACCAGTTCTTTCAGCCTTCTTCTTACCGTAAACTCACTTTTTGTTGCACCTCGAACTTCCTCCAGCTCATTCCTGGCATAAAGGGCCTTTAAACACGGGTTTTTGCGAAAGTGAAACTAAATGAAAAGATTATTTCTGTTAGAAGTACGAGTTTTCTGCCTTGTCCTGATACTCTCACAGAAGCATTAGTCACTCTGAATCATACTAGAAAACTGCAAAAAATGGTTGAAACAAGTAAATGGTGAATTATGCACCGCACTCTGCAGGTTTGATCATTTCTTCTCATTTCAAGTGGCCTGGCCCTCTCAGTTTAGGTAAAGTTGGACACAATGATGTCCTTAACTTCGAAAAAGATCTAGACATTAAAAATAAAACAAATAACACAGTATGTTAATGAAAACATAACGAAATTTTAAAACAATAGCGTAAGTGGGAATAAGCAAAATTCTCTCCAAATGTTGTAAGTTCGAATAAAGTAAAACAATCGCATGAAAAATGAAGTTCAATTATTTTATCAACTAAGAATAATTGGTTTTATCATAAAACAAAAGAAGACCCAGCTAGCAATGATACAAATAAAGTTTTGCGAAAATTTATTCTTGCTTTCATTCTTGCTAATTTTGCCAGTGTATGTATTTTGCTTAAAACTACCATACTAATTAAACAAAGGAAAAACTCATCATCACAATAATTTTATCGTTATAAAGATTACGATGTCTTTCATGAAATAATAAAGCAAGGATGACGTGCCTGCTTATCGCAAAATTGCTTAAAATTCATTTCACATACGAGGAAAAGTGTCATGACAATATTATTACAACACCATGCCGAGAAGAAATAAATATGAGAAAATCAGCTACTTCATAAATGGTATATTAATTTAAATACGGCTGTAGATTCAAAATAAGTTTGGTCACAGGACAGGATTCAGGATTTTTTGACAGTAACGGAAATCTTGTACAAAATTTTTCGTTTATGTGACGAAAGTGAGTACTATAGAAGGATATTTTATAATTTAGTCCCTAAAGAATTCATATAGGTGATAGTTGAAACTTTATATGAAAGTTCGCCATTTTTGACAGTGTGATATCCAGTCGGGTTCACCGGTTGTTTAACGCAAACCTTTACTAATATTTGACTTGTCATTTGCTGATCAGCGCAGTGATTTCTAGATTTCTTTTTCTGTTCTCTTGATTCTTCGTCTATCTTCTTTCTTATGATATTGGCATCGTAGTCATAATTTTCTTTTTCCATTAAAATGAAAAGGACAAACCAATTAACTACACAAACTTATAAGCCCAATGGACTACCACAGGTTAACAGCTCTCTATAACATTTCAATATCAAGAGCCAACTCACATCCGTGGCATAGATCTCAACTGTAATAACGTTAGTCCGCACTATATGCATCATTGTGTAGTCTAAATGGCATACAGAAATGTTTGTAAGGAAATACTTAATGTCTCTGTCGAGATGTTATAGTCAACCATGAAGATAATTATTGATCTTTAGGGGACTGTCCAAGTATTTATGTAAAGTAAAAGTCTATCAGCAAAAGTAATTGTCAAAAGTTCTAATTTGTATAGAATTCTATACAAATTAGAACTTTTGACAATTACGTCAAACAAATTGTAACGTGGTCAAATTCAAACATTTTGGACATTTACCTTGAAGATAAACCAATAATAAATGAATGGATTAGATTGTTTAAAGACTTAGAACACTAGAATATTTGCTAAACGATATGTTTTCAGGCCAAATATAAAAAATGCTTTTAATGAGTTAGACTACAGTGTACAATTTGGATTTCTATAACTTAAAACTGAGTACGTTTACTATTTTCAGAGGCGTCATTTGCACATGAACTAAGTGAGAGCCTATATTTTGAAATGTAGCTTACTTATAATAATATTGACGCAATAAGCTTAGTACAGAATAAAATTAAAATACCATTCTGCAATGATAACATAAAACCGAGCAAAAATTATTTAAGAAACAAATTGGGCCTAGTATACTTCCTTGTGGTATCAATATTCGTACTTATCCTATATTATTACTTATGAGTCATCATAATTTGAGAATCCATATAATGAACACTAAAATTATTACTACTTCTATTGGAGAACATAAACCATTACGATATAGTATCATCAGCATACACATCTTACTAACGTCAGCAAAAGCCATACCAAATACCAAAATACATCATAAAAATGTAACAAGATTATTTATATACTAATAATTATCACATATAGGAAAGTAACTATGTCTGTATGTCTGTTACCTTTTTACGCTTAAGCCGCTGAACCGATTTAGATAATTTGGTAAGGAGAAGACAGTTTGAGAAAGGATATAGGATTATTTTTTGATCCCGGAAATCATCCTTAAAGGGGTGGAAGATTGTATCGTGAATATGGTGAATATATTGAATGCATTTTCTTAAGTAAAGCGGCCCATATATTTACAATATTATTGCACAACTAGCTTCTGTCCGTGGCTTTCCCCGCGTCAAAATTGATAAATCATCCCAAGGAAATACACTACTGGAATAAAAAATATCCCATACCCTTCCCAGGGTCTCAAACAATCACCAAACAAAATTTCATCTAAATCTGTTCAGCGGTTTAATAATGAAAAGATAACAGACAGACAGAGTTACATCGCTATTATAACGTTATAGTAAGAATAAAAAATTGGCGAAAAATAAAATAATCAAAGTACTACTGTTACGCAGACAAAGTCACGGGCAAAAGCTAGTGCATCATAAAAATGTAACAAGATTATAGCTAATAAATAAACATAAGTCAATCAGGATTTACAAGAAGGAAGGCAATATTTACGAGGCCATTCCATTAACACAAATGGGACCATCAACTAAGAAAATAATCCTAATTCTGCTACGGAAAATATTCTTATATTACAGTATATATAGGGCAAACGTTAATCATTGTGTTTGGTATAGTCTGGTGGAAGAATTGAATCCAAATATTGATATAAATTCTCTTATCAATTTGGATTTTCCTAAAATATTGCCTACTAGGTGGGCAATGTGTGACTTGGCTAAGGTTGTGGGTATAGGCTATTTGACTAATTTTGGAAAACCATTTAAAACGATTCTTTATTACATAATAAGCACACTACATCGATATTGCCGGGTGATCTACTGTAATATCAATCAAATCGATGTTAAAGTTTAAATTTCCAATACCGCGCTGAAAACAATGATTCAGTAATGGCGCTGCGCACATGACATTTGTGACGACACGCACAAGTAAACAAGTCAATAACCGTAATAAAACAGTGCAACTAAAGTGAATTTTAGCATATATCTTTAAATTTATTCGATACAATGGTGTGTAAATAGTGTGTAGTGCCACAATGTAAAAATACGACATAATTTGACTCTATTTTGAGATTCAAAACTAATATTTATGCCACTAGATCGTAGTTAGGAAAGTGTCACGATAGCGGTTATGCAGTTGGAACAAGTAAAATTTCAAAATTTAAAACACCCCCGACACATTTATCTTGCGAAAACACCCTGATTCAAAAATTAAAACGCCCATAACTTTTGAACCGCTGAACCGATTTTATTCAAACATAGTTAAGAACACTTTTGACAAAATTACCTTTCAAACAAAAAAAACTAAATTGAAATCGGTTCATCCGTTTAGGCGCTATGATGCCACAGACAGATACACAGCAACACACGTGAAACTTATAACACCCCTCTTTTTCCCGGCGGGGGTAAAAAATTACAAAAATATATGGGATTGTCAAACGCTATTGAATCAATCTCGTCCATTTTGACATTTAGACCATTGCCATCGCTGACATCGAATGACAATTTGCCCAGAGCGTCTGGTGGTATTCTGATAAGCCTGTGATTAGCAACCTAAATAAGTTTCTCACAATCATGTTTTGAACTAACGTTAAGCACAGATAAAATAATACTAGCATACAGATGCGTCATCCAATACAAAGAAACCGTGCCGTCGAATTAGCGTTTGTTGTCTGCTTATACTGATTATTTTTGTAAGTAAATCGATCGCTTTCGGTTCCATTACACGGCTGTAGATGATGTTAGCAAAGACTTGCAAGTAAAAGGGTTTACTCGGTTTGTGACTATGTTTTTTCTTTAAATACACTGACAATTTATTTTATAGCATCTTTTTGTTATTTATTTTCAGTTTTACTGTACCAAAATGTGTTACAGTACAAATTTAAAAAATCGAGTGCTATCTATTGGAATCAATTTTAAATAATCTTTGAAATGTGAACTATGAGCCCAATATTCCATAATTTTGTGCTTGTCAGAGTTGATTAGAACAACAATTTTAATGATAAATTCTATCATATTAATTTTATACACAATTCAATAACAAATCGATGCATATCTCGCCATCCATGTATATTTTTTTTACTAAACTTTCTTTAATAGCGCTGGGACCACGTGCGTTAAGCAATATTATTGTTAGTAGTAGTACCCTAAACGTAGTTAAAGTAGGTAAAAAGTAATTTCTGAAACTTTTATCTGAAAATATTAGGTAAATATCTGAAATATTAGGGTCATGAGGTGAAACGGTGAATTTATTTGAATCGAGATAATCGTTTCTTGATAAAGGTCCCAGAATCACCCTCCAAATTCTTAAACTACGTAAAATACAAGTCCTCCGTCACTACACTCCTCATCTAATTCAACACTATGGCTTCCTTCCAATCTTACATACTATAAACAAAGTAAGAAAATAAATAATAGAATACACCTTTAATATTATTCCCGTCGTTATTTCCTCGAGTAATCTGTAGCAACGTCATTATCCAGCGCATTGGAGCTTGAAATAAAATTGGCTAAACTTGAGCATCTTCGAAGCTTACTCTACTATACTTGGATCTTAGTTATCTATATTATAGATTTCTAAGTAATGGGTTGTTTATTTGTTTTTGCGACGTGCGACCCACGGATGCTCCTCAAGTTAAAGGGCAAAATCTACAAGTCCGTGATTGGACCTGTCATACTGTGTGGATTAGAAGGTTGGGCTGTGAAAAAGATGGACGAAAAGAATTTGCATGTAGCAGAGATGAGAATGTTGAGATGTATATGCGGCGTGACAAGATTGGCTAAAGTAAGAAATGAGTGAGCGCCATTGGCAGAAAAGTTGAAGGGAAACCGTTTGTCCTGGTATGGTCATGTGGTGAGCAGAGATGAAACGCATGTTACTAAAATAGTTATGAATATAAATGTGGATGGATGGAGAAGGAGAGGAAGGCCAAAGAAAAGATGGATGGACTGTGTGATGATTGATATGAAAGAAAAGGGAGTCAGTAATAGCGTGACAGGGGACAGGATGGTATGGAAACGTGTTGCGCCGACCTCAAGTACAATGGGATAAGGGCAGGAAGATCATGATGATGATGCCCACTTTTAATACTGATTATGAAATGATGATTCTGATTATTAAAGTTTAATACAATTCTATTGCTTAGTTCGTCACCAATTAAAATATATTCTTGTATTCATAATTAATCTTAGATTGCACTTTTATTCAAAGGGTTAGGCAGAGCTTTAACTAAATTTTTACTTTGTTTTATATCTACCCTTTCTAGTAAGGATAAAATCCCATGCATTATAAGGAATAAGGTCAGTGTTAAAAAAATATTGCCTTAAATATTGTTCCTACTTAATGATTTTATTTACTTTACAGTCTTACTCCCTTTTCGGGGATGCCGTACCCGAAGGGTCCAAACGGAGCTCTATTGCTGTCCATCACGTGTCTGTCTATCTGTCCGTCGTCTGTCACACAGGTTTTAAAGCCAAATGTTTGGAATTACAGTCTTCAAATTTTGACAGTACAAACATCTTGTTTAGTGTTTAAGGGGGCTCCCAAACAGCAACAATTTATTTGACCTGCCCCATTGAGTGAGGTATCGTTGTTTAACTATACTCGTTGAGCAAATAAATACTGTATTATTTGTTTAATTTTTTTATGGTTAACAGAGGAATGAGAAGCCACCAAAGTTAGCTTTTTTACTAAATCTTGTTCCGAAGAATTTTTTACTTCCCAATTATTTATGTACTTGAAATTTGGTGATAATGTTCATTATAACGTTCATTTTATTAACAAATACCAATATAAACCGATTTTCTTTGAAATTCCCTCATTTTTCTATTACAAGCAACTTGATTTTGCGGTTCGGTACGGAACCCTAAATGTGCTAAGTCCGACACGCACTTGGCGGTTTTTTAGGGTTCCGTACCCAAAGGGTAAAAACGGGACCCTATTACTAAGACACCGCGGTCCGTCTGTCTGTCCGTCTGTCTGTCTGTCTATCACCAGGCTGATATATATATGACGACGCTGATATATATCACGGTTCATATGATATATATATATATCTCATGAACCGTGATAGCTAGACAGTTGAAATTTTCACAGATGATGTATTTCTATTGCCGCTATAACAACAAATACTAAAAACATGATAAAATAAATATTTAAGGGGGGCTCAAATACAAAAAACGTGATTTATAGCCGTTTTTTGCGATAATGGTTCTGAACCCTACGTGCGCGAGTCCGACTCGTACTTGGCCGGTTTTTTTAACAAACATGGCATTACAGTAGTTTCTACCTACAGTTTTGCTATTTATTTCAAACAGGCACTTAAGACACCACCATATTTCCTAATCACGACTTTTTTTTTGCAAGAAATTCTTTTACATATTTTTTGTTGTTTTTTTTTATCGAGCCCCTTGAGCTACGGCTATAATTTATATAATTATATATTATTTGTATTTAAATAAAAATAGCTATATATTTTGGATTTTTGGTGAATAATATTACGACGTTTTAAACTTAAAACTATTTACCTGATAGTTTTAAGTTTAAAAAGTCGTGATATTCTAAGTATTGTTATAGTAATTATTTACCTGATAGAGAGCAGTGGTGGCCCAGTGGTAACGGCCGCGACTTACAAGTTGTAGGTCGTGGGTTCGAACCCAGGCAGGCGCTTTACTTTGTATCAATTATTTCATCACCGCTGCTCTCAAAACGGTGAAGGAAAACATCGTGAGGAAACCGGCATGTCCTAGTACCAGAAATTCGAAGGCAGCCACCAACCCGCACTGGGCTCGCGAGGTGGATTACGGCTCATTCCCTATCACAGAGTGGGGGCCTGCACGAACGGACCAAATGAATGTCAAAGTCCGGAAAAGGGGTCCGTTTATCCTATCCTATCCTATTTACCCGATATCAAACTCAACCAGCTGTCTATACTGCACTCAGCACACCTCTCAATACTCAAACTGGTATCTCACTATTATCTGGTTGCAAATTACTATCCACTGGCTCTGTAGTTACATTTACACTAGGTTTCCTGTTCATACATCC
Source organism: Orthosia gothica (assembly GCA_949775005.1). Classification (NCBI taxonomy): domain Eukaryota; kingdom Metazoa; phylum Arthropoda; class Insecta; order Lepidoptera; family Noctuidae; genus Orthosia; species Orthosia gothica. The sequence goes on from OX459052.1 coordinate 10,568,210, forward strand.
AGCATAATCAAGACCGTCTCAATAATCGTTTGTAGACGTCTTACTTGTATGGTGTGTTGTGTTACCATTTATGTGTACACTTGTGTGTGATTGTGGGTGACTTTAAATTTGTTAGTTTTTTTCTGGGTTTAGGTAAGAGCATTCAAGAAAATTAAGTTTTATTAGCAATCATGATACAGAACAACCCCGTGTCTAATATGATATGATAAAAGCAACTGTTCAGTATCTATATTTTAGTAACCAACTTACCAAAATGAGACGGTTCTATGTTCGGCTTTGTGTTTTTTTATGTAGGTATGTTCACCGATATCTCCGTCAATTATGGACCGATTTCAATTTATTTTTAAAGAATATGTTCCGAAATTGGTCCCTTTTTAATTTGGTGAAGATCTGATGAAGATCTTCGAAGCTATACAACATAACTCTACAATAAATACCGGTTCAGTTTCATGATATTCGGGTAATCTTTTCTGGCATTATAGGTACCTTACGTTTGCGAAATATAAAAAAATAACTTTATTACAAAAAATACTACCGATTTCAAAATAACAAAACTACAAAGTGAAAAATTACTTTATGTTTGGAACTCGGTGTCCATAACGGAAAAAAATTGTACCTACCAAAATAACCGACTGCCAAAAAAAAGTTATTTTTCACTTTGTAGTTTTGTTACTTGCAGATAGTATTTTTTTGTAAAAAGTTTTTTATGTTGGTACTCGTATAACTCGACAAGATACAGATGATCCTGGTTGCCTAGAATAGATTGTAATTAATACAGTCCTCATTTGGTCAAATTGCATAACATCGTTATAAAACCTAAGCATTATTATTATTATGATGATATTACGATTTTCATGAAACTTTACAGTAATATAGCTTACTAGCTGTTTTCCGCGACTTCATCAGCGGTAAACTATATCTCATTATAACATTAGCTATCTAGCAGTGACCGCCACGTCAAAATCGGTGTAGTCATTTCGGAGATATGCTGGAACAAAAAGTAAAAAAATTAAATGAAGTGTCTGTTGGTAATATCAAAATAACAGATTTTTGTTGAATTTCGATTAATATTTACACGTTGTTTGTTTTTTCCAGCATTTCATTAATATAATTCATCATCATCATTATCATTTCGCCGAAAGACGTCCACTGCTGGAGATAGGTATACCCCAAGTGTCACCAAACTGATCGGTCCTACTCGAATTTCATAGTGCGATAAGAAATTCTTTTTAAGCGATGTGTATTTTGGCGCTGACTCACATAGCCTCCGTGGCGCAATTGGTTAGCGCGTTCGGCTGTTAACCGAAAGGTTGGTGGTTCAAGCCCACCCGGGGGCGAGGACTTTTTGTAAAAAAATATGTAAGATTTTAGCGTGGTAAAATAAAGTTTTTTTTCTTTTTTATAAAATCACTGATGTGTTTAGCTACATCTCAGCAGATTCTTAACGTATTGCCTTTTTTTATCGTCTATAGTCTCGCGCTTGACCATTATCTCATCTGATGATATCCTTGTATAAAAATCTCGAACGTATTTAGCAATTGATTTAAAAGATTCTGAATTCATAAATATACAAAATTATAATGACCTCATCGGCAGTTATGTTTTCGAGCCGTTTGGGGTCAGAACTCATGGTCAGTGGGGTGCAAGTGCCATGTTAAATTTTAGGCTTAGTTGGTTTATATTTTTAATAGTAGTTGCCCGCAGCTTCGCCCGCGTTAATAGAGATTTTGTCAATAAATTCCGATTGTCGATTTTTTTTCGGGGAGAAATATCCAAAGTTGCAGTTTGAATCAAAATCGGCCCCGTGACACCTTTGATTGTTTTGTGCTATTCTTCATAGTGATGATTTGGCCATCCTCGCCCACTTGAAAAACTCAGCCTGTATAGGTACAGGAATCATAAACGTAATAACGAATATGTTATTTCATTGAAGATGTTGGTCAATACAGTTATAGGTTAAATAGTTACAAAAAGAAACAACTAAACTGTCATAGGTTCTGCTTTGCTCTGCGAATTGAAGATACCACTCTATCATAAATTGTATCTACAGTTAATTCCTTAATTATGCCGTTTACATGGGTACAACATATTTTTTAAGGACACTGCTACATACTATGTTGTATATCCCTTCATTTGGTGCTAATACATACACATTCTGGGCCCTGGACATACGCTAACATCAGCAGCTACTTGTAGCTGGGTTTGTTGAGCCTTGAGCATACAAAATTAACACACCCTCCTTTTCTCCCCCTTCCTTTTGTATGCAAACAATGTAGCCTTTGTCCTTTTCGTGGTCTTAAACTATCTCCATACCAAATTCCATTTCAATCGGTTCATCGGTTTAAGCCCTATTAAGAAGTTTCATACAAAACTAACGCCACATCCCCCATTTCACCCCGTTCGAGTTTTAGGGAAAAAAAATTGTCCTTCCTAGGATCTGAAACTATCTCCATACCAAATTTAATCTAAATCGGTGCAGCAGTTTAAGTGTTTAAAGGTAACAGACAGATAGACAGAGTTACTTTCTCATTTATAATATTAGTATGGATAGATAGCTATATTTTTAGAAAAAATAATTAATATAAATAATATAGCTATATATATTTTACTATCTTATAGATAGATTTAGATACCGACTTGAAAATAATATATAAAAATGGTTCTTAATAAGTACCTGAAAGATAGCAAATGTATTAAAAATTCACCTGTATATACGTCAAGTATTGAGACTCAATCAATGATATATAAAACTTGCCGAAATTTAATCTGTGAATGGGTAACCATTCCTTAGGGCTCGTTCACACAGAATATTCGTATTTCCAGGATCGTTTTAACAGATCTGTCGCTACTTAGGGTAATGTTCACACCACATTTACTGTACCGTTTTAACGGATCTGTCACTACTGGGTGTAATGGACGCCCCGCGTGGCTTTGATCCAATAAAATAGATCTGTATTTTAATACTGTTGTGTGTGTACTTACGCCATTGCCGAATAAAAACGTTTACGATAAAGTGGACCTGTAAATGTAGTAACAAAAAATAAAATATATTTGATATACCAGTTATTATATTCTTGCCTTGCACTTTCTACCCGTTCCATCTAGAGTGGGTTCCCACGGTACGGCCAATTATGGTGGCTCTTTTAAAGGAATCCAAGCTCCTGAACAAATTAATAAAATAAATTTTACTCTAATTTTTAGGGTTCCGTAGCCAAATGGCAAAAAACGGAACCCTTATAGATTCGTCATGTCTGTCTGTCTGTCTGTCTGTCTGTCCGTCCGTATGTCACAGCCACTTTTTTCCGAAACTATAAGAACTATGCTGTTGAAACTTGATAAGTAGATGTATTCTGTGAACCGCATTAAGATTTTCACACAAAAATAAAAATAAAGCAATAAATTTTGGGGGTTCCCATACTTGAAACTAAAACTAAAAATATTTTTTTTCATCAAACCCATACGTGTGGGGTATCTATGGATATGTCTTCAAAAATGATATTGAGGTTTCTAATATATTTTTTTTCTAAACTGAATAGTTTGCGCGAGAGACTCTTCCAAAGTGGTAAAATGTGTGTCCCCCTCCCTGTAACTTCTAAAATAAGAGAATGATAAAACTGAAAAAAATATATGATGTACATTACTATGTAAACTGCCAGCGAAAATTGGTTTGAACGAGATCTAGTCAGTAGTTTTTTTTTAATACGTCATAAATCGTAAACCGCAATTTACCAAGTACGGAACCCTTCGTGCGCGAGTCCGACTCGCACTTGTCCGGTTTTTATAATTTAGGCCCAACATTTTTAAACACTCTTCGAGGAAATCTCGTATTACAATATGAAGGACATACATTCAACAGGGACTATCACAATAAACACGACGTCGTAGTGTGGCTGTATATTTTTTCAGATCGGTATCTTTTACCGAATCTGGAGTATTGTCATGTGTGTGATGTCTCACATATTATTACAACATATGTCAGTGCCGGACCCAGGCATTGAAGCTTTGTCACTGGCCCGTGCACGGTCCGTCCACGTCCCGGGTACGGCCCTGATATGTGTGGTTAGACCGTTACTTTTTGGTCCCGGACTATTATTTGTAGTTCTTCGACAGGCGTTATGGGTAGTCAGAAGTCTGCAATCTTACACCAGTCTTGCCAAGGGGTACCGTGTTACATAGCTAGGAGGGAAGATAAGCAGTTGACTATATAAAATACTGGTATTGCTCCTGATATACTGCATCATTTTGTGAAACATAACATGACACAATGTCTGCCGGACACAATTCCAGATGCCGCCGAAATTCCTGACGAAAATAAACATATAACACTTCACCCGACCGGGAACTGAACAGAGAAATTTGTGCTTAGCAGTATTGCGGAACACCTCGGTCCTCGACCAATGAAGCAGTTATTATACATAGTATGTAGTGACTATTATATATAACACAATAGCAATGCGTAACGTTGTTCGTAAATTGAATTTCATGAAACACCTAAACAAACATTAGTTCGATAGTATGTAGATATGTGTTAATGTTTGAGAGTACTCACCCGATTACTTAAATTCATTCGCCGATAAAAACATACACTATCGCTAAGAGTCGTGGGTTTTTTTTTGTTTTTTTTATATGCTCTCGTTTGACCACTATCTCGCCTGGGTTACTCTTATCCAGAGTAAATGAACAGTTCTAGTAGGATAGACTAAAGGAGCTGGAGGATAAAACTATATACGCCTAAGGACCTAAACGTTTTTTAACCAATAAAAAAGGGTTTTATGAGCGGCTGTATGTTTTTTTTTGTATATGTTCAAAATTACTCCGTCAATAAAAAATTTCAACCGATTTTCAATTATTTTTTTTGGTTTGAACGAATATGTTCCCGAATTAGTCCCATTTTAATTTGGTTAAGACCTGATGAAGAATTTCGGAGATATACAACAGAAATCTTCAATAAATGACGGCAAATATCTCAGGATTGCTGCAATCGCATGTCTGTTCATTGTTTACACCATTACATAACATAACGGTACGATCTATAGGGGTACGCAGATGTATACAGTTCATCCTGGTACACTCTCATTTCACCGATTATGCTAGTTTTATTATATTCGGGTAATCTATTCTGGTTTCTCTTTGGGTATTATTGGTACCGTTCTATAAAACTTGCTTATACCACAACTAAAAAGTGAAAATAAAAATATTTTTTCCAAAAAATACAACCAAAAAAAAACACTACAAAGTGTACAATAACTTCAATTTCTGAAATCGGTGTTGCCGTTTTCGATTCTTCGTTTTTTGACACCGACTGCAGAAATTGAAGTAAATTTTTCACTTTGTAGTGTTTTTATTTGAAAGTCAGTTGTATTTTTTAGTTTTTTTTTTCTTTTGGTAGTCCTCGGTGGTGCTCTCCATCTGGGGCAAGAAAAGTGGTCTGTCAGACTCCTACTGCCTAAAACTATACGGTATTTCTCCTTGTCACTTCTTGATATGGTGCGTAGACATACACAATCTTCACAATCAATTGGACCTAAACCCTGATGGATCCTACAGATTAGCTCTTAATAAAATGTTTCTATAAAGGGAGTTCACTGATTTTCCAAATTATCGGAAATCATTTAAGCCGAAGTAAATTACGCGAAAGGTTAATAACGTTAGTTCTATAAATAATGTTGTTCTTAATTGATCTTATTTTAAGTAAAATCAAATCCTCAAGTATTTCTTGGTCTGAATGATCTTTTAAGATTTAAAAAATCTCGGCACTGTTTTTGCAGTTGCTTAGCAGATTTTAATTCTGAATGTACTTTTGGCTCTATACCAAACCAAATAATACCTCTCCCTATCCATTAGGTATAAAGGATAGATAATGTTTAATTTAAAGTTTCTATACAAAATTGGAATTAATTCAGGATATTTAAAATCAATTTGTTGCTAAATATGGCGTTCTATAAATTAAAAATTCGCTAAACAACCCAGTGATTTTTCGAAATAAAGCCCTTAATTCCAAATTTATTTTATATAAAAAAGAAACGCCCCCGGGTGGGCTTGAACCACCAACCTTTCGGTTAACAGCCGAACGCGCTAACCAATTGCGCCACGGAGGCTATGTGAGTCACTGCCAAAACACACATCACATAAAAAGAAGTTCAAATTTCTTATCGTACTATGAAATTCGAACAGGACTGATCAGCTTAGCGACACATGGAGTAGACCTATCTCTAGCAGTGGACGTCTTTCAGCTGAAATGATGATGATGATGACGAATTATTTTTATGAAATTCCGGAAAAAACAAGCAACGTGTAAATATTAATAAACATTCAATAAAAAGCAGTTTTTACCAAGATACACTTCGCTTCGCGTTTTTGGGCGCTCGGTTGGTGCAGTGGTTGAGCGATTGACTGCTGTGCTGCGTGTCGCGGGTTCGATCCCCGCACGGAACAAATATTTGTATAACCTACAGATAGTTGTTTTGGCTCTGGGTGTTTGTGTATGTGAGTTTATATGTTTGTAAACGCCCTACGATACAGAAGAAATTTCTAGTCGGCAACGTTTTTTATAAAAATAAATCTATACTTATAATATAATATATAATTATAATTATAATTATAATTATAATATAATATTATAAAGCTGAAGAGTTTGTTTGTTTGTTTGAACGCGCTAATCTCAGGAACTACTGGTTGGAATTGAAAAAATCTTTTTATGTTGGATAGTTCATTTATCGAGGAAGGTTATAGGCTATATAACATCACGCTACGACCAATAGGAGCCGAGCATAAATGAAAATATTGCAAAAACGGGCAAAGATATTCATTTTTGAGAGCTTCCATTGCGTGCGCTGCGTAAACGGTTTAAGTTACGCAAATATCATGTATGATGGAAATGTTCCTCTTTAAAAGTTCTACAAAAAAGTCCGCGACAGCATATGTCTATCTTTTAAGATTGACTCACAATAGCAACTTTTATGTTCTAAATTTTAATTAGATCGCCGCTGCCGGTAGAAACAAAAGTTGGTTACATTCGTATAGTAGTATTTTATTTCTTATTCAAATAAATAGTTCAACGAGTTGGTAGGTAGGTAGGGTAGGGTAGGTTAGGGTAGGGTAGTGTAGGGTAGTGTAGGGTCGGGTAGGGTAGGGTAGGGTAGGGTAGGGTAGTGTAGGGTAGGGTAGGGTGGTGTAGGGTAGGGTAGTGTAGGGTAGTGTAGGGTCGGGTAGGGTAGGGTAGGGTAGGGTAGGGTAGTGTAGGGTAGTGTAGGGTAGGGTAGGGTAGGGTAGGGTAGTGTAGGGTCGGGTAGGGTAGGGTAGTGTAGGGTAGGGTAGGGTAGGGTAGTGTAGGGTAGGGTAGGGTAGGGTAGTGTAGGGTCGGGTAGGGTAGGGTAGTGTAGGGTAGGGTAGGGTAGTGTAGGGTAGTGTAGGGTCGGGCAGGGTAGGGTAGGGTAGGTAGTGTAAGGTAGGGTAGGTAGGGTAGATAAATGTTTGGACTTTTTATGGCAAAACAAAGTTTGCTGGGTCAGCTAGTAAATAATAATAATATAATAATAATAATAAATCTATACATCTATGCTTTATGTAATTGAAATAAACATTTTATTTTATTTTTTTATTTTTATTTTATTTTAAAGCTGAAGAGTTTGTTTGTTTGTTTGAACGCGCTAATCTCAGGAACTACTGGTTGGAATTGAAACATTCTTTTTGTGTTGGATAGTCCATTTATCGAGAAAGGTTATAGGCTATATACCATCACGCTACGACCAATAGGAGCGGAGCATAATTGTTTTTTTTTGCAAAAACGGGCAAAATTATTCCTTTTTGAGACATTCCGTTGCGTGCGCTGCGTAAACGGTTAAAGTTACGCAACAATCATGTATGTAGGGTAGGTAGGGTAGATGGCCAGATGGTGATTCAGTTGACGGGAGTGAAGCCGCGTGGGACAGCTAGTAAATAATAAAAATACTTTAGAATTCTAACGTTTCCTCTAGGCAAGCATGCTACGAGTACATCGTCGACCACATCATTGCTTATCATCAGGTAAGGTAGTGGTTAAGTGCGAGCAGGAAAACAAAAAAAAAAAAAAGTTAAATAAATACTATGAAGTTCCGATAGGCAAAAAAAAGACAGACCGATCATTTTTAAATAGTTTTTTTTTGTGTTCTCTAAATATTCATATTCATTCAGTAACTTGCAGTAGTGGAGTGCAGTGGTGACCTACTGGTGTCGGCCGCGACCGAAATTGTAGGTCGTGGGTTCAAACCCAGGCAGGGGATTTACTTTATGTACATTATTTCATCACCACTGCTCTCAAAACGGTGAAGGAAAACATCATTATAACAGCAAATTTTATTAGTTCTAGATTTATTTATATAAATTTATTTTAAGGTTCTGGTCTGATTGTTGCGGCTAATCTCTGAAACGGCGGTACTCATTTTGACGGAGCTTTAAAAGAAAGAAAGAAAGGAGTAACTTATGCTTACATTTTTTATTAATTTGATGTGGATGAAGTGGCGGAAAACAGCTAGTGTGTAGGTAAAAAGTCTTCGCCCCCGGGTGGGCTTGAACCACCAACCTTTCGGTTAACAGCCGAACGCGCTAACCAATTGCGCCACGCAGGCTACGTGAGTCAGCGCCAAAATATTATACACTTCGATTAAACAATAAAGTAATATTTTCTTATCGTACTGAAACTCCTAGTAAACAATAAATACTGTAATATTACATACATACATTCACACACAATAGTACATTGTTCACCGAGAGGAGAAAGTGACCGATTACCGTCGAGGGTGTCGTTTGAGTGGGCTTTAAAACACCCGAGATCGGGAATCGCACTTTCTCTCGAGTGATACATAGTGCTTTATACTACACCTACGAGGAAAATAAAAAACTAAATCTTTACTAATTAAAACTGAATCCTCAAACAACACACAAATTGAAAATGGCGCCAATGGCGTCTGCAATTTTCACATGTTCTTTTTTCAAATTGTTTGACACCATCCAACACACAGCTAGTGGCCAGTGTCATTTTGCGAACTTGGAGATAAAAACTCACTGTAAAAACTTTTTGGCTTTTGATATTTAGGTTACCAGCGCATAGTCTTACCCAAAATTAAAAAAGAAAAACCACGTAAGAAATGGATTTTCATACACTTTTCTCTCCCTTTCAGATGCGTTTTCTCGTCGCATATTTGTTGGATATGCCATGACGTACTTTCTACCGTAAATTTGATAAAGTATCAAGGTACTTTCCGAGCAGGTGTAGTATAAAAACTAAATCTTTACTAATTAAAACTGAATCCTCAAACAACACACAAATTGAAAATGGCGCCAATGGCGTCTGCAATTTTCACATGTTCTTTTTTCAAATTGTTTGACACCATCCAACACACAGCTAGTGGCCAGTGTCATTTTGCGAACTTGGAGATAAAAACTCACTGTAAAAACTTTTTGGCTTTTGATATTTAGGTTACCAGCGCATAGTCTTACCCAAAATTAAAAAAGAAAAACCACGTAAGAAATGGATTTTCATACACTTTTCTCTCCCGCTCAGATGCGTTTTCTCGCCGCATATTTGTTCGATATGCAATGACGTACTTTCTACCGTAAATTTGATAAAGTATCAAGGTACTTTCCGAGCAGGTGTAGTATAAAGTAAATTTAAATTTAAATTTGTGTGCGTATATTATTAAACATTACGTTATTTCATACGTTATTATATATTAATTTGCTGATCCTTTAGGGTTGCTTGGACTTACAACACACACTTTTTAAACGGGTGAAGCCGTGGGCAGAAGCTATTTTGATATAAAGAGAGAACCCGAATTTTGTGAGTTTGTTCTCATTTGTAGGGTAATCTCTGAAACTACTACACCTATCTGAAAAAATCTGTCGCCATGTGTAAGGTACATTATTCCAGATGGTTACAGACATAGCCCGAAGAATTGCCAAACTTAAGTGGCAGTGGGGAGGGCACATTGCTCGCAGAACGGATGGTCGATGGGGCAGAAAGTTTCTGAAGAGGCGACCGCGAACCAAAAGACGTTGCGTTGGAAGGCCTCCCACCAGGTGAATCAATGACCTAGTGAAGGTTGCGGGGATCCGCTGGTTCCGGGACGCACGTGACCGGTCAATGTGGCGAAGCTTAGGGGTGGTCTATGTCCAGCAGTGGACGTCTTTCGGCTGATATGATGATGATGATGAGGCCAAGCCAGGGTGGGCCACTAGTTACAAAATAAACACCTTAGTAGCTGAACAGATATATGTAAATGAAACTTACAAAACAGTACAACCGTGTCTTGTTTCAAGATATGCATAAGATCCTTTTCAGTCTATTGGTTCACTTGGAATAATCTTCAACTTTCACACGTTTAAAGCCGCTGGCCAAAGTTAGTTGGTTCATAATAAACGATTGTTCATTTATTATGAACAATCATTAAAAAGTACCCTATGTCACCCGAGGATAGTGTAGCTTCCCAACGGTGAAAAAAAATTGTTTAAATCAGTCCAGTAGTTTTTAAGTTTATTCGTTACATACAAAAATACAAGTCTTTCCTCTTTTTAATATTAGTATAGATTATATAGTATAGAAAGGCGACTAACGAAAGGTATTTACAAGGCAGACGTGAATGGAAACTCCGGTAGGGGACGCCCTAGAAAGACATACTTGGACCTTATTGGTGATGTTCTTCAGAAAGGCCAAGTGCGCAGTACCCATAACCAGCGTGTGTGTATGACTAGATGTATGAATAAGAGTGAAGCAAAAGATGTACGTAAGGATCGTAGCATTTGGCTTTCTGTAGTTTCTGCCTACTGCCCCAGGGGAAAAAAGCCTATTTATACTACACCTGCTCGGAAAGTACCTTGATACTTTATCAAATTTACGGTAGAAAGTACGTCATTGCATATCGAACAAATATGCGGCGAGAAAACGCATCTGAGCGGGAGAGAAAAGTGTATGAAAATCCATTTCTTACGTGGTTTTTCTTTTTTAATTGTGGGTAAGACTATGCGCTGGTAACCTAAATATCAAAAGCCAAAAAGTTTTTACAGTGAGTTTTTATCTCCAAGTTCGCAAAATGACACTGGCCACTAGCTGTGTGTTGGATGGTGTCAAACAATTTGCAAAAAGAACATGTGAAAATTGCAGACGCCATTGGCGCCATTTTCAATTTGTGTGTTGTTTGAGGATTCAGTTTTCGTAGAATGTACTATTCCTCGTAGGTGTAGTATAAAGCACTATGTATCACTCGAGAGAAAGTGCGATTCCCGATCTCGGGTGTTTTAAAGCCCTCGCCTACAGCTCGGGCTTCAAACGACACCCTCGACGGTAATCGGTCACTTTCTCCTCTCGGTGAACAATGTACTATTTTTTTTGTGTTTCTTTTATATATTATTTAAAAATCCAGATATTGTGAGTTTTGGGACAGTAACCGTTGTGTATTGTATCTGTGTTAATGGCTAGTTATAAATACTTTAAATAGTAACCTGTGGAGAACGTAGTGGGTAGCATAATTGTATAAATGTAATATTTAAGATTGTATGACTGTTTCTTATTGAGCTACTGTTTGTTTTTCCTTAAATAAAACAAAAAAAAATATCATCCCAAGGGAATACAAACTATCCTATGTCCTTTCCAGGGTCTCACGCTATCTCCATGCCAAATTTCATTTAAATCGGTTTAGTAGATCCAGAGATTACCCTCTACAACCTCACGAACTCACAAACATTACCTCTTTATATTAAGATATATATTATTATTATTATAGTATATAATATAGTATAGATTAAAGATTATGGTAGGAAAATAAGAAGGACTAAATAAACAAATAACTTGGGAATCAAATAGCTAATTACGAGACTGCAAAGAAAGGGTTATGTTTTTCGCACGTATCTTGTATGTTTGTATGTATGTAATATTCTTTATTACTTCATATCTTTCAAACAGCTAGACGGATTTATACAATTAAGCCATTGTTAGATACGTCTTGACCACCCAAGTGTTCTTAGATAGTTGAAGTTCAAAAAAAACAAACAGCGGATTTTAGGCGCCATATTGTGCGGGCCCCAATTTTTTTTTCTTCCAAAGCAACATCAAGTGGGGTGTCAAAATTCTAACCGAAAAATTGTTAATTAAAAAATCTAAAACCCTACTATTTAAGAATCGAACTAAAAAGCTTAAAGAAAAAAGCATGCTGTGTAGTCGGAGGACACATATTCGCGAGCTGCCTGACCCCCTCATCCTCCGACTGCTCAGTACAATCAGCCTATAATGTTCTCCCTGCTGGTACACAGACCTCCTCTCTGGGAGAAAGAATAGGCCGCTATCCACCACGCGGGCTTTGTACGGTTAGGTAGATGCACATCTAGCAGATCCCTGCCAATTAATAAAACATTTTACCGCTTTCATTCTCCATTTCTTTAACACAGAAATATTCACGATAATACGTTGTATGCCTCGTAAACCATTCTCATGTAATACGCCAGCGGGGCAGTAAAAAATTAATAATTCATAAAAATTACCATCAGTGTGAACATGGCTTTAAAATTTTACCGAAAAAATTACGGCAAGTGGGATCGCCTCGCGTGAATGAGCTTGTACATTGACAACGCTTGAAGTTTTACTTTCCTAGTAAAAACTGATCTATCATTTTGGGAAAACCTTAAACAATGCGAGGTCAACTTATATTGGACATGTATATTAGTGTGATTTGTCGTATGTACGTACAGGGTGCAATCAAATTTCATAGGATATTGTATTCATGGCGTTGATATTTGGTACAGCGCTGTTAATTTTCGTTGAAAACCACGTTTATTGTGCAATATTCGATTGAATTGGATATGTTTTCGACGTTTGACGACGATATCGATATTAAGCGTTACAACAAACTGTCCTACAGTTTGGCAGAAGTAAAATCTTTTTTGTATGTGTGTTATCTTTTGAGTTTTTTTTTTCTATTTCACATAATATTACGATTTTATTCCCTTGAGGGTTAGTCTGAGGTGTATCTCTTGAGTACCGCCACTCATATTAAGGTTCCAAGGGGGAAAGTCTATTACCATCAAACAGGGATAAATCCCGACTCTGGGCACACTTTGTCCGTTGAAGCGAGAATTAAATCTAGGATATTTATTGAACTATGCCAATGAGGCTTACTTCATAAAAGAAGAATAGTAACAAAAAGTTAAAAATTAAAACTCGACTACAGGAACAATAATAGGGTACTCGTAGTTGACAAAAAATATCTATGTAGTCCGTCAGTTAGATAACCACACAGATTTTGGACACGTAATTTTCTTTTGCCGCGTTATCAATAAAATACGACGACACAGTGCGTTGAAATATCGTGTGACGTCACGGTCGGTGTGCTACACTTTATACTGACAAAGTGACGTCACTAGCCCCCACTCCCGAACATTGATGCGCTTTATCTTTGTCAATTTTTATTTATTTCGTAAAGCAAGAAATATGAACCTAATATTATTCGATAATCTCACTGACGGATTAAATAGAATTATCATTTTTCTACCCAGGAAACATCCCTATTATGTATCTTTTGAATGTTTAAGAGAAATTGTGAAATTTGAAGTTATTATATTTACATTTTAGTATGTGCTTAGTTGCCTGTTTGATTTTTGTGGTGAGTTTTTAGTATTTCTTACCGGCAATATTATATTAATGATACGTCATAATAATATCACACTATTATACGAAATACCTACTCATACAAAAACGACACCTTTAGGCAAGAAACCACCGAAAGGCATTAGTCACACCGATATTTAAGGGTGGGGATGGTGACCATGTCGAGAACTATAGGTCTATATCTCTCACTCTCTCTCGTACTCACCACACTGTCCAAAATTATGGAGAAGGTCCTGAAAAAAAGATTGCTTAGCTATCTTGAAAGCAACAACATAATTGCGCCAAACCAATACGGTTTTAGGAAAGGCGTATCAACAGAGGATGCTGTTCTTGAACTGACAAGCCAAATTGTTAAGAATCTTGACTCTAGGACTAAAACTATAGGTATATTTCTTGATTTAGCCAAGGCTTTCGACACGGTCTCTACTCCGATCCTTCTGTATGGTTTAGAAAGCTTGGGAATAAGAGACATCGCTCTGAACCTCTTTCCAGACTATCTAACAAACCGTAGCCAACGAGTTAAGGTAGAAAACTACATCAGTGGCGATGAGAATCTAACCTTTGGCGTACCACAGGGCAGCGTGCGAGGTCCCACCCTTTTTCTTCTATTTGTAAACAGATTGTGCCAGCTGTCAATCCCAAACTGCAAGATACTCGTATATGCAGACGACACTGCGCTTATCATAAGTGGAGAAACATGGGAATCTGCTCGCCACGCAGCCGAAAATGCTCTTAGCATAGTGATGGATTGGCTTGCATTAAATTTACTCACGCTAAACGTCTCTAAAACCCACTATGTCCCTTTCTCAGCGAACTCTGCTACACAGCCTAGTATGCCAGACACATGTTAAGGCCCATAGTTGTCACCCTACACTGACCCCTTGCAGCTGTCCTACTATACAAAGAAGCTCTTGTGTTAAATTGCTGGGAGTACACATCGATAACACATTGAGTTGGCATAAGCATATCAGTGTGACAGTTGCGCGTGTTCGTAAGCTAATGTTTCCTATGAAAAAACTAAGAGGAGTAGTTGCCGACCGATTGTTAAAAACTATTTATTTTGCCTTGGCTCAGTCACTTCTTACCTATTGCATATCTGTCTGGGGTGGTACACTTAAAACGTATTTACTTCGCCTTGAGAGGGCACAAAGAGCTGTCTTGAAAGTCATGATTCACAAACCTTATCGGTACCCGACTACCCAGCTCTATAAAGACGTATCTGTACTCACTGTCCGACAGCTCTGTGCACTTAACATCACTTTACGTGTACACTCATCATTGAACTATGACCCAAGGTTACTGGCGCAAAATAAACGACCTAAAGATCCTGTATGCACCCCTGTCACCACCAAAACTGCTCTGGCGAGGCGAAGCTACCCGTGGCTTGGCAGTCACCTTTATAACATTATTAACAAAACTTGCAACGTATATCCCTTACCTAGATTTAAATGTAAAACTGTAGTTAGTAGTTTTCTCCAAAAGTTAACCTACGATGAGACTGAACAACTCTTTGCAAAAAAATCTTATGAACGCATCTAAAATCAGATTTAAAGTGCTCCTTTATTATATATGATTTTATACTGTGTAATATTCCAAACACACAACCAAACACACACACACACACTCAAACATACACTCACACACACACACCCACACATACTCCTATTCCTTGTTTACATAAATTTTAATAAGTGTTATGTAGGTACTTATATTAAATTAAGTTTTTGCTTACCAAAACTACTACAAGGTGCAGCAAATTGTAAATGAACTGTAAGAGGAAGGCGCCTGTGTCTGTAACCCATTTTATACTAGCACAGACACAGACGTTCACTCTGTCTCAAATAATGTATAGTGTTGTACATCATAACATGGCGTTTTTATGTTTAATTGAGATGGAAAAATTGTATTTTGGCTTTTTTGATAATAAACTTTTATGTATTACTTATTTTATTAACCTCAGTTACCAAAATCTGATGAGTAGGTAAAGCTGCCTACACATTACTGTATCGTGTCGTGGCGTGGTGCTGATCATATCAATCTGTTCAACACTACGTCATATTATTATCATGTAGTCCTGTACCCATTCAAATGGGTTATAAAGCGCCACGCCACGCCACTACACATAAGAATATCTATACAAACAATTTAGACCGCTAAACTCAAAATTCTCCCAGCAGTCGGGCAATAAAAGGCACAGATACCAATCTGAAGCCACGCTGATTCGATAACAGTTTCATTTACCAATTCCAAATACGGTCTGTGGTACTTAAAATAAACATTAAATCTTACAATGTATACACAAATTAAAACGCGGCCTATTTCGAACAATCCGAATTAATTAATCGAACGAAATGAATTGAAAATCGTCAAGATTAAAATTTGTTCTAATTTGCATTACTTGCATGTTAAAATACCGTTAATTCTCGTTTTTTTTGGGGTTCTGAGGATCAACTAGGTGTTTTAAGCTAAAATGTCCATTTATTTTCGATGAATTTTTAAACCCTCTCGTTCCTTCTCCGTATGAGAAAAGGCTTTCAGACGTCTTCAGTAGATCAGTTACAGGCAGCTGTAAGCTAAGAAAAGCCTTGCTTACTATTGTTAGTCAATTATTCTGTAATCAATTTGAAAGGTTCATTGAACTAACGCTTAAATATTCTTATAAATTAGGTGAAATATAGAAAATCAGAAACAAAACAGTGAAGAAAAAAAACAAGATATTTACGATGACTACAACATTTAATGTATTCTACTAAACTACGCCTTCTATATATTCTGTAAGTTCTAATCCTTTTCTTCCAAAACAGACATAACTAGTGTGAAAAAAGACATTCCGATTCTGATGAACTGAAAAAAAGAACAAAATAGTATTAAACAGCTGTTTAGAGTTCTGCTTCTTCAATATGATCAGAATTACATTAACAGAGGGTCGCACAACCACCATAAAAATTCATTTACTTCTAACCATTTCAAAAATCTCGGTGACTACCTGATAAAAAGTGGTTTTATGAAGGTTCCAATTTAAAAGTATATTGCTTACCCAAGTAAACGTCGGCAAAGACAGCGTAATAGTGCCAAATATGTAGATAGGCATGCGTTGACTAAGTGCCATGTTGAATATTCTCACGTTGGTCTTATGTGTTCTGTTGAAGATGTACCATTTCTCCGTGACCGCCTTCTCCAATGCTTCACACTGCAATTATTACGAATACAAGATTTTATAAGCTGACTACAGGAATTGAAGAAAAAGTAAGAATAGATAAGGAGAATAGGAAAGATTTTAGGAATAGAAGATAATAATTATGGATACAGAAGGAGTGAGTATCAAAGAAAAGAATACAAAAACCATACCTAAAGAAGGTTTTATAGCGAATCAAGTAGGAAAGATCGAAAGGATATGCTAAAGTGAATATGACAGCTGATAGAGGAATGAAGAAACTACAAATGATTTAATTGGGGATATTTTTAAAATTTTAATGGTACCAGGTAATAATAGTGACAGTGTGGAAAGGACCTTCCACAATGAGGACCAATAACGTATTGTATGCCACGAGAGTCCACTGGATGCAAGAAACAGAGGACCTGTTAAAGAGGCGATGCTTGGCAGGTCCTATTTTCAGCAATGCAAGTTTTATAGCCGAAATCATGATCCTTCAAAAAGTTACCACTTACCTCGTTCTCAACTTGCTGCCCCATCAAACAGAACATGAGTACAACAAGTATACAGCAAAACTCGTGAACATAATACTTCATCGTGTCCAATGATAATTTATTCTGAAACCGAAACTTTATGGTTAATGAAACAGAAACTAGTTGGTTGATGAAACACTTGCAACCTTCCAAAAGCACCCAAAAAGGAAAGAAATACATATGCCTCCAGTCATCACCTAATTGCAAAAACTGTAAAATTATTTATCATTTGCTTCAAAAGTCTGTTTATTAAAGGGATACGCGCGCGATATCGCTCGGCTTATAAGCAACAGCGGGCGACAGCAATTTATTTTAGCGCGCGTTAGTTTTAATTTTGCGATAACTCCTAAGTAAACAAATAATATAAAAAAACCATAAATGAGTATCTTTTAAATTATATGGTATGGTTGCGCCAACATGCAAAATATGATTGACATTCACCATTTTCTATATCTAACACTTTCGCGCACATGCTCGCGAGTGAATAAGAAGATTTGCTCCGTCATTTTGTTTGGAAATCACTTTCGAATGAACCGCGCATGGCGTACGAATATGGCGTCGCCCAGCTCCGTGAAAAATATTAATAGCTTCGGAATCATCGCGTTTTAGCATGTAATAAGACTATAATCAACAGTTTGTGTTTGTGATTAACGTGTGATGACAGTAATTTGAAGCCCAGCTGCCCTTGAACTCTGGTGAAGTGTTTCAGTGCCACGACGACGCTACCACGCGGCTCCAGAAAAGGTTTGTGCTTCCTTCCCTAATTACTTTCGGGTTGTATTCTGTTATCCAATATCCCAGCAACTCGAATTACCTATCATCAAGCGTTTGTCAATCGTTTTGCTCCGCATCGCATATCATCATCATCATCATCATTTCAGCCGAAAGACGTCCACTGCTGGACATAGGCCTCCCCCAGGCGTCGCCACATTGACCGATCCCGTGCGTCTCGCATCCAGCGCCTTCCCGCAACCTTAACCAGGTCATCGGTCCACCTAGTGGGAGGCCTTCCAACGTATCGTCTTCCAGTTCGCGGTCGCCATTCCAGAACTTTTCGGCCCCATCGGCCATCCGTTCTGCGAGCAATGTGCCCTGCCCACTGCCACTTAAGTCATCGCATATACAGTCCACTAAACCAGCCCAGCGCGCAACCATGGTATAAAGGATTATCATAATGTCCATGAAATGCTTAAGGTAACAAACGTATTTTACTTGATAAGGATTAATACTGTATCCGTCTAAATGACTATGACAGCGTGAGTGGCAGCCATTCATCAAAGTTTTTTCTAAGATTTCTGATAATACCCTTGCTTGTTATACCTTGTTGGGTAGGTTAAAAACGTCTATATTTTATAAGCACGTCTGCAGTATGACCGTCATAGACATTTTTTTAAATATTTATGAAATATTTGTATGTTTCTTATCAATCAGCAATGATGAAAACTACAAACTCTTTAAGAATCTAGGTCGACTTAACCTGTAGCCATGCATATCCATATGATTATAAATATTAGACTCAAGAGAAAAGATAATGTTCTTTGAAACGTTTTTTGAATATTGAGATAGTATTTAAATTTCTTGGTGGCAGTGAATTCCACAATCTTACACAACGGACAGAAAAGGGGGTTACCCTTGTTTCATCGAAAACAAATTGACAAATTATCACTTCCCAAACAATTTTCCGCATAATTTGATTTGCATTTTTTTTTTATAACCTTTAGGCTCGCGCTTGACCACAAGCTCACCTGATGGTAAGTGATGATGTGGTCGACGGTGAAACACGCTTGCCTAGAAATAACCTATTCACTCTTGACTTAAATACCCCTAGATTGTAGCTATCGGGAAACACAGACTCCGGCAGGGAATTCCACTCCTTAGCTGTACGCATAATAAAAGTGTTCCCAAAACGTTTTGTGCGTATGGGTGGGATGTCTACCATGTTTCGATGGCGCATCACCGTACGTCTGGTAGTCCGATGATGAAACGGTCTAGGTGGAATTAGATCGTGCAATTCCATCGCATACTCCCCGAAATGTAACCGATAAAAAACCGACAGGCTGGCAACTCGGCGACGATGTTCAAGACTCTGGAGCTATGACTTGACCAGCGCCTCATCACCGATGAGCCTCTTGGCTCGCTTTTCGATCGACTCCAGTGCGTCAAGCTGGTATTTGGCAGATCCATCCCAGAGATGAGAACAGTACTCCATGCATGTTCGAACTTGCGCTTGATAGAAATTGAGGAGCTGTTCCGGCGTGAAGTACCTTCTCACCTTTGCAAGGATTCCCCGCTTTTTGGCAGCCAGCTGAGCCTTTGCCTCAATGTAAGGGCCAAAATTGAGAGTCGATGTCAACGTTACGCCAAGAAGCTCAAGATGGTCAGTTATTGGCACGGTTGCATCTCGGTACGTTGGAGCCGGGTAAAATTGGCTTTTTTTAGCGGAAAAAAGACACGCCTGGATTTTAGCAGCATTAAACCTGACTAGATTGGCATCGCCCCATTCGAAGACTGCCTGCAAGGACAGGTTCAAGCGCTCCACCGTGGCATCACGGAGAGACCGGATCTGAGGCCCGGTAGCACGAGCGTTGGACAAGTATCTCTCAGCAACAGTGCTGTCGTCTGCATACCCAAAGGTGGCGGGTTTTAGCAGATCCTTAATGTGCAGCAAGAATAAAGTTGCTGAGAGTACCGACCCCTGAGGGACCCCGGCATTGATATCCAATTGGTCCGACGAGCAGCCATCGATAACCACTCGAATGGACCGATCTCTCAGGAAGTCTGCAATCCAATCACACAGACCACCGAGCAAACCGAATGAAGGAAGCTTAACAATAAGGCTTTCGTGCCAGACCCTATCAAAAGCCTTCGAGATGTCGAGGGAGACGGCAAGCGCTTCCCCGTGCCTCTCGTTGGCCTCACTCCTAATGTGAATGGCATACGCTAGAAGATCCCCAGTAGACCGATTTCGGCGGAAGCCGTATTGGCAATCACTAAGGATCTCGTTAGTTTCTAGGTATACCAGGAGCTTCGTGTTAAGTACACGCTCCATACTATTTCAGAGTATGGACGTTACAGAGATGGGTCTGTAGTTGGCCGGGTCAGCTCGACTACCCTTCTTGGGCACGGGCTGTACGTTAGCTAGCTTCCAATTCGGCACTTTTCCAGTCTCATACGAAAGGTGGAATAGGCGTGTCAAGATCGGAGACAGTTCAGGCGCACAGGTTCTGAGAACTATGCTGGTATTCCGTCCGGGCCACTAGCCATGTTTACGTCGAGGTTGCATAGTACCTTACGGGCGTCCTTTTGATGGATACAAATGTCCGATATATTTGTCTCGCATCCATCAGCATAAGGAGGGGGCCGCGCATCGCCAGGGTTTAGACGTGAAGATTCCGCAAAATGAGAGGCATATAAATTTGCCTTCTCCTCAGTGGAGTGGGCCAACGACCCGTCGGGTTTCAGCAGTGGTGGTAGTGAGGGACGGCTGAAGTTCGACTCGACTGACTTAGCCAGGGACCAAAACGCTTTACTACCTGCTGGGTACGAAGCAATTTTGGTCCCTATTCGGCCAATGTGGTCGAACCGAGCCCTTCGCAACACCATCTTGCAGGACTTGTCAGCCCTGTTGAATGCCTTCTACTTCTGACTCACGTCACTCGCTTTGCGCGATCGAGCGTCGACCCATGCCAGGTATGCCTCCTTTTTAAGCGCGTCGGCGCGATAGCATTTGGCGCCAAACCATGGCCGGTCAATGTTGGACATTATTACGTCAGAAAACGGAATGTAGTACTCCATTTCCTGACGCAACACAGCCGTCACGACGTCTGCGCACGCCGAAGGATCTTCCGAAGAAAAGCAAGTAAGCTGCCAAGGATAGCATGCGAAGAAAGATCGCATGCCATCCCATTCTGCTGACCTGTACCGCCAAACCAGCCGGGTGCCTCTTGGGCTGGGATCGGGCGGGGAGTAGACGGACACAGACTTCACCGGACAATAGTTGGAACTACCCAAAGGTGAAGTTATCGACACAGAGTGTCGGTCTGGCTCTGTTGTCAGCAGAAGGTCCAAGCAATTGGCCGTGTGCGAATCAACATCCGGCACCCTCGTTGCCCCCTGGACCAGCTGGGTAAGGTTAAGCGCAAGCGTAAGCTTACGCATCTACGCATGGTCAGTGCACTGGTATGGGAAGAGCCACTCCTGGTGGTGGGCATTAAAGACTAGTAACACTAATTGGGTGGAAGGGTACCGCTGCTGTGCCGCATCAGCCGCCTCACTGAGGTACTCTGTGAGCCTGGTTGTCTCCTGATCTCCGCTGTGCGAGCGGTAGACACAGTCGTAGATAATTTTATCCTGACCTGTGTCCACTAGAGCCCACAGCGTCGAAAATCTTTGGTGTAAAAATTACATCTGTCTAGCTATCACGGTTCATGAGATACAGCCTGGTGACAGACATACAGACAGATAGATGGACCGCGGTGTCTTAGTAATGGGATCCCGTTTTTACCCTTTGGATACGGAACCCTAAAAAATAAAAAGACAGTTTTGCTTCCCGCCATCTAGTAGCTCTCCAGAACGCTGCACCGAAACGAAAACGTTGATTCGAAGTATAGAGTTGACACCCCCTGTCTACCTGCCTACCCTTGCCTTAATAGACTTGCTACTTATCCTTCCTACCACCATTTTTTTTAACCCCCGCCGGAAAAAGGGAGTTTATAAGTTTCACGTGTGTTGCTGTGTTGTATCTGTGTGTCTGCGTATCTGTGTGTATGTCTGTGGCATCATAGTGCCTAAACGGATAAACCGATTTCGATTTAGTTTCTTTTGTTTGAACGGTGATTTTGTCAACAGTGTTCTTAGCTATGTTTGAATAAAATCGGTTCAGCTGTTCAAAAGTAATGGGTGTTTTATTGTTTGAATCGGGGTGTTTTCGCAAGATAAAAGAGTCATTTTTTTTTCTTTTTATTAATTTTACTTGTTTCAAGTGTCATTCTGCCACGGAGAACATTATCACCGCCGTTCAGAAAATAATGTCAAATGCACAACGCCATCTATCGAATACGGAGTTCAACTGTCCGAGTATCTGAATTGCATGTGTCACAGTTCAGAGACATGCCGTGTGTTGTGATATTTTACTTCTTGAACACTTTAAATTCATCTAACTTTTGATAGAGTGTACCGATTGCGATGAAACAAAAACTAAGTTATACGTCAAGTTACGCATAATGTTTATTTATAAAAGTTATTTACATTGGCTTCGTGCATTTTACGTAATGCGTGCACAAACAAACAGACAAACAGACAAACAGATAAACAGACAAAAAGACAAAAATTGCAAAAATGCTGGAAATGGGTTTTGGATAATGGAAGGATAACCTAATCCTTTTTTAAGAGGAGTGAAACAAGGCGACCCGCTGTCTCCAAAATTATTTATCTCTATTCTAGAGTCAATAATAAAAAGATTAAACTGGGAAAAGACAGGATTAAACATCAATGGCAAATATCTATCGCACCTACGCTTCGCAGATGATTTGGTTCTGTTGTCAGAATCTAGCACACAACTACAAAACATGATTGATTCACTAACAATACTGGCCGGCTGCCACAAGGTGTGACCCGCGGGTGACGAACTTGGGGAGTTTGGCGGTACAAGTGACCGTGCCGTGTACCGCGCTTACCTCTCGAGAGGAATTTCGACCGTTTACAGTGGGTGACGGGACAGAGGGTGACGGGGTCCGCATCAGGTCATGCGGGCCAATACCTAGCCGAGGGGATTTCACAAGCACTCCAGCGCCCAGGTCAAAGGTATGAGTGAGACAAAAACAAAAGTGGAAAATACTCCCTGTGTCATGACATTAAACAACATTCTAGAAGAACCATGCTCACACCGCAGATTAAAAACAACGAAAGGTTTAATAGGATTTTACTTGGTTTATTATCATTATCGTCAAAATAATATAATAAACTTAGACTGTTATGTCTATTTGCCATATTAGTCTTGTAATTGCTTTCTAAATTATTTATCCTCCGTTCAGAATAATAATTCTATATATCTGATACACGCGCGACTTTTATGTCCCTAACACCCTCTTCACACACCTCAGTGACTTTTTGTCACTCAGAGTGTAATCCAATGTCATATCTTAAGAAATTGATCCCAATACTGCAGACACAAAAAATCCTCAATCACATTTCAAAATTCTAAAATATATCAATCCAAATAATTATTTTTAGCAATCACAAAAATAAACGTACCTATAATTCTAAAACAGAAACAAATGAAATCTACAAAATAGTTATTCAAATAAAATCCAAGTTCAAATAATTTAAAATCACACTTGAATTCTAAAATCAAACTGCTATTAATACAAAAGGGACCGAGCGATAAACGATAAAATTTTATTAACGTAATTAGTAAAGTTGGCATTACTTACCGATATAGCGATTTTCACAGAGCACATACAGACTAGCATTATGGCGACTAATATCAACGCTAAGTAAAATGGACGGCAGATAACGTTGAGACGATTGCTGAACCTATAAAAACAGATATTTAGATTCAAAATTTGTTAGTTATTGTGAAGCTTAGAGCGATAACATCTTCTAAATTATACTTCTCAAATATATAGTTAAGTGTCGTGTCTTTTCCATTGCGTTTGTACAATTCATTTTTTTCACACATTTCATTATGTTCTTCTTTTTTAATTCATCGATTTTCTCAAAAAGCGGTTTAAAAATACTAATTACCTTTTAATCTTCACATAATGATCTACGCACTGAGACAGGACCAAAGTACAGTATATTTGCCACCTTTCATCTTGAACACCAGTAACTTCCAGGATCAGTTCATTCATGTGCAGAAGTATGAACGTCAGTATCTGTGTCTGACGAATTACCTGACCAAGGAGAAGGATTATGGTTGATTGTAGACCTGGATAAGCTGCAGAAAAAAGTCGTTATATAAGCACAATAGAAAACAAAATGACTAGATTGTTGATCTTAGTGAATTGTTTTGAGTGAAGCATATTTTTTATCGTCATCGTTAGTAACCTTGTTCCATCCATTGCTGAGTACAGATCTTTTACTTTTTGTGCCATGCTTCCCTAGTCTGAGTGAGTTTAAACCAGATATTACCCGTATTTGTTTTATATCCACGCTACATATCATTGGCATAATAACCTTTTTTTTAAAGTGCCCACTGCTGCGACACATGCCTCATAAGAAGGAATGATTTTTAATCCACTACACGGGTCCCTTACAGGTTGGTGAATGTCAAATGTCTTCGATTTTTTTATACAAGCATATTTTCAGGTTTCCTCACGATATTTTCATTCATCGTCTTTAGTGTGTCATGCTACATAATATACCTAAAACATTAACTTTTAAGGACTAAATATTTGATTTTATTGTGGATTACCCAGAAAATCAAATTCTTTTCAGTTTTTTTTTCAACTTAATTAAGAAGGTAAAGAACTTAAGTCTCAAATAAAGACGTGATTTCAATAGAAAAACTTCTCGGAATAACTTGAAAACAATTTCTCAGAAATTCGGGTTGGCATAGATTGCCTTAGACATTGATAAATGCTTAGATTTACTCTGATCTCCAAGACGTGCGCTATAGTCGCAGGTTTCAATAATCTGAACATATATTAAAATTTATTTGTAAGGAATATTAACATAACTTGAATTATGAAGAAACTTAGCAGCACCTGTAGGGGAGGAGGTTGCTGTCGTGGGGATTAACACAAATAAAAGGGGCCTGAAGTGGCTGATATTAGGCAGTGGATGATGATGATGAATCAAATATACCCTTGCAATACTGTTATAACAATTGCGTACTAAACATTCTTGTCTAGCATTATTTTCTAGACGCCGACGGCCTACATATAATGTTTCCTCTTAAATTTGTGTGGACACAGGTAAAGAACTATTAAATGGTTGATAGAAGTAATATTTTACTTACCAATGCAGCACAAATACCCAGCATAAGCATGAAATATGAACGATAAGGTATAAACTGTGTAGTTTTCTAAACTCCATGGAAACCACATATCGAAAGCTGAAAAAAAGGACTGTATTCATGATACATGACTACATAATTATATAAAAAATGGGGTTCGGTTGTGTTGTGCGTGACGGACCTTCGGGTTTCCACGATTGTTTTAATTTAATGATTATTTTTATCCTTTTGCTATCAAACGGCGTGATATGAAGCTGCAACATCAAATTACAATTTGATGTTGCAGTCCAGATGTCCCTCAATTTTTTTTATCGTGAGTTTTTTGTATTGTCCAATCCCTGTATAAGCAAATTTATAGACGCATCCACGTCAAAAATAAATTCTGGATTTGTTTAAATTATAAGTGCACATATTATCAAGAGAGGCGATTTTTTAGTCTCCCCAGGTATATGCCCTAACAGGCGTTGCACAGAGGGGGTTCCGGAGTAGTCTTTTAAGAGATCACGGATCCCTTTCTACGTGCTGATGGTGATCTCCGTGGTGGTTCCAATGAGGTATAAATCACACACTTCTTGGTCTTTTTCAAGTCCAGGTGCCTTTTGAAGGTTGCCCTCCGTTAGCAAAAAAGGTGCAAATAGGGTGCGCCAAAGTTCACCTAAATTTTCAACTCCGATAATTGTAAATCCGAAAATGTTCTTCCTAACATTTTTCATCCTAACAATCACAATTCCTAACTACTCTGTCTCTAATGTTCATAATTCAGAAGCATTCAACTTCAAAATGTCAGTAGCAATAAACATTTATTATACTTTTATTTGTTTTCCTATATTTTCTCAACATAACTATCTTTTACACTATTATTCAAAGTCATATCTTTTTTGTTTAGATTTCTTTTTATTCATAATAATCAGTATTATATACATTAATTTTGCGTAACTTTATTTTCACATAACATGTACCAGGCCCCTCAGAAAGTATTGCGAAAAAAAGTTTTTATATATGGGAGACTGGCCAGTTATAATGTTTTTCGAAAATATGATTATTTATAAGTAAAAATAAGTAAGTTCCAATTTCAAAATTTCCCTCCACATTTTTTGCGAGTTAATTCAAAGTATTGTGTCTCACTGAAATATGGATCTGCGCCGGGAACATTTTAGAGCTATGATTTTATACGATTTCAAGTGTCGCCTGAAACCGGATGAATCGTACGATAGACTTCAAATGGCATTCATGGATGAAGGCCCTTCCAAGGCAACCGTGTATCGTTGGTATAACGAATTCAAGCGCGGTCGACCAACTTTGGGGGATGACGAAAGAAGCGGTCGCCCTTTGACGGCTGTTACCGAAGAAAACGTGCTAGCAGTGAAAAATTTAATCCAAGACAATAGGCGAATTACATATCAGGAGATTCAACACATATTGAAGATTGGATCGGGAAGCGTTCACGAGATTCTACACAGCCATCTTCGCGTGAGGAGGATAGTATCACGCTGGGTGCCGCACAACCTCACCGATGCTCAGAAGCAGGCCCGGGTGGAATGGTGCCGTGATATGCTTAACAAATTTGAAGCAGGCTCGTCTCGGCGTGTTTACGACATCGTTACAGGTGATGAGTCCTGGATTTATCAATACGACCCAGAAACCAAGCGCCAGTCGACTGTTTGGGTGTTTCAAAATGAGCCAACGCCTACCAAAGTGAAGCGATCTAGAAGCGGGGGTAAGATTTTGATCGCTAGCTTTTTTAATTTGACTGGCCACTTGGTATCAATTCCCTTACGGGATCAAAGAAGCATTAATGCCGAATGGTATACTACCAAATGTTTGCCAGAAGTTTTCTCTGTTATAAGCAACAAGCGACCAAACACAGGGCTCCGCGGGCTACTGCTCCACCACGACAATGCACCTGCGCACACCGCACTCAAAACGAGGGACTTCCTGGACAGCACGCCAGTCAAACTCCTGGGTCACCCTCCTTACAGCCCTGATCTAGCACCGTGTGACTTCTTTTTATTCCCAAAAATAAAAAATCAGCTCAAAGGGATACAATTTTCGTCGCCGGAAGATGCGCTGGCTGCGTTCGAGCAGGCTGTAAACGAGGTGTCTGCGGCGGACTGGAAAAAGTGTTTTGAAAACTGGTTTAGGCGCATGAATCTTTGTATAGAGGCTGGTGGAAAGTACTTTGAAAAGATTTAATAAAAATATATGTACGTATAGAACAATTTTTTTTAGTTTCGCAAAACTTTCTGAGTGTCCCACGTATAACATATAAGACTATGAGGTACCATGGTACAAGTAGTCAAATAAATACATGTTTTCATATACACATTTCAATTAAATTAGTTTAATATTAGCGGCTATAGCTTTCAAATAATCACTTTTATTGGTGTATTTTGCATTAAAATTAAATATATATTTAATTTTATCATATTTGCCGTTGATTTGGAAGTTCATTTTATATTTGTAGGTAGGACTCATAAATAGAAAGCTTTATAAAAAATTTCAAGACTCGGCAATGTTATGTTTTTTTGTATGTTTTTCGTGAGGTAAAAAAAATGAGAATTAGTCCAAGAGCGAGCGAAGCGAGCTCGGGAACTTAGGGCACCCCGACACGGATAGGTTAGGTTTGAAGGAGATGACGGAAGCTGAAGTGAGCGAGCAAAGCGAGCGAACGCAGCTCCCGTCATCTCCATCATGTTATGTTACTTAAGACCCTGCAGACAGAAATAGGAGCGCCGCGCAGCGGGGCTCCGTCGACTTAGTTGCTTAAATCTGCCATAACCATGGGGTTCCGTGGGGTTGGGATGGTACAGTGAGGTAGCCCCTCTACCCTCCTTTCCCTTTCCCCTATCGCGCCCCTTAAATCGATGGAAATTTATGGATTTTTTTATTCTAACCTGAAAACTTTAACCATGGATATCTCCATAACTATAGGGCTCCGAGTGGTTGGTGTAGTACTGAGGGGTAGCCAAACCTCCCCCCATCCCCCCTCTACCCTATCAGCGCCAAAAATCAACGGCATAGGTATAATCGAAATTTTAACCTTACACTCATACTTTTTGTTGCTTCTTAATTCACACGCCCAATATTGTTTATCCACTGTTATTCGGTTTTTTTCATATGTAAATCCATGTACGTCTAATTTTAATCCTCCGCGACTGGTTTTAAATAATTTTAATAATTTTTTCTCTATATTAATAAAGCATTAACACAAACATGCACGTAATGATAATACACCGACATGAACTTAACAATAGACACAACTCAGTACGTTATGTAAAGCATACCCCAAATAATAATCATCCCTCAAATTAAAACTATAAATATCATTTTCTACCCAAATATGTTTTTTATTACACTTGGTAAATGTTTCTTTCTGAGTATGTGTGAAAATATTGTGGTAATTATGTTTAGGGATAAAAGCGTTATGATAAAAAACAGTAGGAGTTTAAATATATTTACATTAATGATATTATTAATTACAACTTTCGGAAACACGAGTGTTATGAACATCGCCGGTAGCACTACAAATAGTATGATTGAAAACTTTAGGATGAAAATTTTTAGGAAGAGTGATCATTCGGATTATAAATCGTTAGGAAGAACAATTTCGGGTAAAAAACTTTAGGTGAGCCAATATGGACCCGTGCAAATATGATCACGGATCCCTTTCTACGTGCAGATGGTGATCTCCGTGATGGTTCTAGTGAGATATAAATCACACACTACTTGGTCTTTTTCAAGTCCAGGTGCCTTTTGAAGGTTGCCCTCCGTTAGCAAAAAAGGTGCAAATATTATGGTAGTTTCCACTATAATAACAGTTAACTTACCCAACAGACGCAATGACTTATCCTCTCTCACATACATTAAATAAATTGGACTGCAAAGGTACAAAGTTGCACACAAGAACACACTTGCTACATACGTTTTCAAAAGAATCCTTGTGTACTTAAAAACCTTCTCCTGTGTTCCACATACTAGATTCCTTAATTCTGATATCTTTTCCCCGCCCTGAGGCACCATCAAAATGTTATTTATCAACGGCATTTCCAACATTGCATCACGGAAGGCCATCTCTTCCAAGAAATTTCGAAATTCTTTTCGAAATATAAGACAGATACCCAAAGAAATCGTCATTATGACTCCTGTAGTCCAGATGCAAGCCCCTTGGATGCAAAGAAGGAGATTATCAAAGTTGGTAACAACAAAACCAGTTGTAAAAATGAAGCAGAAACAACCAATAATAAAGTTGAAGATTTGCAAAAGCAACCATTGTGTGGAGCTCCAATTCTTTCTGGCGAATATGGAAATGCCGGCAAAGGATAGGACCCGGTGGAACGTAAGGAAAGTCTCCTCCATTTTTGATCGGTAAATGATGTTTAAAAAGAAAAGCAAGGCGTTTTTATTGAAGGCTTAAATTGGTACAATCGAGAACACATGCTATTAGACAGGATTACTGGCAACCCGATATATTTCCGGCAGGACGTCATAGAGTGACCGAATTATAGCAATCAAGCGCTCCCAGGAGCCTACACGGAAACCGATGGATTTCGAGCATATTTTACTTTTTTTTAATTTGTCCTGTAATTATCTTCATCACTCATGAATACTTTATTTATTGCAATCTTATCTTATTAATATGAATGTATGTTTGTTATTGAAACATTCCATGAGTGTGAGATAGATAATAGTCTCGATTATCACATAAGCTACTTTTCATCCAAGTTTATTGTTCCCTTGGGAAAAGAAAACCAGTATTCGCGGGTGAAGCTGCTGGCAGAAGCTAGTATGTAAATACATTCCATACCTAGTAGAACTTTTAAGACACTTTCCTTTCGGATCTAATTGACACGGATTTATAAACATCTCCAAAAAATACCGTTTACATATTTATTCGACAAAAAAATGGGAACACCGCCGTCAACAACTGTACCTGTCACACCAATCATCTTTAAGGGATATACTTTAAAAAAATGTCAAAATGATATACGGTGAACGTGGCAGTGTATGTTATAAATGCTTGAGTGACACCCCATTGATATTTTGATTTGTAAGGCTAAGAAGAAATTCCCATTGATACGAACAGGAGTGACAGCGAACCAAAAGGTGGTATGATGGATTTTTTTCCTATAATTTTCACTTTGACACAAATCAGTAATATTTTCTTTTATTAGAAGGTACTTTTGCTAATACTTTCTTGTGTTTTAATACGGTGTTGTATTCTGTGACGCAAATTATAGGGAACTAGCTTCTGTCCGCGTCTAGGCCCGCGTGAAAAGTGATTTATTGTCCCAAGCGACCATTATAGTGAGTTTATAATCCATGTTATAAACTATCTTTATGCAAAAACTACTAACTAAGCCTAAAAATAAACTAATCTAAAAGATGAATTCGAAAATCTCCTCCACATCGTTGTCCACTGGTATTGTGCCCAAAAAATTGGCAGCATTGCCATGTTGTACGGCAGTGCTTATCCTTTGACCAAAGTAAAAGAAATAAAAAAAATCATCTAAATCCGTTCAGCCGTTTTTGGGTGATTGAAACAGAAACTTTCATATTTATAATATTTGCAGGATGCCTGAATGATGGAACATAGTATGGTTACTCATAAATATGAAATAAATGGACTATTTACTGTAATACTCTAATATTTATCAATATAGTATGATATGTATAAAATGTGATTTATTTGATAAGTATCCAGTAGTTCCCTTTATATAATTGTAAATCTAAAAAATCTGACTTTTATTATAAACTAAAAAGTAAATTTACCGTTTAATTGTATTTTTTAAGGCAAAATAATAATTATGGTGGTAGGTCAGTCCGCGCAATATGCGTGAAATTACCCCCACTAGGCTAAAGCCTTGCCAACTTACGTGCCGGGCACTATAACAGTTTAACGCGGATGAAGTCGCAGAAAACAGCTAGAGTGTAGTAAAAAAGGTTTTCGCTCCCGGGTGGGCTTGAACCACCAACCTTTCGGTTAACAGCCGAACGCGCTAACCAATTGCGCCACGGAGGCTATGTGAGTCAGCGCCAAAATATTATACACTTCGATTAAAAAACAAAGTAAGATTTTCTTATCGTACTGAAACTCCTAGTTAACAATGATTACTATAATAATAATAATAAGACTCAGCGATCATTGTACCGATTGTCGTGTCGGCCAATGTCTTAATAGCCACGAGCCTCGACCAACATCTTAGGAGTCTCTCGTTAGGCGGCTGGGTCAAGGCCCTGATCCAGAAAGCAGTATTGCTGGACACGGCTCGTATTGTTAGGAGGTTCCTCTCTCTGGAGCCCTGACCGCCGGTAGCTTGGACCCTGTTCCCGATACCGGTGGGCCTCTATTTTCTATATTTTTAAATGTTTTTCTTTTTTGTATGTGTTTTTTAAAAATATTTAAAATAAATTAAATTAAATAAAGGACATAATAATAATAATAATCTTTTATTTGCAGACTTTAAAGGCGTTTTAGTTACATACATAAACTAATACGCCTTTTTCCAATGGGCTAGGCAGAAACTACAGAACGCCACCTGCTACGATCCATACATACTTATTTTACTTCACTCACATTCTAGTCATAAACACGCGCCGGTTATGAGTAAAGCGCACCTGGCCTTTCTGAAGAATATCACCAATAAGGTATATGTATGTCTTTCTAGGTCGTCCTCTACCGGAGTTTCCATTCACGTCTGCCTTGTAAATACCTTTCGTTAGTCGCCTTTCTATACAATATATACTAAATAATAATATTATAAAGAGGAAAGATTTAAATTTTTGTATATAACAAATAAACTTAAATCTACTGGACCGATTTCAAAAATTCTTTCACAGGTGGGAGGCTACACTATCCCCGGGTGTCATAGGCTACTTTTTGTCCCTATCTAAAAGAAGCGTATAGTGTAGAAGTATATATTTCTCCCCTTTCATTCTCCATTTCTTTAACACAGAAATTTTCACGATAAAACGCTGTATGCCTCGTAAACCATTCTCATGTAATACGCCAGCGAGGTAGTGATAAATTAATTATTCATAAAAATTACCATCAGTGTGAACATGGCTTTAAAATTTTACCGAAAAATTACGGCAAGTGGGATCGCCTCGCGTGAATGAGCTTGTACATGGGCAACGCTTGAAGTTTTACATGCCTAGTATAAACTGACCTAACATTTTGCAAAACACTTAAACAATGCGAGGACAACTTATAATGGACATGAATAGTAGCTTGATTTGTCGTATGTACGTGCATGGTGTAATCAAATTTCATAGGATATTGTATTCATGGCGTTGATATTTGGTACAGCGCTGTTAATTTTCTTGAAAACCACGTCTATTGTGCAATATTCGACACAGATAATTATAATTTCAAGTCCTAAACTGATCAAGACCAACCTTATTTCACCCTCGGAAGCAATTTTAGTAGAATCAGACGTTCACCATCGTCTGATTCTACTAAAATTGCTTCTGAATTAAAACTAAACTGAATTAAATCCCTTTATTTTATAAAATGATTACATTAAAACGTCACGACTTTATTTTATTATTAATAAAAAAGTACTATAATGTGTGTAACTCTTTTATATGACATAAATTTATTGAATACTAGCTGTTCCCCGCGGCTTCGCTCCCGTGGGCCACCCCACAGGACCCGTTTTCGGGATTTAAAAATAGCCCATGTCACTCAGGAATAATGTAGCTTTCTATTGGTGAAAGAATATTTAAAATCGGTCCAGTAGTTTCGGAGCCTATTCGGTACAAACAAACAAACAAAAAAATCTTTCCTCTTTATAATATTGGTATAGAAAAAAAAAAAACTGCGTTTATACATTTCTAGACTCTTAATATTGGGCGTTTTGTTTGAATTTGGCGCCGAATTTTACCGATTTTTGGAGCGATTTTTTGACAGCGGCCATTTAGCGCGTTCTAGCGCTTTTTTAAAGAGCAAACAGCGCGTTTTTGCTTAAACGAGTTGGCAGCACTGCAACAAACTGTCCTACAGTTTGGCAGAAGTAAAATCTTTTTTGTATGTGTGTTATCTTTTGAGTTTTTTTTTTCTATTTCACATAATATTACGATTTTATTCCCTTGAGGGTTCGTCTGAGGTGTATCTCTTGGGTACCGCCACTCATATTAAGGCCCCAAGGGTGAAAGTCTATTACCATCAAACAGTGATAAATCCCGACTCTGGGCACACTTTGTCCGACGAAGCAAGAATTAAATCTAGGATATTTATTGAACTATGCCAATGAGGCTAACTTCATAAAAGAAGAATAGTAACAAGAAGTTAAAAATTAAAACTCGACTACAGGAACAATAATAGGGTAGCCCAGACAATAAACACTACAACATAAAGTGACTGCACAAAATAAATAATAATCTGTTGGATTTCTATTAAAATTCTACCTAGAAAGTGTAAAAATCTAGTACAGAAATAAAGTAAAATTGTAGCCTAAATTTTAACAAGATCAAAGCAGTGTTTTCAATAGTTCTTTCTTTTGTTTTTATCAATTTAACTTTCACATTTAAGTCCTATTAACCATATCTATCTGTAATCATTATATTTTCTTAACTCTATTAACTTGTAAACTCTTCTTTAGTCAGTTTTGAAAGTTTTTTTTTTTTTTTCTCATCTACGTCCTACCTAAAAATATAAAATTATTTAAATATAAGAAAACTACTGCACTGTTATTTAGTTTAAATTCCACATCCCGCAGCACTGCAATCAAAGATTTGGAAGTAAAATTGAGAGCTTCCTTGAAGGAGCTGCAAGACTCCAAAGCATTAAATATAAAACTGCTCCAAGAAATTGCAGACAGTGAGGTGGAAGTCGAAAATGTGGTCCATAAGAACACATTCCTCAAAAGTGAACTGGCTGAGCTACATACTCAGCACCAGGACTTAGCCGAACAACACCAGGTACTTCAGTATCAAGCGGCAAATTATCAAAACTGCAGTGACACATATGAACTTACTTTGAACCGTGTTTCAGAACTTGAACAAGAATTGTGTAATGCCCATAAGGCCCTATCTATCGCTGAGTCTGCTAAGGTCAGCGAGCGGTGTAAAAAAACTAATAGTTTATATAATGAGTTAGTTGGCAGTTTTCAGTCAGAACCAGTGTGTGAGTCTGATTTTATAATAGATTTGACTGGTGAAGACACTATACCATTATGTCCTATTGTCATGAGTCACAATAAATTAAAAAAATATATTAAAATAAAAATAAAATATAAAACGGTCACGGAGAACGATGAAAAAACAAAATCTCTTAAAATTAAATATTTCTTTAAGAAAGGATCGTGTTAACATAACAAGCAGATTAAATACCTGTATGGGAGAACTAGATAAATGTAGGGAAAAGTATGATGTAGATACTCAGTGCCTCCAAAATGACTTACTATATAAGGAGTGTTTACTGAAGGATATTTTTGAGAAATATGAAAGTTCACAACAACAATTGAGTGAGCGCTTGTTTGAGGCCGGGGAATTGTTGGACTCGGTGAATTACAATACAGAGAGGTATGAGTCTCTGAGTAGTGCCTCATGCAGCTGTGCCAACCATACACCACCCACCCCGCTGCAAGGTGACTTGTCTCCACCAATGTTGGCACTTCCAGAAAAAATCTGTGTACCCAATTCACAGGAATATAAAACAATAATGTTTAGTGACGAAATAGGTTCTGGCTTTGGAAAAATATTAAATAATTACCTTAGCTACAGTTCTACAAATCATTGCTACCATAATATTAGTTTCGAGCAAATGATTAAAAAAATTATAAATTCGAAAATGGATAATTATTCTACAATGGTTTTGTTGTTAGGTAATAGTACTGGTATTACCAAAAAGGACATAGTGGGCGGTATTGACACCTTGTTAGGATTAAATTTAAGAAATCTGATGGTTTGTGCTTTTCCATACTCTGATAGTTTCTCAGAACAGAAGAACAATCGTATTTTTAAATTAAATAACATTTTGAAAATGTTGACTTGTCATAACGACAAATTATTGTTTTTTGACACTAATATATTTATTAGTGGACTTAGAGTAACTCAGAGAGCTTTCTCTCTGTCATACAAATGTAGACGTAAGGTAGCTATGTTAATAGCATATTCTTTAAATAAATTGATCTTCTGGCAATCCATTTAGTGGTACAAAGCTGAGAGGAGAGCAACACTCTTTAAAATTATTAAATCAGAACATTCAGGGTTGCTCTTCCAAATTATTAGAAATTGAATTATTTTTAGAAAAACCAAGTTTGATATAATTTGTCTAACTGAACATTGGTTAAAAGATCATGAAGTAAAGTCCGTTAATTATGAAAATTATTGTGTAGTTAGCCATTTCAGCAGACAACAAATGATACATGGCGGATCATTAATACTTATTAAAAACTCTATTAAATCTAAAGAAAGAAAAGACATTGTTAGATTGTCGGTTGAACACACCATTGAATTGTCTTGTGTTGAGCTTGATAAACATATTGTAGTGTGCGTCTACAGACCTCCAAGTTACCAGAATCTATCTGTGTTTGACTCTGTAATGGAAGATGTGTTAAAAAAAATTAGTACTAGTAGCAAATCAATTGTCATATGTGGCGATTTCAACATTAATTTATTAGAGAATAACA
The DNA here is from genome assembly GCA_949775005.1 of Orthosia gothica. NCBI lineage: Eukaryota > Metazoa > Arthropoda > Insecta > Lepidoptera > Noctuidae > Orthosia > Orthosia gothica. The sequence goes on from OX459052.1 coordinate 10,604,118, forward strand.
CTAACAGTATCAGGTTGTTGGGTCTTTTTAAATCATTTAATCTGGAAAATGTTTTTATGGAACCAACCAGAGTGACAGGTTCTTCTGCGACTTGTATAGATAACGTTTTTTGTAATTGTGATTACTTTGATAAAGAAATTGTAAATAAGTTAGCATCTGATCACAGTGGACAAACAATAACGTTTAGTACCTACATACCTTTACAAAAAATACAAATAAAATTTAGACAAATTACTTGTAAAAATTTAGAAAAATTTAATAATACCGTGAATAGTAAGTTATGTGTTCAAAATTTTAATAATATAGGGGACCCAAATGAGTTCTATGCCGAATTTTCTAAAGTACTAAACACGCAATTTAATAAGATTTTTCCACTGAAAGCGAAAAGTATCTACACCAAGTTCGTATTTAGCGATTGGGCGACTCCAGGCATTCGTAAAAGCAGGGAAAAGCTATATGAACTTTATGGCCTAAAGCAACATATGTATAATGCAAGCTTTGATAAATATGTTGCGAATTATTCAAAAACTTTTAAAACTGCATGCAAAATAGCTAAAGCGCTGTATATAAGCAATAAAATAAAATCAGCAGACGATAAAATAAAAACTACCTGGAAAATAATAAATAATGAAACAGGTAGAAAAAAACAGCGTAATACTGAAATTAATTTAGCGACTGCACATGGTCCCATACATTCAGATGTAGAGGTTGCTCAGAAATGTGAAAACTTTTTTGTTAATATTCCTTTTAAAACTACAGCAGCTTTAAACTCCTCACCCGTGCTCTCTGCTGACTTACTTAGAAAGAATGTAAATGCGTGCCCTTCGGAGTTTAAGTTTCAACATACAAACCCCCAGGCTATTTTAAAAGCTTTTAAAGATCAAAAAATTAAATCAACAGAAGATCTTTGGGGATTATCTGTAAAAGTATGTAAATCAATCATTGAAACTATTGCACCCTATTTAGCTTTCATTTTTAACACGAGTGTCGATCAAGGAATTTTTCCGGACCTCATGAAACACAGTAAAGTAGTTCCATTGTTTAAATCCGGGGATAGCAAGGAAGCCAATAATTATAGGCCAGTTTCAATTCTGCCGGTTCTCAGTAAAGTCTTCGAAAAGTTAATGCTCAACCAATCGTTGCGTCATTTTAACAAACATTCCATCTTTCATGATCAACAATACGGTTTCACCAAAGGGCGTTGCACAACTGACGCTGGCGTCACCCTAATAAAGAACATCTTTAACGCCTGGGAAGAAGCACAAGACGCCATTGGAATCTTTTGCGACCTCTCGAAAGCGTTCGATTGCGTTAACCATGAGACACTATTGTTAAAACTCGAGCACTATGGGATTAGGCATACGGCCCTTGAATTACTTAGATCATATTTGAAAGCCAGACAACTTAAAGTTCAGGTAAACGGCGTAAACTCACTAGGGTCTGAAATGACAATGGGCGTTCCTCAAGGCTCTATATTGGGTCCATTCCTCTTTTTAGTTTACATTAACGATTTGCCCCAATTATTACAAAATCAACCGAAGATCGTGTTATTTGCTGATGACACATCTTTGATATTTAAAATAGATCGACGATCACAAAATCTTGATGATGTGAATAAGTCTATTCATCAGGTCCAAACTTGGTTCACGGCAAACAATTTGGTACTAAATGAAAAAAAAACCAAATGTATTAGATTCACATTGCCGAATGTTAGAAGTAGCGAATCATCATATTGAATGGAGAAAAGCTGGACTATGTAAATCAAATAGTTTTCCTAGGAATCACTCTAGATGACAAATTACAATGGGGGCCTCACATAACATCTCTGGCAGGACGGCTGAGCTCAGCCGCTTATGCTGTTAGAAAGATAAGACAGTTAACGGATGTAGAAACCGCGCGTTTGGTCTATTTTAGTTACTTTCACAGCATTATGTCATACGGTATTTTACTGTGGGGTCGGGCGGCTGACATTGAAATAAATATTTATATTGCAAAAGAGAGCTGTCAGAGCCATATATAAGTTAAGTCATTGAGAATCTCTTAGGGAGCTATATAAAAAGATTAATATTATGACAGTTTCTTGCCAATTCATTTATGAAAATATTATGTATGTAAGGAAAAATTTAAATCTCTTTAGTAAAGTTAGTGATAGACACAATTGTAATACCAGAAATAAAGATAAATTAGATCAACCATCATATAGATTAGCTAAAGTACACACATCTTTCATGGGGTACTGTGTTAAATTCTATAACAAAATACCTTGTGAGATATTAAAGTTAAATAAAAGAAAATTTAAAACAATAGTTAAAAACACACTTTGTAAACAAGCATATTACAAATTAGATGATTATATTCAAGATAAGAATGCTTGGAAACATGCTGGTCCTGCTCCATAGGCCTATCTTTGGTGTGGACAAAATCAAAATGGTTAATTTGTATTATATTCATAATTATAGTAACGCTTTATTTTTATTTTTTCTTCTTTTTTTGTTTAAAAAAATTGACTCGCACACTGTTCTGTTGTTGTTTAATTAGGTAATGTACCTATGTTTGCACTATTTGTAAGTACGTGAGGACCATGTTCCTATTTATCAAGTAAAGGAATTTACCTGCTAATGCTTGTAATTCTCTCATATCTATATGTAGTATAGTAGTGCTGGGTACATCGTCCTCACGTATACGAATTTATTAATGTATGTACCTATATAAATATTGTATAAAACTTCTTTTTAAAAGAGTAAGTATGGAGTTTTTCATAACAACCTACATTTCCGAATGCACGGTAGAATCATTTTTTATTAAATGTAAATTTTAACGTTCAAAAGTGCCACATAATGGCCTACTTGAAATAAACACATTTGACTTTGACTTTGGTACTCGTAGTTGACAAAAAATATCTATGTAGTCCGTCAGTTAGATAACCACACAGATTTTGGACACGTAATTTTCTTTTGCCGCGTTATCAATAAAATACGACGACACAGTGCGTTGAAATATCGTGTGACGTCACGGTCGGTGTGCTACACTTTATACTGACAAAGTGACGTCACTAGCCCCCACTCCCGAACATTGATGCGCTTTATCTTTGTAAATTTTTATTTATTTGGTAAAGCAAGAAATATGAACCTAATATTATTCGATAATCTCACTGACGGATTAAATAGAATTATCATTTTTCTAACCAGGAAACATCCTTATTATGTATCTTTTGAATGTTTAAGAGAAATTGTGAAATTTGAAGTTATTATATTTACATTTTAGTATGTGCTTAGTTGCCTGTTTGATTTTAACTTGATTCAAAACTCGTAATTTTTTTTTGTGGTGAGTTTTTAGTATTTCTTACCGGCAATATTATATTAATGATACGTCATAATAATATCACACTATTATACGAAATACCTACTCATACAAAAACGACACCTTTAGGCAAGAAACCACCGAAAGGCATTAGTCACACCAATATTTAAGGGTGGGGATGGTGACCGTGTCGAGAACTATAGGTCTATATATCTCACTCTCTCTCGTACTCACCACACTATCCAAAATTATGGAGAAGGTCCTGAAAAAAAGATTGCTTAGCTATCTTGAAAGCAACAACATAATTGCGCCAAACCAATACGGTTTTAGGAAAGGCGTATCAACAGAGGATGCTGTTCTTGAACTGACAAGCCAAATTGTTAAGAATCTTGACTCTAGGACTAAAACTATAGGTATATTTCTTGATTTAGCCAAGGCTTTCGACACGGTCTCTACTCCGATCCTTCTGTATGGTTTAGAAAGCTTGGGAATAAGAGACATCGCTCTGAACCTCTTTCGAGACTATCTAACAAACCGTAGCCAACGAGTTAAGGTAGAAAACTACATCAGTGGCGATGAGAATCTAACCTTTGGCGTACCACAGGGCAGCGTGCTAGGTCCCACCCTTTTTCTTCTATTTGTTAACATATTGTGCCAGCTGTCAATCCCAAACTGCAAGATACTCGTATATGCAGACGACACTGCGCTTATCATAAGTGGAGAAACATGGGAATCTGCACGCCACGCAGCAGAAAATGCTCTTAGCATAGTGATGGATTGGCTTGCATTAAATTTACTCACGCTAAACGTCTCTAAAACCCACTATGTCCCTTTCTCAGCGAACTCTGCTACACAGCCTAGTATGCCAGACACATGTTAAGGCCCATAGTTGTCACCCTACACTGACCCCTTGCAGCTGTCCTACTATACAAAGAAGCTCTTGTGTTAAATTGCTGGGAGTGCACATCGATAACACATTGAGTTGGGATAAGCATATCAGTGTGACAGTTGCGCGTGTTCGTAAGCTAATGTTTCCTATGAAAAAACTAAGAGGAGTAGTTGCCGACCGATTGTTAAAAACTATTTATTTTGCCTTGGCTCAGTCACTTCTTACCTATTGCATATCTGTCTGGGGTGGTACACTTAAAACGTATTTACTTCGCCTTGAGAGGGCACAAAGAGCTGTCTTGAAAGTCATGATTCACAAACCTTATCGGTACCCGACTACCCAGCTCTATAAAGACGTATCTGTACTCATTGTCCGACAGCTCTGTGCACTTAACATCACTTTACGTGTACACTCATCATTGAACTATAAACCAAGGTTACTGGCGCAAAATAAACGACGTAAAGATCCTGTATGCACCCCTGTCACCACCAAAACTGCTCTGGCGAGGCGAAGCTACCCGTGGCTTGGCAGTCACCTTTATAACATTATTAACAAAACTTGCAACGTACCAGGCCCCTCAGAAAGTATTGCGAAAAAAAGTTTTTATATATGGGAGACTGGCCAGTTATAATGTTTTTCGAAAATATGATTATTTATAAGTAAAAATAAGTAAGTTCCAATTTCAAAATTTCCCTCCACATTTTTTGCGAGTTAATTCAAAGTATTGTGTCTCACTGAAATATGGATCTGCGCCGGGAACATTTTAGAGCTATGATTTTATACGATTTCAAGTGTCGCCTGAAACCGGATGAATCGTACGATAGACTTCAAATGGCATTCATGGATGAAGGCCCTTCCAAGGCAACCGTGTATCGTTGGTATAACGAATTCAAGCGCGGTCGACCAACTTTGGGGGATGACGAAAGAAGCGGTCGCCCTTTGACGGCTGTTACCGAAGAAAACGTGCTAGCAGTGAAAAATTTAATCCAAGACAATAGGCGAATTACATATCAGGAGATTCAACACATATTGAAGATTGGATCGGGAAGCGTTCACGAGATTCTACACAGCCATCTTCGCGTGAGGAGGATAGTATCACGCTGGGTGCCGCACAACCTCACCGATGCTCAGAAGCAGGCCCGGGTGGAATGGTGCCGTGATATGCTTAACAAATTTGAAGCAGGCTCGTCTCGGCGTGTTTACGACATCGTTACAGGTGATGAGTCCTGGATTTATCAATACGACCCAGAAACCAAGCGCCAGTCGACTGTTTGGGTGTTTCAAAATGAGCCAACGCCTACCAAAGTGAAGCGATCTAGAAGCGGGGGTAAGATTTTGATCGCTAGCTTTTTTAATTTGACTGGCCACTTGGTATCAATTCCCTTACGGGATCAAAGAAGCATTAATGCCGAATGGTATACTACCAAATGTTTGCCAGAAGTTTTCTCTGTTATAAGCAACAAGCGACCAAACACAGGGCTCCGCGGGCTACTGCTCCACCACGACAATGCACCTGCGCACACCGCACTCAAAACGAGGGACTTCCTGGACAGCACGCCAGTCAAACTCCTGGGTCACCCTCCTTACAGCCCTGATCTAGCACCGTGTGACTTCTTTTTATTCCCAAAAATAAAAAATCAGCTCAAAGGGATACAATTTTCGTCGCCGGAAGATGCGCTGGCTGCGTTCGAGCAGGCTGTAAACGAGGTGTCTGCGGCGGACTGGAAAAAGTGTTTTGAAAACTGGTTTAGGCGCATGAATCTTTGTATAGAGGCTGGTGGAAAGTACTTTGAAAAGATTTAATAAAAATATATGTACGTATAGAACAATTTTTTTTAGTTTCGCAAAACTTTCTGAGTGTCCAACGTATATCCCTTACCTAGATTTAAATGTAAAACTGTAGTTAGTAGTTTTCTCCAAAAGTTAACCTACGATGAGACTGAACAACTCTTTGCAAAAAAATCTTATGAACGCATCTAAAATCAGATTTAAAGTGCTCCTTTATTATATATTATTTTATACTGTGTAATATTCCAAACACACAACCAAACACACACACACACTCAAACATACACTCACACACACACACACCCACACATACTCCTATTCCTTGTTTACATAAATTTTAATAAGTGTTATGTAGGTACTTATATTAAATTAAGGTTTTGCTTACCAAAACTACTACAAGGTGCAGCAAATTGTAAATGAACTGTGAGAGGAAGGCGCCTGTGTCTGTAACACAGTTTATACTAGCACAGACACAGACGTTCACTCTGTCTCAAATAATGTATAGTGTTGTACATCATAACATGGCGTTTTTATGTTTAATTGAGATGGAAAAATTGTATTTTGGCTTTTTTGATAATAAACTTTTATGTATTACTTATTTTATTTAGTACTCAGTTACCAAAATCTGATGAGTAGGTAAAGCTGCCTACACATTACTGTATCGTGTCGTGGCGTGGTGCTGATCATATCAATCTGTTCAACACTACGTCATATTATTATCATAAGGAGTCCTGTACCCATTCAAATGGGTTAGAAAGCGCCACGCCACGCCACTACACATAAGAATATACAAACAATTTAGACCGCTAAACTCAAAATTCTCCCAGCAGTCGGGTAATAAAAGGCACAGATACCAATCTAAAGCCACGCTGATTCGATAACAGTTTCATTTACCAATTCCAAATACGGTCTGTGGTACTTAAAATAAACATTAAATCTTACAATGTATGCACAAATTAAAACGCGGCATATTTCGAACAATCCGAATTAATTAATCGAACGAAATGAATTGAAAATCGTCAAGTTTAAAATTCGTTTTAATTTGCATTACTTGCATATTAAAATACCGTTAATTCTCGTTTCTTTTGGGGTTCTGAGGATCAACTAGGTGTTTTAAGCTAAAATGTCCATTTATTTTCGATGAATATTTAAGAGGGGACTCTAGTGAGACTTTCTCCATACAAACACATTCTGCTGTTTTCTTCGTGGATAATGCCTCTAGAGCAATGATTTTTTTCCATAAAATCTAGGTCTAATTAATACGTGCCTGTATCATTTCCTTTTTTCCAAAACATAATCACAAAAAGAAATATGACAATCCAAAAATCCGAAAAAAATGCCCGTTTTTACCGCCATGTTCAGAAGACTTTCAGACAAAATTTATAAGTTTTTAACAAAAAAAGAAATGATAGGAGCATAGATATACTTTTCCTCTAAATTTTGATATAAGAATTTTTTAGATCAGACCAGTTTTCATGAAGAAAACAGCAGAATACGAAACGTCTTTTAGTCAAAGTTTTTGTATGTAAAATCAGCCTGAGCTGCAGTTGTCCCTTTCGCACTTTTCGGGGTGAGGTTGGAAGTGACGCGACGGCAATAGTTTCTTCAAATACCTATTTTTCAAATTCCTGTTGACTAGAGTCCGCTCTTAAACCCTCTCGTTCCTTCTCCGTATGAGAAAAGGCTTTCAGACGTCTTCAGTAGATCAGTTACAGGCAGCTGTAAGCTAAGAAAAGCCTTGCTTTACTATTGTTAGTCAATTATTCTGTAATCAATTTGAAAGGTTCATTGAACTAACGCTTAACAATTCTTTATAAATTAGGTGAAATATAGAAAAACACAGAAACAAAACAGTGAAGAAAAGAAACAAGATATTTACGATGACTCTAACATTTAATGTGTTCTACTAAACTACGCCTTCTATATTTTCAGTAAGTTCTAATCCTTTTCTTCCAAAACAGACATAACTAGTGTGAAAAAAGACATTCCGGTTCTAATGAACTGAAAAAAAGAACAAAATAGTATTAAACAGCTGTTTAGTGTTCTGCTTCTCCAATATGATCAGAATTACATTAACAGAGAGTCGCACAACCACCATCAAAAATTAATTAACTTCTAACCATTTCAAAAATCTCGGTGATTACCTGATAAAAAGTGATTTTATGAAGGTTCCAATTTAAAAGTATATTGCTTACCCAAGTAAACGTCGGCAAAGACAGCGTAATAGTGCCAAATATGTAGATAGGCATGCGTTGACTAAGTGCCATGTTGAATATTCTCACGTTGGTCTTATGTGTTCTGTTGAAGATGTACCATTTCTCCGTGACCGCCTTCTCCAATGCTTCACACTGCAATTATTACGAATACAAGATTTTATAAGTTGACTACAGGAATTGAAGAAAGAGTAAGAATAGATAAGGAGAATAGGAAAGATTTTAGGAATAAAAGATAATAATTATGGATACAGAAGGAGTGAGTATCAAAGAAAAGAATACAAAAATCATACCTAAAGAAGGTTTTATAGCGAATCAAGTAGGAAAGATCGAAAGGATATGCTAAAGTGAATATGACAGCTGATAGAGGAATGAACTACAAATGATTTAATTGGGGATGTTTTTCAAATTTTAATGGTACCAGGTAATAATAGTGACAGTGTGGAAAGGACCTTCCACAATGAGGACCAATAACATGTTGTATGCCACGAGAGTCCACTGGATGCAAGAAACAGAGGACCTGTTAAAGAGGCGACGCTTGGAAGGTCCTATTTTCATCAATGCAAGTTTTACAGCCGAAATCATGATCCTTCAAAAAGTTACCACTTACCTCGTTCTCAACTTGCTGTCCCATCAAACAGAACATAAGTACAACAAGTATAAAGCAAAACTCGTGAACATAATACTTCATCGTGTCCAATGATAATTTATTCTGAAACCGAAACTTTATGGTTAATGAAACAGAAACTAGTTGCTTGATGAAACAAAAAGTTGAACTGCGGCAAGCGATGTAACTGAATATTAGAATATATCAGTTTCTCCTTGTACTTGTAGCGAAGTTTGTTTTGTGATAGCTTTTGAATTAATTTTTTCTTTTGTATATCTTGCAGCGCAAGAACGGATATTTTCTTTATCAATGTTACATTAATAGCATCGAGCATCATTGAAAGCGTTTTTTTATTTTTGACATTTCTATGCCAAATACTTGCTGAATTATAATGAAAATTGTAGATGGTGGATTATGATAATTTTGAAAGTTATATGGCATATTTGTGAAAATGCTATTTTATTTATTTTACTAGCGACCCGCACAGGCTTCGCACGGGTAGTAGAGCATATTACGTGTATATGTTTAATCTTAATATAAGAACCTATCTACCATACACAAAACAAAAATGCGACCTTGATATTTTACTTTAAAACAATTCACTGTGTTAAACAAAACCAACACAATTGCAACCTTTCAATAACACCCAAAAAGAAAAGAAATACTTATGCCTCCAGTCGTCACCTAATTGCAAAAACTGCAAAATTATTTAATATTCGCTTCAAAAGTCTGTTTATTAAAGAGATATGCGTGCGATATCGCTCGGCTTATTAGCAACAATAGCAACAGCGGGCAACAGCGATTTATTTTAGCGCGCGTTAGTTTTTATTTTGCGATAACTCCTAAGATACTTATATAAATTATTTGGTGTAAAGAATTATCACAATGTCGATGACATTTTTAAGATAACTAACGTATTTAATTTGATAAGGATTAATACTGTATCCGTCTAATTAGCTTTCCAATTACCGCATTGTACGTGATCATTTTTTAAGAAATTAGAATGGGTTTGGTAAACTATCCTTAAAATATAGATATATTCCATTCTGTAGATCTATAAAAGAGGAATATTGCCACCATATATTGTTTTGTTAATCTCAAAGGAATAAGGGAGCGTTTTGATGGAAGATCCCTGGCGTCTTGATTTTTCCCTTAATTTATTTCAATCGATTGATACAAAAATACGTTAACCTTCCTCATGAACCACTCTGTCTATTAGTGAAAATTGTATGAAAATCCATTGAGTAGTTTTTGAGTTTATCGCGAACAGACAAACAGACAGACGCGGCGGGGGCTGGGGTTGACAAACTAGGGGTGTTTGGCGCCACAACTAACCGTGCCCTGTTCCGCGCTTACCTATCGAGAGGAATTTCGACCGTTTACGGTGGGTAACGGGACGATGTTTCGAGTGAGGATGTGGCGTGGCGTGTGTGGATGTGTGTTTTACTGGTGTAGTAAAAAGTAGATTAAGACACAGAATGAGAGGTGTGCGAAACAGAGGCGGACACGTGGAACATGAATTATAAATGTAGACTTTCTATAAAATAGTAATAAACGTCATTTTGTACCATTTGGATTATTTTATTTTGTTTTCTGACCCATGTGATAAATTTTGACGCGTAGATACCGTTATTTTTTACTACTACCTGGGAGTCTTTTATCAAAGTTTTTCTAAATATTCTGATAATACCCTAGTAGCTTTTTATACCTTGTTGGATAGGTAATGAAACGCAGATATTTTTAAGCACATCTGCAATATGACTGTTATAGACATTATTTAAATATAATTGAGGGATTTTTTTTATTTTGCAATTGATTTGTTATTAAAAAACTCCTTAACTGATTAATATGACTTGGATTCCAGAAATTGTTTTACTTTATTAATAAATATATTTGTTTTGTTTATTTCTCTAATATCATTTGGCAGTTTGTTATAATTTTTTATGGACATTACTAAAGGGCTGGTTGAGTGCATTTTCAGTCGGGATTGAGGTATGTTTATTTTGTTTTTGTTGTGTCTAAAATTGAATCTTGTTTGTGTTGCTTCGCAAGTTGTGTAAAAATCTGGATGTTTTCTGACTAATTTACATAATTCTAGGATGTATAAACAGGGAAGCGTGAGTATTTTGTGTTTTCGGAAGTGTGGTTTGCAGCTATCCATTTGATCTATGTTGGTTATTATTCTAATTAACTTTTTTTGTAAAATAAATATGGTTTGTGAATCTGTACTGTCACCCCACATCATGATCCCATAGCTGAGCCACGCCTGGGCATATGCATAGTAGGTGACAACTGCAGTCTGCAGGTTTGTAGTTTTTTTTTAATTTCGCGCAAGGCATATGCAAATTTTGATAGTTTGGCTCTTATTTTCTGTACACGGGATTTCCAGTTTAAGTGGGTGTCTATAGTAGAGTCTATTTAAATCTCTGATGCTATACCGGAGTGAGACCCACAATCTTACAGCATGGACAGAGAAGGAATAGAAATAAGCCGGCTATCCGCTATCTTTGATTTTAGTTCTGTCAACAAAAACAAACTGTGGAAAAGACACCAGGGTGTGAGTGTCATGAGAATAAACAAAATTCTAGAAGAACAATGCTCGCGGGCTGCTACAAGGTGTGACCCGCGGGTGACAAACTTGAGAAGCTTGGCGCCACAACTGACCATGCCGTGTTTGACGCTTAACTCTTGAGAGGAATTTCGACCGTTTACGGTAGGTGTCGGGACAGAGGGTGACAGGGTCCGCATCAGGTCATGCGGGCCATTACCTGGCCGGGGAAGTGTGATGAATTACACAAGCACTCCAGCGCCCAGGTCAGTCTGCGTGAACTTAGCAGATCATTTTCCAGCAGAGCATAAAAAAATGTGAGTTCTAGTTGCATGCAGCATAGTTCTAGAGTTCTTGATACTTTTTGGAAATAGTTCTGGCATTTTTCCTAGAAAAAAAGTCACATGAAAATATGATCTGCTAACTTCCGGTAGCAGATCATTTTTTCCAAAATATGTTTTTTATGAGTGATTTAGGTGCGCAAAGATGAGTTCTGTAGTTCCTGATACATTTTAGAAATAGTTCTGCAGAATTACACACAAAAAAAAACATATTAAACTCCTAACAGAAATAATCCAATATGTTTTTTTAAAACAGACGTTACTTATATAAAACGACAATTGCCGTTTTTTCTTTTGTTTAAATAATAATAAGCTTAGAAGTTAAAGTTATAAAAATCAATAAAATAAAAGATATCGTACTCTCAAGCGCCAATAGCTTTGTTATAACCGTGCAAAAGCAAAAAACCAAGAAAATATTCAGTGTTCGATACAACAAAATCAAAACATAAAACCTAACTGTAATCAGGCCGAGAACACCTCCTTTTCTTATACACCTATATCAAGAATAGACGAAAACATGAAACAGGAAGCCAAAACCTTCACTCAAGTATCAGAAGTGCATGGTTGTATATTGAGATTAATAAAAATCAAGAAATTTTTCAGAGATCAATATAAAAAAAAACAAAAATAATATATCAGAGGTACTGAGGGCCAGGAACTCCTCGGTTTCTAATACACCTATATTGAGACTAGATATTAAAATGCATCATAAAGCTAGCACTTTAACTCAAGTATCAGCAGAGCATAGTTGAAGATCAAGATTAATAAAAATCAAGACATTTTTCATCGTTCGTAATAAAAATCCAAAAAAAAAAAACAGAAGTACTTAAAGCCGAGAACTCCTCGGTTTCTACTACAACTATATATGCACTTTACAAACGAAAGCTATTAAAAACCAGAACTGTCACTCAAGTATCAGCAGAGCATGGTTGAATATTAAGGTTAGCAAAGATCAAGAAATTTTTCAGTGTTAGTTATAAAAATCCAAAAAAAAAAAACAGAAGTACAGAGGGCCAAAACCTCCTCGGTTTCTACTAAGACGATATATGCACTTTATGAAAAAATGCTAAAGAAAGCCAGAACTCTCACTCAAGTACCAGCAGAGCATGGTTGAAGATCGAGATTAATAAAAATCAAGACATTTTTCATCGTTCGTAATAAAAATCCAAAAAAATAACTGAAGTACTGAAAGCCGAGAACTCCTCGGTTTCTACTACAACTATATATGCACTTTACAAACGAAAGCTACTAAAAACCAGAACTCTCACTCAAGTATCAGCAGAGCATGGTTGAATATTAAGGTTAGCAAAGATCAAGAAATTTTTCAGTGTTAGTTATAAAAATCCAAAAAAAAAAACAGAAGTACTGAAAGCCGAGAACTCTTCGGTTTCTACTACAATTATATATGCACTTTACAAACAAAAGCTATTAAAATCCAGAACTCTCACTCAAGTATCAGCAGAGCATGGTTGAATATTAAGGTTAGCAAAGATCAAGAAATTTTTCAGTGTTAGTTATAAAAATCCAAAAAAAAATGCAGAAGTACAAAGGGCCAAGTACTCCTCGGTTTCTACTAAGACGATATATGCACTTTATGAGGAAATGCTTAAGAAAGCCAGAACTCTCACTCAAGTACCAGCAGAGCATGGTTAAAGATCGAGATCAAATAAATAAGACTTTTTTCAGAGTTCTTTATATACAAATCAATAAAAAAAAACAGAGATACAAAGGGCCGGGAACTCCTCGTTTTCTTATACACCTATATTGAGATAAGATGTTGAAATGCACCATAAAGCTAGCACTTTAACTCAAGTATCAGCAGAGCATAGTTGAAATCGAGATTAATAAAAATAAAGACACTTTTCATCGTTCGTAATAAAAATCCAAAAAAAAAAAACAGAAGTACTGAAAGCCGAGAACTCCTCGGTTTCTACTACAACTATATATGCACATTATAAATGAAAGCTATAAAAAACCAGAACTCTCGCTAAAGTATCAGCAGAGCATGGTTGAATATTTAGGTTAGCAAAGATCAAGAAATTTTTCAGTGTTAGTTATAAAAATCCAAAAAAAATAATTGAAGTATAGAGGGCCAAAAACTCCTCGGTTTCTACTAAGACGATATATGCACTTTACGAAAAAATGCTAAAGAAAGCCAGAACTCTCACTCAAGTACCAGCAGAGCATGGTTGAAGATCGAGATTAATAAAAATCAAGACATTTTTCATCGTTCGTAATAAAAATCCAAAAAAATAACTGAAGTACTGAAAGCCGAGAACTCCTCGGTTTCTACTACAACTATATATGCACTTTAGAAACGAAAGCTATTAAAAACCAGAACTCTCACTCAAGTATCAGCAGAGCATGGTTGAATATTAAGGTTAGCAAAGATCAAGAAATTTTTCAGTGTTAGTTATAAAAATCCAAAAAAAAAAACAGAAGTACTGAAAGCCGAGAACTCTTCGGCTTCTACTACAATTATATATGCACTTTACAAACGAAAGCTATTAAAATCCAGAACTCTCACTCAAGTATCAGCAGAGCATGGTTGAATATTAAGGTTAGCAAAGATCAAGAAATTTTTCAGTGTTAGTTATAAAAATAAAAAAAAAATGCAGAAGTACAAAGGGCCAAGTACTCCTCGGTTTCTACTAAGACGATATATGCACTTCATGAAAAAATGTTATAGAAAGCCAGAACTCTCACTCAGGTACTAGCAGAGCATGGTTGAAGATCGAGATCTAATAAATAAGAAATTGTTTCAGAGTTCTTTATAAAAGATCAATAAAAAAGTTCAGAGGTACAAAGGGCCAGGAACTCCTCGTTTTCTTATACACCTATATTGAGATAAGATGTTGAAATGCACCATAAAACTAGCACTTTAACTCAAGTATCAGCAGAGCATAGTTGAAGATCGAGATTAATAAAAATCAAGACATTTTTCATCGTTCGTAATAAAAATCCAAAAAAAAAAAAACTGAAGTACTGAAAGCCGAAAACTCCTCGGTTTCTACTACAACTATATATTCACTTTACAAACGAAAGCTATTAAAAACCAGAACTCTCACTCAAGTATCAGCAGAGCATGGTTGAATATTAAGGTTAGCAAAGATCAAGAAATTTTTCAGTGTTAGTTATAAAAATCCAAAAAAAATAATTGAAGTACTAAAAGCCGAGAACTCTTCGGTTTCTACTACAATCATATATGCACTTTATGAAAAAATGCTAAAGAAAGCCAGAACTCTCACTCAAGTACCAGCAGAGCATGGTTGAAGATCGAGATTAATAAAAATCAAGACATTTTTCATCGTTCGTAATAAAAACCCAAAAAAAAAATCTGAAGTTCTGAAAGCCGAGAACTCCTCGGTTTCTACTACAACTATATATGCACTTTACAAACGAAAGCTTTTTAAAACCAGAACTCTCACTCGAGTATCAGCAGAGCATGGTTGAATATTAAGGTTAGCAAAGATCAAGAAAATTTTCAGTGTTAGTTATAAAAATCCAAAAAAAAAAACAGAAGTACTGAAAGCCGAGAACTCCTCGGTTTCTACTACAACTATATATGCACTTAACAAACGAAAGCCATTAAAAACCAGAACTCTCACTCAAGTATCAGCAGAGCATGGTTGAATATTAAGGTTAGCAAAGATCAAGAAATTTTTCAGTGTTAGTTATAAAAATCCAAAAAAAAAAAAGCAGAAGTACAGAGGGCCAAGAACTCCTCGGTTTCTACTAAGACGATATATGCACTTTATGAAAAAATGCTAAAGAAAGCCAGAACTCTCACTCAAGTACCAGCAGAGCATGGTTGAAGATCGAGATTAATAAAAATCAAAACATTTTTCATCGTTCGTAATAAAAATCCAAAAAAAAAACAGAAGTACTGAAAGCCGAGAACTCCTCGGTTTCTACTACAACTATATATGCAATTTACAAACAAAAGCTATTAAAACCAGAACTATCACTCGAGTATCAGCAAAGCATGGTTGAATTTTAAGGTTAGCAAAGATCAAGAAATGTTTCAGTGTTAGTTATAGAAATCCAAAAAATATAAAAGCAGAAGGACAGACGGCCAAGAGCTCCTCGGTTTCTACTAAGACGATATATGCACTTTATGAAAAAATGCTAAAGAATGCCAGAACTCTCACTCAAGTACCAGCAGACCATGCAGATCGAGTTCTAATAAATAAGATTTTTTTTCAGAGTTCTTTATATAAAAATCACAAAACATTTTCAGAGGTACATAGGGCCGGGAACTCTTCGTTTTCTTATACATCTATATTGAAACTAGACGATGAAATGCACAATGCAGCTAGCACTTTAACTCAAGTATCAGAAGAGCATGGTTGAATATTGAGATTAATAAAAATCAAGAAAATTTATCAGAGTTCAATATAAAAAAACTAAAATAATATATCAGAGGTACTGAGGGCCGGGAACTCCTCGGTTTCTTCTAAGACGATATATGCACTTCATGAAATTTTTTTATAGAAAGCCAGAACTCTCACTCAGGTACCAGCAGAGCACGGTTGAAGATCGAGATCAAATAAATAAGATTTTTTTTCAGAGTTCTTTATATACATATCAATAAAAAAGTTCAGAGGTACAAAGGGCCGGGCACTCCTCGTTTTCTTATACATCTATATTGAGATAAGATGTTGAAATGCACCATAAAGCCAGAACTCTCACTCAAGTACCAGCAGAGCATGGTTGAAGATCGAGATCAAATAAATAAGATTTTTTTTCAGTCACTAAACCTTTTCAGAGGTACAGAGGGCCGGGAACTCTTCGTTTTCTTATACACCTATATTGAAACTAGACGTTGAAATGCACAATGCAGCTAGCACTTTAACTCAAGTATCAGAAGAGCATGGTTGAATATTGAGATTAATAAAAATCAAGAAATTTTCCAGAGTTCAATATAAAAAAAACTAAAATAATATATCAGAGGTACTGAGGGCCGGGAATTCCTCGGTTTCTTCTAAGACGATATATGCACTTCATGAAAAAATGTTATAGAAAGCCAAAACTCTCACTCAGGTACCAGCAGAGCACGGTTGAATATCGAGATCTAATAAATAAGAAATTGTTTCAGAGTTCTTTATAAAAAAATCAATAAAAAAGATCAGAGGTGTAAAGGGCCGGGAACTCTTCGTTTTCTAATACACCTTTATTGAGACTAGACTTTGAAATGCACCATAAAGCTAGCACTTTAACTCAAGTATCAGCAGAGCATAGTTAAAGATCGAGATTAATAAAAATCAAGACATTTTTCATCGTTCATAATAAAAATCCAAAAAAAAACAACAGGCTTACTGAAAGCCGAGAACTCCTCGGTTTCTACTACAACTATATATGCACTAAATAAACGAAAGCTATAAAAAACCAGATCTCTCACTCAAGTATCAGCAGAGCATGGTTGATTATTAAGGTTAGCAAAGATCAAGAATTTTTTCAGTGTTAGTTATAAAAATCCAAAAAAAAACAGAAGTACTGAGGGCCAAGACCTTCTCGGTTTCTACTACAACGATATTTTTTCTTTATGAAAAAATTCTATAGAAAGCCAGAACTCTCATTCAAGTACCAGCAGAGCATGGTTGAAGATCAAGAGCTAATAAGGAAGAATTTTTTTCAGAGTTCTTTATTTATAAATCACAAAACATTTTCAGAGGCACAGAGGGCCGGGAATTCTTAATTTTCTTATACACCTATATCGAAACTAGACGTTGAAATGCACCTTATAGAATTAGAATTTTATTTATTTGTAAGAATGTAGTTTTACATAGTATGGTGTTAATATTTTTGTTAGTTCTATACATTCTACCACTAATATATATATAAATGGTGTACAAATATTTAATTGTCATTAACTTATAAAGAAATAGTAAAATAAATAAATTAAAAAAAAACCTTTTATTTCCATATCCTAATTTTGTACATTTTAAATTTTGTTAGTGTTTATTAGTAATTTGCTTATTTACTCATTGTTAGTATTGTTAGTATTTGGATTTGGGATATGGACGCCTACTTGGGTAAAGGTCTCCTCCACCTTCTTCCACGACTCTCTCTCTTGGCCTAGGATCAACCAGTCTTTTCCTACTCTTTCGATTATGTCATCAGCCCACCGTCTATTAGGCCTTCCCACCTTCCTCTTGCCTGCTGGCCCTTTCCATCTCATAGTCTGTATAGTCCATCTGCCATCGGTATAGCGCGATATGTGGCCGGCCCATTGCCACTTAAGCCTCAAGGCTTGTGTGAGTGCATCAGTTAGCTTGGTTTTTCTTCTTATTTCATCACTTTTTATTTTATGTATTGTTCTTATTTTCAGCATACTTCTCTCCATAGCCCTTTGAGTTAATTGGATTCTATTTTTAGTTCTATTGGTATAGACCCACGTTTGGCAACCATACAATAGACAAGGCAAAAGACAGGTATCAAAAACTACTTTTATACCATTCCCCCTCTAAAAAGCTTATTTTATTCACTGAAAACAGTGAATAAAAAGCATTTTAATCACTGTTTTGGTTTTTGAATTTGGAACACACCAATGTATTAGACGTCCATCTCAATGCTATGTAACCTCCTTGCGCCTCCTTGCGCAAAAAATACTCGATACACAAATTCCTTCTTCGATTTTAATTTTGAGTTTGTTATTTAGGATTTTAATAATAATTTTGATTTTAGTCTAAGATATTTATTGAGTACTTGTTTGGATTGTAATTCTTATATTAATTGCATAGGTATTTAATTAATTATAATTATGTAACGTAACGGAGGTGGTCAGTGACCCCTGAAACACAGGTGCTGTTACCTAGCTCAGGGGTCAGGGTTTCACATTTTATGTAAATTTTGAAGGTAAAAACCATTCATTTATTTATTACTCGTAATATTCCTTGTGCTTTTCGCTTAAATCTTTCTTTTTCTCGAAGTCATGGTATAAAATATAGTATGCAACTCTTGAATAAAACGGATTTATATCGAGGACCATGAATCACTCGCGTCGCTCATGATTCTAACACTTGAATCACTCGCTATGCTCGTGATTCAGTCGTTAGAATCCTTCACTTGCTCTTGATTCATCTATGGCCCTCGCTTTAAATCCGTCTTTTATTCACTAGTTGCATAATATACTATTATACTATTCCCCCTCTAAAAAGCTTATTTTATTCACCGAAAACATTGAATAAAAAGCACTTTTAATCACTGTTTTGGTGTTTGAATTTGGAACACACCAATGTATTAGACGTTCATCTCAATGCTATGTAACCTCCTTGCACCTCCTTGCGCAAAAAATACTCGATACAAACTTCTTGTGCAGAGAATATTTGACTTTCAAACTCCTTTTTCGATTTTAATTTTGAGTTTGTTAATTAGGATTTTAATAATGATTTTGATTTTAGTCTAGGATATTTATTGAATACTTATTTGGATTGTAATTCGTATATTAATTGCAATAGTGTTTAATTAATTATAATTATGTAACGTAACGGAGGTGGTCACTGGCCTCTGAAACACAGGTGCTGTTACCTAGCTCAGGGGTCAGGGTTTCACATTTTATCTAAATTTTGAAGGTAATAAACCATTTATTTATTTATTACTCGTAATATTCCTTTTGCTTTTCACTTAAATCTTTCTTTTTCTCGAAGTCATGGTATAAAATATAGTATGCAACTCTTGAATAAAACGGATTTACATCGAGGGCCATGAATCACTCGCGTCGCTCATGATTCTAACACTTGAATCACTCGCTATGCTCGTGATTCAATCATCATGAATCACTCCCTACGGTCGTGATTCAGTTGTTAGAATCCATCACTTGCTCGTGATTCATGTATGGCCCTCCCTTTAAATCCGTCTTTTATTCACTAGTTGCATAATATACTATTTTCATTCTTATAGGATAATCTCCTTTTAATATTTCTTTAAGTGTCCAGTATTTTTCACGTTATATTAGCTCTTCTATCAACTTCCTCTTCATTACTTTGTTTGCTGAATGATAGTTGTTTGCCAAGATATATGTAGTTGTTGACATATTCTATTTCTTTTCCTCCGGCTGTAATTGGTAATTTTAGACTATTTGCCATTATTTTGGTTTTAGTTGTATTTTCATCTCTAAGCCTACTTTGCAGCTTACTTGGTCTAGAGAATTTATCATTCCATCCAGTTCCTTTGCAGTTTCGGCTAGCACTACAATGTCGTCTGCGAATCTGAGATGATTTAACCAACGTCCATTAATCAGTATTCCTTTGTTTTGCCAATGTAACTTTTGGAATATGTTTTCCAGCACAGCACAGTTTTGGGGATAATGGGTCGCCCTGTCTGACTCCTCTTTCTATTCTTATTTCTATTCCTCTAGTTTCGAGTTTAACCCGGCTTATGCTGTTAGTGTATATATTCTTTATTATTTTAATGTATTTTACATCCACATTGAGCATTTTTAGGGTGTTCCAGATAGCATTGTGGCTAATACTGTCGAAAGCTTTTGTGTAACCAATGAATGCCAGATAGAGAGGCCTGTTGTATTCTTTGTATTTTTCCATAACCTGGTCCAGTGCTTGTCTGTGATCTGTTGTGCTGAATCTTGAGCGAAAGCCAGCTTGTTCGACTGGTTGTGCCCTATCAATTTCCTCGCTTATCCGTTTCAGAATGATTGATGCAAAGAGTTTGTAGATGTTTCCCATTAAGCTGATTGGTCTATAGTTCCCAATGTCTAATGGGTTGCCATTTTTGTACAGTAAGATTATGTCCGATGAGCACCATTGTGTTGGGATAGTCCCCGTGTCAAGTATCATGTTGAACCATTTTGAGAAGTGGTTGATTAGGATAGGTGCCCCTACTTTTAAGGCTTCGTTTGTTATGCCATCAGAACCTGGACTCCTATATGATTTTAGCTGTTTTATATGTTCGTATATGTGTCTTTCATCTATTGGCTTAACTATTTCACTGCAGGGCCTGCAGTCTCGACATAGCTAACGATCGTTACGTTAAGTAACATTCGTTAACTCTTACCACAAAATAGTAAGTATACAGAAGGGCCACTCCCGCCATTTGGAAAATTTACAGCTAAAGTTGACAGATTCACTAGGGTTGTAGTGTTCGTGATATTAAATGGATATTTGATGCCCTGTCTACCCTCTAAGGCATGTAAGCATGATATGATGTATGTTTAGACGAATCTATGTATTTATGTTTGTAACTTGGGCAACCTACCATTTTTTTTTTATTCGGAATCAATATAGTAGCAACCCTAGTGAATCTGTCAAGTTTAGCTGTCAATTTTCCAAACGGCGGGAGTGGCCCTTCTGTATACTTACTATTTTGTGGTAAGAGTTAACGAATGTTACTTAACGTAACGATCGTTAGCTATGTCGAGACTGCAGGCCCAGGTAGTATTATTATCCATTTCACCATCTGACTCACAGTCTTCTTCCCTTTTTTTGTACAGTTCTTGGTAGAAATTCGTAGCTTGTATTATAACATCTTGCCTTGTTTTTGTTTCTTTGGATTTGCTTTCTAATTTGTGTATCCAGGTTTTGCATAGGCTTAGCTCTTTGAATGCTTTCTTTGTACTTCTAGATTTGTTCAGAATTTTCGTTATTATATTTTCTCGGTGATTCCAGTAGTCTTTCTTGATAGATTAATTTGTTTTTTTTTTGTATATTTTGCTTAATCTTTCCTTTTTGTCTTTGTTATTATTCTTTTGGAATATTAATTCGTTGCGCCTCTTTATCAGTGCTATAGTTTCTTTACAAAATATTTTGTGCTCTTTATTCTTACTATGCTCTTTTTTGTTTACATACATAAACTCATGCCTTTTTCCTTTTTCTCTTTTTAGGGTTCCGTAGCCAAATGGCAAAAAACGGAACACTTATAGATTCGTCATGTCTGTCTGTCTGTCTGTCTGTCTGTCCGTCCGTATGTCACAGCCACTTTTTTCCGAAACTATAAGAACTATGCTGTTGAAACTTGGTAAGTAGATGTATTCTGTAAACCGCATTAAGATTTTCACACAAAAATAAAAATAAAACAATAAATTTTGGGGGTTCCCATACTTGAATCTAAAATTAAAAATAATTTTCTTCATCAAACCCATACGTGTGGGGTATCTATTGATAGGTCTTCAAAAATAATATGTTGGTTTCTAAAATCATTTTTTTCTAAACTGAATAGTTTGCGCGAGAGATTCTTCCAAAGTGGTAAAATGTGTGTCCCCCCCCCTGTAACTTCTAAAATAAGAGAATGATAAAACTAAAAAAAATATATGATGTACATTACCATGTAAACTGCCAGCGAAAATTGGTTTGAACGAGATCTAGTCAGTAGTTTTTTTTTAATACGTCATAAATCGTAAACCGCAATTTACCAAGTACGGAACCCTTCGTGCGCGAGTCCGACTCGCTCTTGGCCGGTTTTATTTGTTTGTTAGGCTGTAAATTATAGCTTCTTCCAGAGTGGCATAGTAGGTCTGAGGGCTTGTGATTCCTTTAGATCGGTCTTCAATGAGGTTCATAAGACAATGTTGGTAATGGTTTATTTCATCTTGTGTTTCTGGAATTTTAGGTGGGGTTTTAAAATGTTTTCTGCTCTTTTTCAGAATGCTTAGAGAGAGTGTAACTCGCAGTAGTCTGTGGTCCGATGGATACTTTATGTTTAATACTTCATAGTTCAATACTAGTTTAGGGGTGTTTGTCATTATAAAATCTATTTCATTTTTAATATTGTTGCCCGGTGATATCCATGTCCACTTTCTATTAAGTCTTTTTTTGAAGTAGTTATTAATTATGGATAGTCTGTATTCATATGCATAATCTATCAGGCGCTCTCCTCTTTCATTTCGCTTTCCAATCCCATGCTTCCCCATGATGAGATTTCCTTCTTTTCTGGGTTGCCCAATTTTCGCATTGAAGTCTCCCAATACTATTATTTTATTTATCATCGGCTAATGCATGTGCTTCCTTGAGATTGTTATAAAATTCTTGCATTTCTGATTCACTGGTTTTTTCCGTTGGAGCGTATGCCTGGATTATTGAGATATTCAGCTCACCAAGATTCAGCTGTAATAATGCTACTCTTTCTGAAATACCAGTGAAGTTTTTTATTTTATCTTTAAGTACCTTTTTTATTAGGAATCCTACCCCATATAAGCCTCTTGTTTGACCAATGTAGCAGAAAATATAGTCTGGGTACTCTTCTATGAAACAGCCCATTCTTCTTACCTCTGAAAGCCCCTATTTGTCACAATTTATACTTTCAAGTGCATAAGTTAATTCAAAATATCTTTCTCTTGACGATAGAGACCTCACGTTGTAAGTGCAAATTTTTAAACATTGTTCATGTGTGTATTTTAATTTGTAACTTGATCTGTTGTTTATAGATGGAGGGTGGTGGTCTAATTCTCCGCGATGACCAGTCGGCTTGGGAAATGTATTGATTTTATTCATTGATGGTTCTACTAGCTTACTTATTGTTGTGTTCCGGGGGCTGATGACCTCATCCTAGTTTTTGTTCTCTGATACTGGCATTTTGGCTGTAAACGAGTCATTAACTTAGTACATAATTAATTTTAAGATTTGCGATTTACAGTAGGTCCAATATGAATTAGTATTATTAAAATTAGATAATTGTTACTTTAAAATGTCAAAATTAAGTTCATGTCATCTTGGATTTTTACAAAATTCCATATATTTGCCAATGTCATAAAAGCAATTATCTAATAGCCAACTTGTCAGTTTTTTCTTGAACATGGGGATGGGAAGTTCCTTAAATGCGTTAGGTAACCTGTTATACACCTGAATGGCATTAACATAAACATTTCTCCTAAATATTTGCTATCTACATTAAGGTACATTTAATTCATATTTGTACTTATTTCTAGCAATAGCCTGCTTGCGACTG
The DNA here is from genome assembly GCA_949775005.1 of Orthosia gothica. Lineage (NCBI taxonomy): Eukaryota > Metazoa > Arthropoda > Insecta > Lepidoptera > Noctuidae > Orthosia > Orthosia gothica. The sequence continues at coordinate 10,627,702 of OX459052.1, forward strand.
ACTTCTGATTGCATGCGAAAATAGTGCGGATATTTTTTTACAAGCATACATAGTTCTTTGATATACATGCAGGGTAAAGGTAATATGTGTAGTTTTTTAAATAAAGGTTTACAGCTGTCCAAAAACCAGACGCCAGATATTGCCCTAACACACTTCTTTTGTACCCGAAATGCCATTAAAATTTCAACTGAATTGCCCCATAGTATCAGACCATATGATAGCACAGACGATACGTATCCGTGATATGCAGTGAGTAATTGATGTGCGACTGCCAGTTACAGTTCTGATCCACTATTATGCCCAAGAATTTTGTGTTTACTACTTGTTCTAGGATACTGTCTTCATATTTTATACTAAGAGTCTGAAAGTTTGATTTATAAGTTTGAAATTGAATTATTTTTGTTTTATTTATATTGATTTTTAAATTGTTGTTATTAAGCCAAATTATTATGTCTTTGATTGCTTCATTAATTTCCTGTTCCAATTTATTTATTACATTTTATTATTAGTGTTGTATCGTCAGCAAATAAGATTGTTTCGTGGCGAGTTGCTTTGGGGAGGTCATTAATATAAAGCAGAAATAAAAATGATCCTGTTACACTACCTTGGGGTACTCCTACTGCATTAGTTTTAAAGTTAGATTTATATTCTACTTTGGTTCCATTAACGATTTTTGATGTTTGCACACATTGACGCCTATCACTTAGGTAAGATTTAAGCAAGTCATTCGCTTGGCCCCTTATGCCATATTTATCTAATTTATTTAGTAATAGCTTATGATCAACGAAATCAAAGGCTTTACTCATGTCCAGGAAAATAGCTACTACAGGTATGTTGTCATTCATCGCCTCAGTTATTATCTTTATTAAATTAAAACAAGCTAAAGAGGTTGTGCAATTTTTCCTGAATCCAAATTGCTCCCGCCTTAGTAAATTATAATTTTCCACATAGTCATATAGCCTTTTTAACATCGTTTTCTCAAATATTTTTGATATTACAGGTATTAAGGTTATAGGTCTATAGTTCGTCATGTCCGATTTATCACCATTCTTAAATATTGGCTTGACTATTGAGTTCTTTAATGCGCTCGGGAACATGCCTTCTGAAAACGATACATTAATTAAGTATAGCTCATCGGTTTGCATAAGTGATTATCACAAGCTTTTATAATTTTGGTACTTATTTCGTCAAACCCGACAGACGCAGTATTTTTTTTTATTTTTATTATCCTGAATACTTCTATAGCATCGGTAGGATTTAGGAATATTGTGTTATTGTGATCAATGTCCATAGTTTTATTTATAGCGTCAATTTTATACGTAAATCCATTAATATTTGTCAATTTTATATAGTATTCGTTAAACATGTCACAATTTTTTTGAGGGTCGGTGATATTGTTTGTTTTTAATACTATTTGTTTTATGTCATTACTTTTTTGTGTGTCACCAATTGTTTTATTGATAATATCCCAAGTAGCCTTGCATTTGTTTTTCATATTCTGAATATATCTTTTGTTGTTTATTTGTTGAGATTTATTGATACAACGTTTAAGTACGTCACTATACATTTTAGACCTTTTTGTTAATCTATTTTCGTATGAATAGTTTTTAAATTTAAATACCTAACGTTTCCTTATACATGACCTTTTTAAACCTTTCGTCAACCACAGCGTATTTCTTTTTTCATTCGGACTTTTTATTTTTTGTAAGGGAAAACATAGTTTATAAAACAGTTGTAATGTCCCATGGAATACCTGAAGTGCATCTTCCAAATTATCCATATCATACATGTCAGAGAATGAAAGCGCAGTAATACAGTCACAAAACCTTTTTATGTTTTCTTCATGATAGTCCCTTTTGAACTCAAACCAACTTAGCATAGATTTAGGTTCATAGCTAGCACTTTAACTCAAGTATCAGCAGAGCATGGTTGAAGTTAGAGATTAATAAAAATCAAGACTTTTTTTGTTTTTTGTTACATACGAAGGTATAAGTACGACGTGGGTCGATTGTTGTAAATATTGTAGAATAACTTAAGTAGGTAATTTGCAACTATTATGACCCGTAAATTCGCCAGCAGGTGAAGCTTGGATTTACAGCTTACTTCTTTTGTTAATGTTTTGTTGTTTTGTTAATTCTAATAATATTTCTAAGTGTTATGTTTAGGGCGCACGGTTGGCGCAGTGGTTGAGCGATTGACTGCTGCGCTGCGTGTCGCGGGTTCGATTCCCGCACGGAACAAATATGTGTATGACCTACAGATAGTTGTTCCGGCTCTGGGTGTTGTGTATGTGAGTTTATATGTTTGTAAACGCACCCACGATACAGGAAGAAATTCCTAGTGTGGGGCAAAGTTTTTTAAAATAAATAAAATAAATAAATAAATATGTTTTGTTATTATTGTTGAGTATCGTTAATAATGTTAAGTGTACGTACGTGTAAGTTTAGATATTATTGAGTTAGCCTTTGAGTTTTGTTTTTTGTCGTTAATTGTTTTGTTTGTTTGTTGTATTTTAGATTTTAGTAACCACTGAGGTTTTAAAAAAAATGCCGGAAAAAACACCATATTATAAAATTTATCTAAGGCAAATTCTATCGGACGGTAACTGTCGCACCATTGATGAAAATGGGCGTGTGTATCCACCTTCCCATGCTGTCTATCAAATGGTTTCGAAATTAATGGCGGACAAGGGGTCCATAATAACGCCTAAACATGTCCATAATATAATACCCGAAATGTGTGCGGACCAGACCGTAGATACGAGTGCTCAAATAACCAGTTTAACTTTACTGAAGTTAAACTTGGTTATTGTTCAAGAGAAATGGGAAAATATTAAGCCACATCAAAAACTCTACGGTAAGAGACTGTACTGGAAATTGCGTCAAGGATGGGCCGATGTTATAACTGAAGCTTTGTGGGTGCACACGCGATTTTTTGCACACTGATAAAGAGGCCTTCAAAAGGTGTAGATGTTATAGTTCAGTGTAAGTTTGAAGGCATTAAAAGCACCCTACATTCGGGCAATAAAAGAAGACAGTTGAGAGGAGCACGTCACCAGGCAGTTGCGGATTACCTTATTGACGGAGGTAAAGATGCGGTTACATGGTGAAGAAATGAAGCCGGCCGCATAACGAAATTCGGCGGTAAAAATCCCCCAATTCTCCCTACGAACGAAGTTGTTCGCAAAGCCAAAGAACAGCGGCTATTAAGTAAATATGGGTTGCAATTCGGAAACCCGTCGCTCAATTTACTTAATAGTGCTGAACATGGCAAGTTACTTGGATGTATACAATCTATAGGATTGTATAAATTCAACTGCATGTATTGGCTGCCCGAGCAAATGCAGATTTACATTGCCCGTTGCAAAAAAGATCCCAACGCAACACTAGCAATCGATGCTACTGGTGGCATATTTTTTATACCAGTGCGTGCCTATAACCGGAGGAGGTAGTGTACCAACTTTTCAAATGGTATCAGCAGATCAGCGAGCCATTATTGTTACAATTTTTTTAAGCCACATTCTAGCAGCAAATGCTCCGATCCCACCGATTGTAGTTACTGATTTTGGGTGGTGTTTGTTATTTGCGATATCGCAAATATTTGACCAGTGCGCCAGCTTTAATAATTATTTACAAAAATGATATGATTCCGTTGTAAATAAACCAACATCGTCGTCGTTGGACGTGTGTCATTTAATTGCAATGATTTTGCGATGGCCCAGCCATATAAGCGTTGCATAGGACAAGCCCACCAAATTACAAATTTGACAAGTTTAACCTACTTTTTGGAGTCAGTTCTTGTTGTGGCTTTGAGTAGATGTATCGGGTTGGGAGCGAATGGCAAACCTTTACCGTCAGTAGAACGTTTTTTTTTTTTTTAAATAGTCGGATAAAGGGAGTTTATAATATCAACGATGACGAAGAAAATGACGATGGCAAAGCTGATGAAGAAGACAGACATAAGTTCGACGATGAATTTGACGTTGAAGCGATAGAAGGTGTGACGGACAAATACGGATGGAAATCGTGGTGTAATACCTTATATAACGAAGCGGTTAAAATAGAAGAGCAGTCTTCGCACGGCGATACAATCAACGCATGTTACAGCGTTGATTTCGCAAAAAGGTTTAAAAGGTACCTTCTTCCTTACATACCTTTGTGGACCGCGATTATGGTTACAGTTTTTGGTAGAGGTGCACTGACCGCTACCTCCTCTGCAGTCGGGGCAGAAATTTTCCGATTTAAAGCATCTTGACTTAAGGGGTGAAATTCCAATGCGCATCGATCGTTTTGTGATGCAGCATCTAGAAAGACTGGATGAAAAAATTAAAGAGCGCAGCAACGCGTCTGATGGTGTACCTCAAAAAACTTGTAAAGAAGCAAAAACCACAGAGAAAATCCCAGAGGACTACCACCATTTAGATGTGGAGTCTAAAACTGCTCATTTAGCACAGTATCTTTTTAAAAAGGATCCTAGTTATTCCTGTCGCGTTGATTGTATTTGCGGTTATTCAAATACAAGAAATGGTATTTTGTGGGTAGTTGTACCAGTTACACTAATAAAAAAAACACTTGTGATAAAAAATTAATTTAATTTAATATAATAATATTTAAAGTAATTCTATGTCATATTTTAAGAGTTCATAAACAGTACCTGCTGGTGTAGCGTTATCTTTTCCCAATTTCTTCTCTATAAAACACTGTAAATTATCACTTCATCACCATGGATTCGTTAGCATGCACTTTGGGTGAACTAAAGGAGTTATTCCACACACGCATGTCCAACTTCGAAGCTGAACTGCAGAAGGCCCCTCCGTCACCTGTCACAAGTTCCAGCCTAGCAGCAGAATTCACCATGTTCCGGACTTTCATCTCGCAAGCTCTGAACAGCCTTCAGCGTCAGGTGGAGCTTCTGGCCCGAAATGTCGACCAAATAGAGATGCGAGGACGGAGGAAGATCCTGCTTTTGCATGGTGTGAATGAAGAGCCGAAGGAGGATACCGCCAAGGTGGTAGCTGAGGTGGTACGTAGCAAGCTGCAACTTGGTGAATTTACTGTTGCTGACATTAGCCGATGTCACAGAATGGGACGAGCAGTGGCGAATAAAACCCGGCCCATTCTGTTCAAGCTTGGCAGCCTCGCGGTCCGGGACAGAGTTTGGTTTTCTAAAGCCAAATTAAGGGCGTCAGGCGTCACCTTATCCGAATTCTTAACAAAAGGGCGGCATGATATATTCTTGGCTGCAAGGGAAAGATTCGGTGTTTCCAAGAGCTGGACTAAGGCGGCTTCCGTATATGTCCTTGGCCCCAACGATACGCGGCATCGGGTCGAATCTCTGGCTGAACTGGACAGGATTGCGCCGATTCCCAGTGAACCGGAGCAGAGTGATCCTAAAGCTGCAGTGCCAGAGTCTGTTCCGACCGCTGCTGCTACGAAGAGCGCCAGATTAAAGCGTGTTGCTGCTGTGAGGAAGTGATATCATCTTCGTGATATTTTACTGTAGGATCGGGTAATTTTAATTTTATTTTCTTATTTTGTTTTCCACCTTCACATAATTCTCTGATTGAAACTTCCAGTGTTTACAATTTTATTTCCGTCACAAATTGTCATTTGTCACTGTCACTATATAGTACTGTCAGCATAATGTCAATTTTCGTTTTTATGGGTGCGTTCCGTTTTATATAACGGCACACTTGTAAGCGTAATTTAGAGTATATGAGTATATTATTTATTGTGTTTCATTTTGATAAACTTTTTTAATTTTGCTCTTTTTATGTTATATACTTTAGTTCTGCTAGCTAGTGTTGCCCGGTCACTCGTATAAATGTTTGTTTTTTTTTTATACTTGTATTAACGCACCTGGCAGGTGAACTTGTTATTGGTTTTTAGTTTTAAGATAGGTTTATATATTATATTTATATTATTAATAGGAAATATTTATGTCGATAGATGGTTGCAGTGATAACAGTTTTTTTTCTTTGGCAAGCAGCGATGACAGTTTTGTAAGCATTCCTTCTCTGGCTGACAATCTTACAGCGCAGTTCTCTGATGTTCCGAAGAATTTTAACATTATTCATATCAATGCCCAGAGTATTCCGGCCCATTTCCACGATATGTTGGCAAGTTTTGACTGTAAAAACATTCATGCTATCCTTGTATCCGAGTCATGGCTTAAACCTTGCCTCCCTTCAACTAGCTACTCTCTTCCCGGTTTCGTACTCATAAGAAACGACAGGGCGTTTGGTGGTGGTGGTGGTGTTGCCATATACCTCCGTGCGCACATTCCCTTCTCTGTAGTCCATGTGTCAGCGCAGCCGGCGCCATCAAATGCTGGTGAACACCTCTTTCTTGAAGTCGAACTACATAACTCGAAATTACTTCTTGGCGTCTATTACTGTCCTTCCTTACGCATCAATTTCTTTTCATCTTTTGAAAAACTCTTAGAACTTCTGGTCCCTTCTTACAGTCATAGTATAATCATGGGTGATTTTAACACTTGTCTCCTAAAAAAAGACCATCGCTCTTCTTCTCTCACTAATGTTGTAGCTTCTAGCAATCTTTCCATTCTGCCGCTAAGTGCTACTCACCATTTGCCTAACTGTACTCCTTCGCTTCTGGACTTGATTTTTGTCTCCTCTCCTGATCGCGTCGCTAAGCATGGCCAATGCTCAGCCGACGCTTTTTCGCATCATGACCTGATTTTTCTGTCATATAAAATTCGTCCTCCTAAGGCTAAAGCCAAAATTCTCATGCAACGCAATTTTGGTGGTATGAACGCTGATAGTCTTTGCAAAGATGCCAGCAGTATTGATTGGTCTCCTTTGTTTGCCTCTACGTCGGTGGATGAGCAGGTTAATGTCTTTACTACTAAACTCATCGAACTTTATGATGTTCATGCACCTGTACGAGCTGTTAAAGTGAGGCATTTTCCGGCGCCGTGGCTGACGGATGAGATCAAAAAGTTATTGCACAAGAAGGCTGCAGCAAAGTCTAAATATAATCGACGGCCTACTGATGCGAATAGGGACAAGTATGTCTCTATCCGCAAGCTCTGCAATAAGATGTGTAGGAATGCTAATCGCCAACACATTCATAACTCTGTCCAAAACGGAGACGCCTCCAAAGTTTGGAATTTTCTAAGATCATTGGGGGTCGGTAAAACTCGACAAGAGACAATTCCTAAAGATTTAGATATCGATGCATTGAATATGCATTTCACAGCTTCGTCCAATTTCGATAGGACAGTAAAATTGAATACATTGGATTATCTTTCATCTCTCCCGACTCCCAGATATGCTCCATTTGTTTTTAGTCAATTCTCCGCATGTGATGTTAAGAAAAGCATACTATCGATTACTTCCAATGCAGTAGGAAGTGACTGTATCAGCCGTAAAATGTTACTCCCGGTGCTGGACGTTATCCTTCCTGTCATTTGCCATATCCTTAACTTTTCTGCGTCTAGCGCTCTCTTTCCATCCTCATGGAAAGATGCGCAGATTATTCCTTTACCAAAAAAGTCCAATCCCTCATCCTTTTCTGAATTCCGTCCAATATCCATCTTACCATTCTTGTCCAAAGTCCTAGAAAGGTTAATTCATGATCAAATTAGCACTTTCTTAGCCAAAAATAATCTCCTCAATCCCTTCCAGTCCGGCTTCCGTCCTGGTCACAGCACCACTACAGCTCTTCTCAACATTACGGATGATATAAGGTCAGCCATGGAAAGCAGTAATCTGACGGTCTTGGCATTGCTGGATTTCAGTAATGCTTTTAATACTGTTGATTTCGACGTTTTGCTTGGCATTCTATGCTCTCTTAATATATCTCCATCAGTAGTTGACTGGTTTCGTAGTTACCTGTTTGGGCGCCGGCAACGTATAAGCATCGGAGAGAATTTCTCTTCCTGGTGTAGTACTTCTGCTGGAGTACCGCAGGGTGGCGTTTTATCTCCTTTACTTTTCGCAGTTTTTATAAACTCTATCTCCAATGAACTAATTTCTTCCTACCATCTTTATGCAGACGATCTACAATTATACTCGCGTGCTCCTCTCGGAAAGCTGTCTGAAGCATTAGAAACCATCAATCTTGATCTGGCTCGCATTTGCGATTGGAGCAAGAGGTATGGGCTTAAGGTAAACCCTATAAAGACTCAGGTAATAGTAGTGGGCAGTCCTAGAATGGTTTCTAGGATCAACTGGACGACTCTTCCCCAAATTATTTTTGACAATGAAGTAATTCCCTTTAGTGAGAAAGTTAAAAACTTGGGGATATTCATCGACAGAAACTTCTCTTGGACTGCCCAACTGCAAGAAGTTAGCCGCAAGTTGTTTGCATCTGCTGCAACTTTGAGGAGACTACGTAATTTTCTTCCGACTGCCACCAAGATTGCGCTTGCACAATCTCTTCTTCTTCCCATCCTTGATTATGCTGATGCCAGCTATCTTGATCTTACCCAAGAACAACTCGATAAACTTGAGCGGCTTCAAAATTTTTGTATAAGGTTCATATTCGGTTTGCGCAAATATGACCATGTTTCCGAATTCCGTGTAAAGCTCAAGTGGTTGCCAATTCGCCTTCGCCGGAATACTCACATTCTTTCTCTTTTGTTTAATGTGCTCTTTATTCCTTCCACCCCTCTTTACCTCAAGAATCGTTTTCAGTTTATCTGCGATTCCCACACGAAATCTCTAAGGTCATCAGTTAACTTGCGACTTAAAATGCCAATGCATTCCACAATTTTCATGGATAAATCTTTTGCTGTCCAGGCTGCTCGTCTGTGGAATGCATTGCCTGACCCGATTAAACGTGCTCAGTCGTTGCCTGTGTTTAAAAGACTTGTCAAGGAACATTACTTATCGCTGTAATCGTGCTCATAGTATTTTGACTTTCAATTTTTCTATGATTGTCATACGACATTTATTTTCACGGCTTATATATCAAATATGTATGTATTTATGTATCTATTACATGGCATATGTATCTATTTGTATTTGTATCATTGTTATATTAATTTTATTATCATTGTATTCTTTGTTGGTATTGTTGCACCACTGACAACCCCATGTCATGTCCACGCATTCACTGTCCATTCCAGGTTGCCTGGAAGAGATCGCAGAATGCGATAAGGCCGCCCATTGTATATATTTTTAGTTTTATGTTTCAATTGTTACTGTATTTTCTGGTGTACAATAAAGAGTATATAAATAAATAAATAAAATAAAAATAAGAAACTACACATTCGTAAGTATCAACATAGACATGATTCTATGCCATGGTCTGCATTTGCTGCAGGAAGCAATTGAGGATGCGATGGCTTTGCAAAGATCTTGCTACGATTGCGATACTGAATTATTATGCACAAATAATTTTGGACCACACCTGATTTTCGATTCATCGGTTATTAGCGATCCTGGATATCCAAACAGACCCAAAATAGTTGCTCATAGGTTGGATTCGCTTGCCAAAACTATAAAAGTTGGTCAAAAGACATATATATTAGCTGCTGTCGTAAATTATAGTCTTGACTTAAAGCACTACGTAACCTACGGGTTAACGGGCGAGTTTTGGCATAAATACGATGGCCTTTATAAAAAAGTTCACCCATTAATTCGAAGACTTCGATAACACCTCATTTAATTATATACACACAAATTTAATCATCACAATAATATTATTAGGCTACAGAATACAAAAAAAGGTAAAAAAAAATGTAAAAAAAAAACAAAAATATAGAAATAATAAATTTACAAAATTTCTCTAAGTATACGATCAAGAATATTTAAATTGTTCCACATCTTAAAACCAGGCAGGGATCAAGGATTTAATGCCGATTTTCAATAATAATCATATTTAAAAAAAAAAACAATCGCACTAGCTCCAACGACAGACTAGAGGGTATCCTAGTGTGAGATCTAGGGCTACTTTGTCGCACTGAATAATTTTTATTTTGTATAATTAAAATTATTTGTAAAATAAAAAACGAAGACCACTAATTTTTTTTGTATTATAGTAAACTTCATTATTTCTACTGATCCAAGATTTCAACTATGCTCTGCACTGCTGATACATCAATAAAAATAATAGTTTTATTACAGGTGTATAAGATAACGAGGAGTTATCAGCCCGCAGGACCTCTGAATTTTTTTGTTGAATCTTTTATAATGAACACTGATAAATTTCTTGAATTTTAAAATCTCAATCTTCAACCATGCTCTGCTGATACTTGAGTGAGAGTTCTGGTTTTTTATAGCTTTTGTTTATAATGTGCATATATAGTTGAAGTAGAAACCGAGGAGTTCCTAGCCCTCAGTACCTCTGATATATTATTTTTGTTTTTTTTTTATATTGAACTCTGAGAAATTTCTTGATTTTTATTAATCTCGATCTTCAACCATGCTCTGCTGATACTTGAGTGAGAGTTCTGGTTTTTTTTACCTTTTTTTTATAAAGTGCATATATTGTTGTAGTAGAAACCGAGGAGTTCCCGGCCCTCAGTACCTCTGATATATGTTTTTTGATTTTATTACGAACGATGAAAAATGTCTTGATTTTTATTAATCTCGATCTTCAACCATGCTCTGCTGATACTTGAGTGAGAGTTCTGGTTTTTTATAGCTTTTCTTTAAAAAGTGCATACATAGTTGTAGTAGAAACCGAGGAGTTCCCGGCCCTCAGTACCTCTGATATATGTTTTTGGGTTTTATTACGAACGAAAAAAAATGTCTTGATTTTTTTAAATCTCTATCTTCAACCATGCTCTGCTGATACTTGAGTGAGAGTTCTGGTTTTTTTTACCTTTTTTTTATAAAGTGCATCTCTAGTTGTAGTAGAAACCGAGGAGTTCCCAGCCCTCAGTACCTCTGATATATGTTTTTGGATTTTATTACGAACGACGAAAAATTTCTTGATTTTTATTAATCTCTATCTTCAACCATGCTCTGCTGATACTTGAGTGAGAGTTCTGGTTTTTAATAGCTTTTCTTTAAAAAGTGCATACATAGTTGTAGTAGAAACCGAGGAGTTCTCAGCCCTCAGTACCTCTGATATTTGTTTTTGGATTTTATTACGAACGACGAAAATCTTCTTGATTTTTATTAATCTCTATCTTCAACCATGCTCTGCTGATACTTGAGTGAGAGTTCTGGTTTTTTATAGCTTTTGTTTATAAAGTGCATCTATAGTTGTAGTAGAAACCGAGGAGTTCGCAGCCCTCAGTACCTCTGATATATGTTTTTGGGTTTTATTACGAACGAAAAAAAAGTCTTGATTTTTATTAATCTCGATCTTCAACCATGCTCTGCTGATACTTGAGTGTGAGTTCTGGTTTTTTATAGCTTTTGTTTATAAAGCGCATATATAGTTGTAGTAGATACCGAGGAGTTCCCGGCCCTCAGTACCTCTGATATATGTTTTTGGATTTTATTACGAACGACGAAAAATGTCTTGATTTTTATTAATCTCTATCTTCAACCATGCTCTGCTGATACTTGAGTTAAAGTGCTAGCTTTATGGAGCATTTCAACATCTAGTCACGATATAACTGTATAAGAAAACGTAGAGAACCCAGCCCTCTGTTCCTCTAAACTTTTTTACTGATTTTTTATAAAGAACTCTGAAAAATTTCTTGATTTTTATTAATCTCGATCTTCAACCATGCTCTGCTGATACTTGAGTGAGAGTTCTGGTTTTTTTTACCTTTTTTTTATAAAGTGCATATATAGTTGTAGTAGAAACCGAGGAGTTCCCGGCCCTCAGTACCTCTGATATATGTTTTTGGATTTTATTACGAACGATGAAAAATATCTTGATTTTTATTAATCTCTATCTTCAACCATGCTCTGCTGATATTTGAGTGAGAGTTCTGGTTTTTTATAGCTTTTGTTTATAATGTGCATATATGGTTGTAGTAGAAACCGAGGAGTTCCTGGCCCTCAGTACCTCTGATATATGTTTTTGGATTTTATTACGAACGATGAAAAATGTCTTGATTTTTATTAATCTCTATCTTCAACCATGCTCTGCTGATACTTGAGTTAAAGTGCTAGCTTTATGGTGCATTTCAACATCTAGTCACGATATAGTTGTATAAGAAAACGTAGAGAACCCAGCCCTCTGTTCCTCTAAACTTTTTTACTGATTTTTTATAAAGAACTCTGAAAAATTTCTTACTTATTATTAATCACGATCTTCAACCATGCTCTGCTGATATTTGAGTGAGAGTTCTGGTTTTTTATAGCTTTTGTTTATAATGTGCATATATGGTTGTAGTGGAAACCGAGGAGTTCCTGGCCCTCAGTACCTCTGATATATGTTTTTGGATTTTATTACGAACGATGAAAAATGTCTTGATTTTTATTAATCTCTATCTTCAACCATGCTCTGCTGATACTTGAGTTAAAGTGCTAGCTTTATGGTGCATTTCAACAACTAGTCACGATATAGTTGTATAAGAAAACGTAGAGAACCCAGCCCTCTGTTCCTCTAAACTTTTTTACTGATTTTTTATAAAGAACTCTGAAAAATTTCTTACTTATTATTAATCACGATCTTCAACCATGCTCTGCTGATACTTGAGTGAGAGTTCTGGTTTTTTATAGCTTTTGTTTATAATGTGCATATATAGTTGAAGTAGAAACCGAGGAGTTCCTGGCCCTCAGTACCTCTGATATATTATTTTTGTTTTTTTTATATTGAACTCTGAGAAATTTCTTGATTTTTATTAATCTCTATCTTCAACCATGCTCGGCTGATACTTGAGTGAGAGTTCTGGTTTTTTATAGCTTTTGTTTATAATGTGCATATATAGTTGTAGTAGAAACCGAGAAGTTCCTGGCCCTAGTACCTCTGATATATATTTTCTGGATTTTCATTACGAACGATGAAAAATGTCTTGATTTTTATTAATCTCTATCTTCAACCATGCTCGGCTGATACTTGAGTGAGAGTTCTGGTTTTTTATAGCTTTTTTTTATAAAGTGCATATATAGTTGTAGTAGAAACCGAGGAGTTCCTGGCACTCAGTACCTCTGATATTTTTTTTTTGGATTTTCATTACGAACGATGAAAAATCTCTTGATTTTTATTAAATTCTATCTTCAACCATGCTCTGCTGATACTTGAGTGAGAGTTCTGGTTTTTTATAGCTTTTGTTTATAATGTGCATATATAGTTGAAGTAGAAACCGAGGAGTTCCTAGCCCTCAGTACCTCTGATATATTATTTTTGTTTTTTTTTTATATTGAACTCTGAGAAATTTCTTGATTTTTATTAATCTCGATCTTCAACCATGCTCTGCTGATACTTGAGTGAGAGTTCTGGTTTTTTTTACCTTTTTTTTATAAAGTGCATATATTGTTGTAGTAGAAACCGAGGAGTTCCCGGCCCTCAGTACCTCTGATATATGTTTTTTGATTTTATTACGAACGATGAAAAATGTCTTGATTTTTATTAATCTCGATCTTCAACCATGCTCTGCTGATACTTGAGTGAGAGTTCTGGTTTTTTATAGCTTTTCTTTAAAAAGTGCATACATAGTTGTAGTAGAAACCGAGGAGTTCCCGGCCCTCAGTACCTCTGATATATGTTTTTGGGTTTTATTACGAACGAAAAAAAATGTCTTGATTTTTATTAATCTCTATCTTCAACCATGCTCTGCTGATACTTGAGTGAGAGTTCTGGTTTTTTATAGCTTTTCTTTAAAAAGTGCATACATAGTTGTAGTAGAAACCGAGGAGTTCCCGGCCCTCAGTACCTCTGATATATGTTTTTGGATTTTATTACGAACGACGAAAAATTTCTTGATTTTTATTAATCTCTATCTTCAACCATGCTCTGCTGATACTTGAGTGAGAGTTCTGGTTTTTAATAGCTTTTCTTTAAAAAGTGCATACATAGTTGTAGTAGAAACCGAGGAGTTCTCAGCCCTCAGTACCTCTGATATTTGTTTTTGGATTTTATTACGAACGACGAAAAATTTCTTGATTTTTATTAATCTCTATCTTCAACCATGCTCTGCTGATACTTGAGTGAGAGTTCTGGTTTTTTATAGCTTTTGTTTATAAAGTGCATCTATAGTTGTAGTAGAAACCGAGGAGTTCGCAGCCCTCAGTACCTCTGATATATGTTTTTGGGTTTTATTACGAACGAAAAAAAAGTCTTGATTTTTATTAATCTCGATCTTCAACCATGCTCTTCTGATACTTGAGTGTGAGTTCTGGTTTTTTATAGCTTTTGTTTATAAAGCGCATATATAGTTGTAGTAGATACCGAGGAGTTCCCGGCCCTCAGTACCTCTGATATATGTTTTTGGATTTTATTACGAACGACGAAAAATGTCTTGATTTTTATTAATCTCTATCTTCAACCATGCTCTGCTGATACTTGAGTTAAAGTGCTAGCTTTATGGAGCATTTCAACATCTAGTCACGATATAACTGTATAAGAAAACGTAGAGAACCCAGCCCTCTGTTCCTCTAAACTTTTTTACTGATTTTTTATAAAGAACTCTGAAAAATTTCTTGATTTTTATTAATCTCGATCTTCAACCATGCTCTGCTGATACTTGAGTGAGAGTTCTGGTTTTTTTTACCTTTTTTTTATAAAGTGCATATATAGTTGTAGTAGAAACCGAGGAGTTCCCGGCCCTCAGTACCTCTGATATATGTTTTTGGATTTTATTACGAACGATGAAAAATATCTTGATTTTTATTAATCTCTATCTTCAACCATGCTCTGCTGATATTTGAGTGAGAGTTCTGGTTTTTTATAGCTTTTGTTTATAATGTGCATATATGGTTGTAGTAGAAACCGAGGAGTTCCTGGCCCTCAGTACCTCTGATATATGTTTTTGGATTTTATTACGAACGATGAAAAATGTCTTGATTTTTATTAATCTCTATCTTCAACCATGCTCTGCTGATACTTGAGTTAAAGTGCTAGCTTTATGGTGCATTTCAACATCTAGTCACGATATAGTTGTATAAGAAAACGTAGAGAACCCAGCCCTCTGTTCCTCTAAACTTTTTTACTGATTTTTTATAAAGAACTCTGAAAAATTTCTTACTTATTATTAATCACGATCTTCAACCATGCTCTGCTGATATTTGAGTGAGAGTTCTGGTTTTTTATAGCTTTTGTTTATAATGTGCATATATGGTTGTAGTGGAAACCGAGGAGTTCCTGGCCCTCAGTACCTCTGATATATGTTTTTGGATTTTATTACGAACGATGAAAAATGTCTTGATTTTTATTAATCTCTATCTTCAACCATGCTCTGCTGATACTTGAGTTAAAGTGCTAGCTTTATGGTGCATTTCAACAACTAGTCACGATATAGTTGTATAAGAAAACGTAGAGAACCCAGCCCTCTGTTCCTCTAAACTTTTTTACTGATTTTTTATAAAGAACTCTGAAAAATTTCTTACTTATTATTAATCACGATCTTCAACCATGCTCTGCTGATACTTGAGTGAGAGTTCTGGTTTTTTATAGCTTTTGTTTATAATGTGCATATATAGTTGAAGTAGAAACCGAGGAGTTCCTGGCCCTCAGTACCTCTGATATATTATTTTTGTTTTTTTTATATTGAACTCTGAGAAATTTCTTGATTTTTATTAATCTCTATCTTCAACCATGCTCGGCTGATACTTGAGTGAGAGTTCTGGTTTTTTATAGCTTTTGTTTATAATGTGCATATATAGTTGTAGTAGAAACCGAGAAGTTCCTGGCCCTCAGTACCTCTGATATATATTTTTTGGATTTTCATTACGAACGATGAAAAATGTCTTGATTTTTATTAATCTCTATCTTCAACCATGCTCGGCTGATACTTGAGTGAGAGTTCTGGTTTTTTATAGCTTTTTTTTATAAAGTGCATATATAGTTGTAGTAGAAACCGAGGAGTTCCTGGCACTCAGTACCTCTGATATTTTTTTTTTGGATTTTCATTACGAACGATGAAAAATCTCTTGATTTTTATTAAATTCTATCTTCAACCATGCTCTGCTGATACTTGAGTGAGAGTTCTGGTTTTTTATATATTTTCTCTATAAAGTGCATATATAGTTGTAGTAGAAACCGAGGAGTTCCCGGCCCTTAGTACTTCTGATAAATTATTTTTGTTTTTTTTTATATTGAACTCTGAAAAATTTCTTGATTTTTATTAATCTCGATCTTCAACCATGCTCTGCTGATACTTGAGTGAGAGTTCTGGTTTTTTTTACCTTTTTTTTATAAAGTGCATATATAGTTGTATTAGAAACCGAGGAGTTCCTGGCCCTCAGTAAATCTGTTTTTTTTTTTTTGAATTTTTATTACGAGCGATGAAAAATGTCTTGATTTTTATTAATCTCTATCTTCAACCATGCTCTGCTGATGCTTGAGTGAGAGATCTGGTTTTTTATAGCTTTTTTTTATAAAGTGCGTATATAGTTGTAGTAGAAACCTAGGTGTTCCCGGCCCTCAGTACCTCTGATATATTATTTTTGTTTTTTTATATTGAACTCTGAGAAATTTCTTGATTTTTATTAATCTCGATCTTCAACCATGCTCTGTTGATACTTGAGTGAGAGTTCTGGTTTTTTTTACCTTCTTTTTATAAAGTGCATATATAGTTGTAGTAGAAACCGAGGAGTTCCCGGCCCTCAGTACCTCTGATATATATTTTATTTGATTTTTATTACGAACGATGAAAAATGTCTTGATTTTTATTAATCTCTATCTTCAACCATGCTCTGCTGATACTTGAGTGTGATTTCTGGTTTTTTATAGCTTTTAATTATAAAGCGCATATATGGTTGTAGTAGAAACCGAGGAGTTCCCGGCCCTCAGTACCTCTGATATATGTTTTTGGATTTTATTACGAACGATGAAAAATGTCTTGATTTTTATTAATCTCTAACTTCAACCATGCTCTGCTGATACTTGAGTTAAAGTGCTAGCTTTATGGTGCATTTCAACAACTAGTCACGATATAGTTGTATAAGAAAACGTAGAGAACCCAGCCCTCTGTTCCTCTAAACTTTTTTACTGATTTTTTATAAAGAACTTTGAAAAATTTCTTACTTATTATTAATCACGATCTTCAACCATGCTCTGCTGATACTTGAGTGAGAGTTCTGTTTTTTTATAGCTTTTGTTTATAATGTGCATATATAGTTGAAGTAGAAACCGAGGAGTTTTTGGCCCTCAGTACCTCTGATATATTTTTTTTGGATTTTCATTACGAACGATGAAAAATCTCTTGATTTTTATTAATCTCTATCTTCAACCATGCTCTGCTGATACTTGAGTGAGAGTTGTGGTTTTTTATATCTTTTCTCTATAAAGTGCATATATAGTTGTAGTAGAAACCGAGGAGTTCCCGGCCCTTAGTACCTCTGATAAATTATTTATGTTTTTTTATATTGAACTCTGAAAAATTTCTTGATTTTTATTAATTTCGATCTTCAACCATGCTCTGCTGATACTTGAGTGAGAGTTCTGGTTTTTTATAGCTTTTTTTATAAAGTGCATATATAGTTGTAGTTGAAACCGAGGAGTTCCTGGCCCTCAGTAAATCTGATATATTTTTTTTGAATTTTTATTACGAGCGATGAAAAATGTCTTGATTTTTATTAATCTCTATCTTCAACCATGCTCTGCTGATACTTGAGTGAGAGTTCTGGTTTTGTATAGCTTTTCTTTATAAAGTGCGTATATAGTTGTAGTAGAAACCGAGGAGTTCCCGGCCCTCAGTACCTCTGATATATTATTTTTGTTTTTTTATATTGAACTCTGAGAAATTTCTTGATTTTCATGCTCTGCTGATACTTGAGTGTGAGTTCTGGTTTTTTATAGCTTTTGTTTATAATGTGCATATATGGTTGTAGTAGAAACCGAGGAGTTCCTGGCCCTCAGTACCTCTGATATATGTTTTTGGATTTTATTACGAACGATGAAAAATGTCTTGATTTTTATTAATCTCTATCTTCAACCATGCTCTGCTGATACTTGAGTTAAAGTGCTAGCTTTATGGTGCATTTCAACAACTAGTCACGATATAGTTGTATAAGAAAACGTAGAGAACCCAGCCCTCTGTTCCTCTAAACTTTTTTACTGATTTTTTATAAAGAACTCTGAAAAATTTCTTACTTATTATTAATCACGATCTTCAACCATGCTCTGCTGATACTTGAGTGAGAGTTCTGGTTTTTTATAGCTTTTGTTTATAATGTGCATATATAGTTGAAGTAGAAACCGAGGAGTTCCTTGCCCACAGTACCTCTGATATATTATTTTTGTTTTTTTTATATTGAACTCTGAGAAATTTCTTGATTTTTATTAATCTCTATCTTCAACCATGCTCGGCTGATACTTGAGTGAGAGTTCTGGTTTTTTATAGCTTTTGTTTATAATGTGCATATATAGTTGTAGTAGAAACCGAGAAGTTCCTGGCCCTCAGTACCTCTGATATATATTTTTTGGATTTTCATTACGAACGATGAAAAATGTCTTGATTTTTATTAATCTCTATCTTCAACCATGCTCGGCTGATACTTGAGTGAGAGTTCTGGTTTTTTATAGCTTTTTTTATAAAGTGCATATATAGTTGTAGTAGAAACCGAGGAGTTCCTGGCACTCAGTAAATCTGATATTTTTGTTTTGAATTTTTATTACGAGCGATGAAAAATGTCTTGATTTTTATGAAGGAAAAATAGTTTATTTTTTACATAGATACAAGTATATACAGTGTATAAAATACTTAATTAACTAAGACTACAAAATATACACTTAAACCAAAAACTACTCACTAACTAAACCTAAAAATATACACTTAACTAAAATATGGCGTCGAAAAACTCCTCTCCATCGTTGACCACTGGTAATGTGCCCAAAAGACTGGCAGCATTGCCACGTTGTATGGCAATGCTAATTCTCTGACCAAAGTAAAAGCCAGCCCTTGGGTCACGCGAAGTGTCAACTAGGCGTTTGGCAAGATCCTTAAACAAAGCGTGAGCACTCGGACCCCACGGACCAAGAGTTTCAACCCCAAACGGCTCGAAAATATAACTACCAATGAGGTTATTATATTTCCGCCGCTTGAGGTTCTCTGCAGCCGCAGCGGCAGCGCCAGCACAGCACGACGAGCTAGGAAGATGGGATGGCGCAAGAGTATCGACACAAGTAGCGTCCCACACTAAAGGCCTACCCATCTTCCATGGAAACAAAGACATCCCGTCCGGTCTTTTGCCATCGTCGCGTGCCAGGCCATGGGGTTCCAATACGGCCGGAACGCCGACGGCGACGAGAGCACGTCGGATGATGTCGTTTAAGTTTCCGTGACGCGCTATGCGACCCGCACTTCGGCTGCATGAAAGACCGTGGTGACCGAGGCTGTTGACAACTTCGCCACAGTGACAACGATGAGGAGTACAACAGGGAGCGCCAAGACGTAGGGAAGCAGCGAGGCGGAAAGTAGTGTCGTCAAACAAGGTGCCTATGTTCGACGACGGAAGTGCGTGAAGCCAGAGGCCCGACTCCCACTCACCCACAGCCAGCAGGCGAGCGCGTTCGGCAGGAGAGGCAGAAGTGGCAATTTGGTGCTCCTGAACTGCTCTGCAGAGCGGCTCATCCCACCGTCTCTGGGATGATGGGTAGTCGGGGAGATTACAATTCGGGCAAGCGAGTCTCCAAGCATCAATAGCCTCGGTGAAGCACGGCACATCAAAATTAATCAGTATGGGTGCTAGGATATTCGTGATTAATTTCTCAGTACCGTGGACCGAGGATATAAATGCCGGTAAACTAATACTAGAAATTTTGCGGACGCCGAGGCCTCCCATACGGATGGGAAGAGTAGCTTGTGCCCAAGCTCGGTCGTCCATGGCCACATTTAAAATTAAAGTTAGTGTATGACGGATAATTTGGTCCATTTTTTCTAAAAGAGGAGGGTGCTTCCATAAATGGGAAGCACGAAGGAAATATGTTAATTTGGGGCCAAAACAACAAAAGCGAATTATGGTGATAGCCGAATGCATGTTAATTTGGAGCAATCTTTCCGAAATGTTGTTAAAATTTTTAATTTTTTCCGCAATAAAATCGGGAAAGGAATCATCGAAGACTGGGGACCCGAGGAGACGAAGAGAGCTTTTTTCAATAATTTTGATTTCGGGGGCTATTTAATTGAATTTTGAAAGTGTCACTTGTCTGTCGGTACTATCAGATAAAAATAACTCACATTTAGAAAAATTTAGATCTAGTCCTATAGAATGTAGTTGGAGTTTTAAAAATTGCAGGTCATCTAAAACTGTGTCTACATCGCCTCCCAGGGTTCCATCATCGAGATACCAAACGTTAAATTTTGAATTCAGCTGTCGAATAATTGGGTGGATAGCCAGACTGAAGATCACTGGCCCGAGAGGGTCACCTTGTTGACAGCCAACAGCGGATTCCAGAAGGTTGTCCCGATAAAGCAATTTAGATGGATGCCTATAACATTGCCAGAGAAAACTATAAATTTGAGGTATTTCTTTTTTAGCTTCTGCCAGCAAGGTGTCCCTATTAACCGAATTAAATGCATTTTTAATATCAACCTTCAGGATGACCTCTCCTTTGCCAGAATTTAGGTAGGTCGATAATGCATGTACGGCAGCCTCACAGCCCCCTTGTAAGAGTTCTGGTTTTTTTTTACCTTTTTTTTATAAAGTGCATATATAGTTGTAGTGGAAACCGAGGAGTTCCCGGCCCTCAGTACCTCTGATATATGTTTTTGGATTTTATTACGAACGATGAAAAATATCTTGATTTTTATTAATCTCTATCTTCAACCATGCTCTGCTGATACTTGAGTGTGAGTTCTGGTTTTTTATAGCTTTTGTTTATAAAGCGCATATATAGTTGTAGTAGAAACCGAGGAGTTCCCGGCCCTCAGTACCTCTGATAAATGTTTTTGGGTTTTATTACGAACGAAAAAAAATGTCTTGATTTTTATTAATCTCTATCTTCAACCATGCTCTGCTGATACTTGAGTGAGAGTTCTGGTTTTTTATATATTTTCTCTATAAAGTGCATATATAGTTGTAGTAGAAACCGAGGAGTTCCCGGCCCTTAGTACTTCTGATAAATTATTTTTGTTTTTTTTTATATTGAACTCTGAAAAATTTCTTGATTTTTATTAATCTCGATCTTCAACCATGCTCTGCTGATACTTGAGTGAGAGTTCTGGTTTTTTTTACCTTTTTTTTATAAAGTGCATATATAGTTGTATTAGAAACCGAGGAGTTCCTGGCCCTCAGTAAATCTGTTTTTTTTTTTTTGATTTTTATTACGAGCGATGAAAAATGTCTTGATTTTTATTAATCTCTATCTTCAACCATGCTCTGCTGATGCTTGAGTGAGAGATCTGGTTTTTTATAGCTTTTTTTTATAAAGTGCGTATATAGTTGTAGTAGAAACCTAGGTGTTCCCGGCCCTCAGTACCTCTGATATATTATTTTTGTTTTTTTATATTGAACTCTGAGAAATTTCTTGATTTTTATTAATCTCGATCTTCAACCATGCTCTGTTGATACTTGAGTGAGAGTTCTGGTTTTTTTTACCTTCTTTTTATAAAGTGCATATATAGTTGTAGTAGAAACCGAGGAGTTCCCGGCCCTCAGTACCTCTGATATATATTTTATTTGATTTTTATTACGAACGATGAAAAATGTCTTGATTTTTATTAATCTCTATCTTCAACCATGCTCTGCTGATACTTGAGTGTGATTTCTGGTTTTTTATAGCTTTTAATTATAAAGCGCATATATGGTTGTAGTAGAAACCGAGGAGTTCCTGGCCCTCAGTACCTCTGATATATGTTTTTGGATTTTATTACGAACGATGAAAAATGTCTTGATTTTTATTAATCTCTAACTTCAACCATGCTCTGCTGATACTTGAGTTAAAGTGCTAGCTTTATGGTGCATTTCAACAACTAGTCACGATATAGTTGTATAAGAAAACGTAGAGAACCCAGCCCTCTGTTCCTCTAAACTTTTTTACTGATTTTTTATAAAGAACTCTGAAAAATTTCTTACTTATTATTAATCACGATCTTAAACCATGCTCTGCTGATACTTGAGTGAGAGTTCTGGTTTTTTATAGCTTTTGTTTATAATGTGCATATATAGTTGAAGTAGAAACCGAGGAGTTCCTGGCCCTCAGTACCTCTGATATATTATTTTTGTTTTTTTTATATTGAACTCTGAGAAATTTCTTGATTTTTATTAATCTCTATCTTCAACCATGCTCGGCTGATACTTGAGTGAGAGTTCTGGTTTTTTATAGCTTTTGTTTATAATGTGCATATATAGTTGTAGTAGAAACCGAGAAGTTCCTGGCCCTCAGTACCTCTGATATATATTTTTTGGATTTTCATTACGAACGATGAAAAATGTCTTGATTTTTATTAATCTCTATCTTCAACCATGCTCGGCTGATACTTGAGTGAGAGTTCTGGTTTTTTATAGCTTTTTTTTATAAAGTGCATATATAGTTGTAGTAGAAACCGAGGAGTTCCTGGCACTCAGTAAATCTGATAATTCTTTTTTGAATTTTTATTACGAGCGATGAAAAATGTCTTGATTTTTATTAATCTCTATCTTCAACCATGCTCTGCTGATACTTGAGTGAGAGTTCTGGTTTTTTATAGCTTTTCTTTATAAAGTGCGTATATAGTTGTAGTAGAAACCGAGGAGTTCTCAGCCCTCAGTTTCTCTGATATATGTTTTTGGATTTTATTACGAACGACGAAAAATGTCTTGATTTTTATTAATCTCTATCTTCAACCATGCTCTGCTGATACTTGAGTGAGAGTTCTGGTTTTTTATAGCTTTTCTTTAAAAAGTGCATACATAGTTGTAGTAGAAACCGAGGAGTTCCCGGTCCTCAGTACCTCTGATATATTATTTTTGTTTTTTTATATTGAACTCTGAGAAATTTCTTGATTTTTATTAATCTCGATCTTCAACCATGCTCTGCTGATACTTGAGTGTGAGTTCTGGTTTTTATAGCTTTTGTTTATAAAGCGCATATATAGTTGTAGTAGACACCGAGGAGTTCCCGGCCCTCAGTACCTCTGATATATGTTTTTGGATTTTATTACGAACGATGAAAAATATCTTGATTTTTATTAATCTCTATATTCAACCATGCTCTGCTGATACTTGAGTGTGAGTTCTGGTTTTTTATAGCTTTTGTTTATAAAGCGCATATATAGTTGTAGTAGAAACCGAGGAGTTCCCGGCCCTCAGTACCTCTGATATATGTTTTTGGGTTTTATTACGAACGAAAAAAAATGTCTTGATTTTTATTAATCTCTATCTTCAACCATGCTCTGCTGATACTTGAGTGAGAGTTCTGGTTTTTTATAGCTTTTCTTTAAAAAGTGCATACATAGTTGTAGTAGAAACCGAGGAGTTCCCGGCCCTCAGTACCTCTGATATATGTTTTTGGGTTTTATTACGAACGAAAAAAAATGTCTTGATTTTTATTAATCTCTATCTTCAACCATGCTCTGCTGATACTTGAGTGAGAGTTCTGGTTTTTTTTACCTTTTTTTTATAAAGTGCATCTCTAGTTGTAGTAGAAACCGAGGAGTTCCCAGCCCTCAGTACCTCTTATATATGTTTTTGGATTTTATTACGAACGACGAAAAATTTCTTGATTTTTATTAATCTCTATCTTCAACCATGCTCTGCTGATACTTGAGTGATAGTTCTGTTTTTTATTAGCTTTTCTTTAAAAAGTGCATACATAGTTGTAGTAGAAACCGAGGAGTTCCTGGCCCTCAGTACCTCTGATATATATTTTTTGGATTTTCATTACGAACGATGAAAAATGTCTTGATTTTTATTAATCTCTATCTTCAACCATGCTCTGCTGATACTTGAAAGAGAGTTCTGGTTTTTTATAGCTTTTTTTTATAAAGTGCATATATAGTTGTAGTAGAAACGGAGGAAGTCTCGGCCCTCAGTACTTCTGATATTTTTTTTGGATTTTTATTACGAACGATGAAAAATGTCTTGATTTTTATTAATCTCTATCTTCAACCATGCTCTGCTGATACTTGAGTGTGATTTCTGGTTTTTTATAGCTTTTAATTATAAAGCGCATATATGGTTGTGGTAGAAACCGAGGAGTTCCTGGCCCTCAGTACCTCTGATATATGTTTTTGGATTTTATTACGAACGATGAAAAATGTCTTGATTTTTAATCATCTCTAACTTCAACCATGCTCTGCTGATACTTGAGTTAAAGTGCTAGCTTTATGGTGCATTTCAACAACTAGTCACGATATAGTTGTATAAGAAAACGTAGAGAACCCAGCCCTCTGTTCCTCTAAACTTTTTTACTGATTTTTTATAAAGAACTCTGAAAAATTTCTTACTTATTATTAATCACGATCTTCAACCATGCTCTGCTGATACTTGAGTGAGAGTTCTGGTTTTTTATAGCTTTTGTTTATAATTTGCATATATAGTTGAAGAAGAAACCGAGGAGTTCCTGGCCCTCAGTACCTCTGATATTTTTTTTTTGGATTTTCATTACGAACGATGAAAAATCTCTTGATTTTTATTAATCTCTATCTTCAACCATGCTCTGCTGATACTTGAGTGAGAGTTCTGGTTTTTTATATATTTTCTCTATAAAGTGCATATATAGTTGTAGTAGAAACCGAGGAGTTCCCGGCCCTTAGTACTTCTGATAAATTATTTTTGTTTTTTTTTATATTGAACTCTGAAAAATTTCTTGATTTTTATTAATCTCGATCTTCAACCATGCTCTGCTGATACTTGAGTGAGAGTTCT
This sequence comes from Orthosia gothica, assembly GCA_949775005.1. Lineage (NCBI taxonomy): Eukaryota > Metazoa > Arthropoda > Insecta > Lepidoptera > Noctuidae > Orthosia > Orthosia gothica. The sequence continues at coordinate 10,652,525 of OX459052.1, forward strand.
GGTTTTTTTTACCTTTTTTTTATAAAGTGCATATATAGTTGTATTAGAAACCGAGGAGTTCCTGGCCCTCAGTAAATCTGTTTTTTTTTTTTTGAATTTTTATTACGAGCGATGAAAAATGTCTTGATTTTTATTAATCTCTATCTTCAACCATGCTCTGCTGATGCTTGAGTGAGAGATCTGGTTTTTTATAGCTTTTTTTTATAAAGTGCGTATATAGTTGTAGTAGAAACCTAGGTGTTCCCGGCCCTCAGTACCTCTGATATATTATTTTTGTTTTTTTATATTGAACTCTGAGAAATTTCTTGATTTTTATTAATCTCGATCTTCAACCATGCTCTGTTGATACTTGAGTGAGAGTTCTGGTTTTTTTTACCTTCTTTTTATAAAGTGCATATATAGCTGTAGTAGAAACCGAGGAGTTCCCGGCCCTCAGTACCTCTGATATATATTTTATTTGATTTTTATTACGAACGATGAAAAATGTCTTGATTTTTATTAATCTCTATCTTCAACCATGCTCTGCTGATACTTGAGTGTGATTTCTGGTTTTTTATAGCTTTTAATTATAAAGCGCATATATGGTTGTAGTAGAAACCGAGGAGTTCCCGGCCCTCAGTACCTCTGATATATGTTTTTGGATTTTATTACGAACGATGAAAAATGTCTTGATTTTTATTAATCTCTAACTTCAACCATGCTCTGCTGATACTTGAGTTAAAGTGCTAGCTTTATGGTGCATTTCAACAACTAGTCACGATATAGTTGTATAAGAAAACGTAGAGAACCCAGCCCTCTGTTCCTCTAAACTTTTTTACTGATTTTTTATAAAGAACTCTGAAAAATTTCTTACTTATTATTAATCACGATCTTCAACCATGCTCTGCTGATACTTGAGTGAGAGTTCTGGTTTTTTATAGCTTTTGTTTATAATGTGCATATATAGTTGAAGTAGAAACCGAGGAGTTTTTGGCCCTCAGTACCTCTGATATATTTTTTTTGGATTTTCATTACGAACGATGAAAAATCTCTTGATTTTTATTAATCTCTATCTTCAACCATGCTCTGCTGATGCTTGAGTGAGAGATCTGGTTTTTTATAGCTTTTTTTTATAAAGTGCGTATATAGTTGTAGTAGAAACCTAGGTGTTCCCGGCCCTCAGTACCTCTGATATATTATTTTTGTTTTTTTATATTGAACTCTGAGAAATTTCTTGATTTTTATTAATCTCGATCTTCAACCATGCTCTGTTGATACTTGAGTGAGAGTTCTGGTTTTTTTTACCTTCTTTTTATAAAGTGCATATATAGTTGTAGTAGAAACCGAGGAGTTCCCGGCCCTCAGTACCTCTGATATATATTTTATTTGATTTTTATTACGAACGATGAAAAATGTCTTGATTTTTATTAATCTCTATCTTCAACCATGCTCTGCTGATACTTGAGTGTGATTTCTGGTTTTTTATAGCTTTTAATTATAAAGCGCATATATGGTTGTAGTAGAAACCGAGGAGTTCCCGGCCCTCAGTACCTCTGATATATGTTTTTGGATTTTATTACGAACGATGAAAAATGTCTTGATTTTTATTAATCTCTAACTTCAACCATGCTCTGCTGATACTTGAGTTAAAGTGCTAGCTTTATGGTGCATTTCAACAACTAGTCACGATATAGTTGTATAAGAAAACGTAGAGAACCCAGCCCTCTGTTCCTCTAAACTTTTTTACTGATTTTTTATAAAGAACTCTGAAAAATTTCTTACTTATTATTAATCACGATCTTCAACCATGCTCTGCTGATACTTGAGTGAGAGTTCTGGTTTTTTATAGCTTTTGTTTATAATGTGCATATATAGTTGTAGTAGAAACCGAGAAGTTCCTGGCCCTCAGTACCTCTGATATATATTTTTTGGATTTTCATTACGAACGATGAAAAATGTCTTGATTTTTATTAATCTCTATCTTCAACCATGCTCGGCTGATACTTGAGTGAGAGTTCTGGTTTTTTATAGCTTTTTTTATAAAGTGCATATATAGTTGTAGTAGAAACCGAGGAGTTCCTGGCACTCAGTAAATCTGATATTTTTGTTTTGAATTTTTATTACGAGCGATGAAAAATGTCTTGATTTTTATGAAGGAAAAATAGTTTATTTTTTACATAGATACAAGTATATACAGTGTATAAAATACTTAATTAACTAAGACTACAAAATATACACTTAAACCAAAAACTACTCACTAACTAAACCTAAAAATATACACTTAACTAAAATATGGCGTCGAAAAACTCCTCTCCATCGTTGACCACTGGTAATGTGCCCAAAAGACTGGCAGCATTGCCACGTTGTATGGCAATGCTAATTCTCTGACCAAAGTAAAAGCCAGCCCTTGGGTCACGCGAAGTGTCAACTAGGCGTTTGGCAAGATCCTTAAACAAAGCGTGAGCACTCGGACCCCACGGACCAAGAGTTTCAACCCCAAACGGCTCGAAAATATAACTACCAATGAGGTTATTATATTTCCGCCGCTTGAGGTTCTCTGCAGCCGCAGCGGCAGCGCCAGCACAGCACGACGAGCTAGGAAGATGGGATGGCGCAAGAGTATCGACACAAGTAGCGTCCCACACTAAAGGCCTACCCATCTTCCATGGAAACAAAGACATCCCGTCCGGTCTTTTGCCATCGTCGCGTGCCAGGCCATGGGGTTCCAATACGGCCGGAACGCCGACGGCGACGAGAGCACGTCGGATGATGTCGTTTAAGTTTCCGTGACGCGCTATGCGACCCGCACTTCGGCTGCATGAAAGACCGTGGTGACCGAGGCTGTTGACAACTTCGCCACAGTGACAACGATGAGGAGTACAACAGGGAGCGCCAAGACGTAGGGAAGCAGCGAGGCGGAAAGTAGTGTCGTCAAACAAGGTGCCTATGTTCGACGACGGAAGTGCGTGAAGCCAGAGGCCCGACTCCCACTCACCCACAGCCAGCAGGCGAGCGCGTTCGGCAGGAGAGGCAGAAGTGGCAATTTGGTGCTCCTGAACTGCTCTGCAGAGCGGCTCATCCCACCGTCTCTGGGATGATGGGTAGTCGGGGAGATTACAATTCGGGCAAGCGAGTCTCCAAGCATCAATAGCCTCGGTGAAGCACGGCACATCAAAATTAATCAGTATGGGTGCTAGGATATTCGTGATTAATTTCTCAGTACCGTGGACCGAGGATATAAATGCCGGTAAACTAATACTAGAAATTTTGCGGACGCCGAGGCCTCCCATACGGATGGGAAGAGTAGCTTGTGCCCAAGCTCGGTCGTCCATGGCCACATTTAAAATTAAAGTTACTGTATGACGGATAATTTGGTCCATTTTTTCTAAAAGAGGAGGGTGCTTCCATAAATGGGAAGCAAGAAGGAAATATGTTAATTTGGGGCCAAAACAACAAAAGCGAATTATGGTGATAGCCGAATGCATGTTAATTTGGAGCAATCTTTCCGAAATGTTGTTAAAATTTTGAATATTTTCCGCAATAAAATCGGGAAAGGAATCATCGAAGACTGGGGACCCGAGGAGACGAAGAGAGCTTTTTTCAATAATTTTGATTTCGGGGGCTATTTTATTGAATTTTGAAAGTGTCACTTGTCTGTCGGTACTATCAGATAAAAATAACTCACATTTAGAAAAATTTAGATCTAGTCCTATAGAATGTAGTTGGAGTTTTAAAAATTGCAGGTCATCTAAAACTGTGTCTACATCGCCTCCCAGGGTTCCATCATCGAGATACCAAACGTTAAATTTTGAATTCAGCTGTCGAATAATTGGGTGGATAGCCAGACTGAAGATCACTGGCCCGAGAGGGTCACCTTGTTGACAGCCAACAGCGGATTCCAGAAGGTTGTCCCGATAAAGCAATTTAGATGGATGCCTATAACATTGCCAGAGAAAACTATAAATTTGAGGTATTTCTTTTTTAGCTTCTGCCAGCAAGGTGTCCCTATTAACCGAATTAAATGCATTTTTAATATCAACCTTCAGGATGACCTCTCCTTTGCCAGAATTTAGGTAGGTCGATAATGCATGTACGGCAGCCTCACAGCCCCCTTGTGAGAGTTCTGGTTTTTTTTTACCTTTTTTTTATAAAGTGCATATATAGTTGTAGTAGAAACCGAGGAGTTCCCGGCCCTCAGTACCTCTGATATATGTTTTTGGATTTTATTACGAACGATGAAAAATATCTTGATTTTTATTAATCTCTATCTTCAACCATGCTCTGCTGATACTTGAGTGTGAGTTCTGGTTTTTTATAGCTTTTGTTTATAAAGCGCATATATAGTTGTAGTAGAAACCGAGGAGTTCCCGGCCCTCAGTACCTCTGATAAATGTTTTTGGGTTTTATTACGAACGAAAAAAAATGTCTTGATTTTTATTAATCTCTATCTTCAACCATGCTCTGCTGATACTTGAGTGAGAGTTCTGGTTTTTTATAGCTTTTGTTTATAAAGTGCATCTATAGTTGTAGTAGACACCGAGGAGTTCTCAGCCCTCAGTTTCTCTGATATATGTTTTTGGATTTTATTACGAACGACGAAAAATGTCTTGATTTTTATTAATCTCTATCTTCAACCATGCTCTGCTGATACTTGAGTGAGAGTTCTGGTTTTTTTTAGCTTTTCTTTAAAAAGTGCATACATAGTTGTAGTAGAAACCGAGGAGTTTCCGGTCCTCAGTACCTCTGATATATATTTTATTTGATTTTTATTACGAACGATGAAAAATGTCTTGATTTTTATTAATCTCTATCTTCAACCATGCTCTGCTGATACTTGAGTGTGAGTTCTGTTTTTTTATAGCTTTTGTTTATAAAGCGCATATATGGTTGTAGTAGAAACCGAGGAGTTCCTGGCCCTCAGTACCTCTGATATATGTTTTTGGATTTTATTGCGAACGATGAAAAATGTCTTGATTTTCATTAATCTCTATCTTCAACCATGCTCTGCTGATACTTGAGTGAGAGTTCTGGTTTTTTATAGGTTTTGTTTATAATGTGCATATATAGTTGTAGTAGAAACCGAGGAGTTCCTGGCCCTCAGTACCTCTGATATATATTTTTTGGATTTTCATTACGAACGATGAAAAATGTCTTGATTTTTATTAATCTCTATCTTCAACCATGCTCTGCTGATACTTGAGTGAGAGTTCTGGTTTTTTATAGCTTTTTTTTATAAAGTGCATATATAGTTGTAGTAGAAACGGAGGAAGTCTCGGCCCTCAGTACTTCTGATATTTTTTTTGGATTTTTATTACGAACGATGAAAAATGTCTTGATTTTTATTAATCTCGATCTTCAATTATGCTCTGCTGATACTTGAGTTAAAGTTCTAGCTTTACGGTAAATTTCATCGTCTAGTCTCGATATAGGTGTAAAAGAAAACGAAGAGTTCCAGCCCTCAGTAACGCTGATATATTATTTTTGTTTTTTTTACAATGAACTCTGAAAAATATCTTGATCTTTGCTAACCTTATTATTCAACTATGCTCTGATGATACTTGAGTGAGAGTTCTGGCTTTCTGCTGCATATTTTAATCAAGTGCATATACAGGTGTTGTAGAAACCGAGGAGTTCCCGGCTCTCTGTACCTCTGATAGTTTTATTCTGATTTTTTATTACGAACTATGAAAAGTGTCTTGATTTTTATTAATCTCTATCTTGAACCATGCTCTGCTGATACTTGAGTTGAATTATGATGCGTTGCAACGTCTATTCTTGATATAGATGTATTTGAAAACGAAGAGTTCTCAGCCAACTGTGCATCTCAACACTTTTATTGTGATTTTTTTTTATCGAACACTCAAAATTATCTTGATTTTGCTAAACTAAATCTTCAGCCATGCTCTGCTGATACTTGAGTGAAGGTTTTGGCTTCCTGCTTCATGTTTTCGTCTATTCTTGATATAGGTGTATAAGGAAAGGAGGAGTTCTCGGCCTGATTACAGTTAGGTTTTATGTTTTGATTTTGTTGTATCGAACACTGAATATTTTCTTGGTTTTTGCTTTTGCACGGTTATAACAGAGCTATTGGCGCTTGAGAGTACGATATCTTTTATTTATTGATTTTTATTACTTTAAGTTCTAAGCTTATTATTATTAAGGTCAAAAGAAGAAACGGCAATTGTCGTTTTATATAAGTAACGTCTGTTTTAAAAAAACATATTGGATTATTTCTGTTATGAGTTTAATATGTTTGTTTTTTTATTGTGTGTAATTTTGCAGAACTATTTCTAAAATGTATCAGGAACTATAGAACTCACCTTTGTGCACCTAAATCACTTATAATAATTTTATTTTGGAAAAAATGATCTGCTACCGGAAGTTAGCAGATCATATTTTCATGTGACTTTTTTTCTAGGAAAAAGGCCAGAACTATTTCCAAAAAGTATCAAGAACTCTAGAACTATGCTGCATGCGATTGGAACTCAGTTTTTTTTTTGCTCTGCTGGAAAATGATCTGCTAAGTTCACCAGCATCCCAGGTCAAAGGTATGAGTGAGATAAAAAAACGTGGAATATACCACCTAAGTCATGAGAATAATCAAAATTATGTGGAAAATACCATGTGTCATGAGATTAATCAGTATGTATGTATCATAATCGTCAAAATATAATAAACATAGACTGCTATGTCTATATGCCATATTATTCTTGTAATTGCTTTCTAAATTATTTCCAATCATCCTCCGTTCAGAATAATAATTCTACCTATCTGATGCATGCGTGACTTTTGTGCCCCTTACACCCTCTGAGTGACCTTTTGTCACTCAGAGTGTAATCCAATGTCATATCTCAAGAAATTGATCCCAATTAATACTGCAGACATAAACAATCTTCAATCACATTTCAAAATTCTAAAATATATCAATCCAAATAATTAATTTTAGCAATCACAAAAATAAACGTACCTATAATTCTGAAACAGAAACAAATAAAATCTACAAAATAGTTATCCAAATAAAATCCAGGTCCAAATAATATAAAACCACACTTGAATCCTATAATTAAACAGAACAAATGAATGCTACCAAATTGTTAGTCAAATAAAATCCAAACTCGAAATATTTCAAATCACACTTGAATTCTAAAATCAAACTGCTATTAATACAAAAGGGACCGAGCGATAAACGATAAAATTTTATTAACGTAATTAGTAAAGTTGGCATTACTTACCGATATAGCGATTTTCACAGAGCACATACAGACTAGCATTATGGCGACTAATATCAACGCTAAGTAAAATGGACGGCAGATAACGTTGAGCCGATTGCTGAACCTATAAAAACAGATATTTAGATTCAAAATTTGTTAGTTATTGTGAAGGTTAGAGCGATAATATCTTCTAAATTATACTTGTGAGTTGCTGTTGTATCTAATGTTATTTGTAATTGAAAATTAAATGTGAACTGGAGTTAAAAGATAAGCAAGTTTATATAATTATTATTTCGTTGATCTGCTTCGAATATTCAGAGTACTAGATTTACTTAATACTCATAAATATAGTTTTCGAAAAGTTTTGTTACACTTCTAAAATGTATTTATTCTTGGGATATTAACAATAGCATTAAGCAAAACCGTTTTATCTACATCATTAGTAGATTTCTCTATTTTTTAATTTGACCTAGTATTTTGATAAAAGCAATTCCCAAGTGCCTCAGTGATTCTGTGACAATTCAACCGATTCTTAACTAATTATTATTCTCAAATATATAGTTAAGTGTCGTGTCTTTTCCATTGCGTTTGTACAATTCATTTTTTTCACACATTTCAATATGTTCTTCTTTTTTAATTCATCGATTTTCTCAAAAAGCGGTTTAAAAGTACTAATTACCTTTTAATCTTCACATAATGATCCACGCACTGAGACAGGACCAAAGTACAGTATATTTGCCACCTTTCATCTTGAACACCAGTAACTTCCAGGATCAGTTCATTCATGTGCAGAAGTATGAACGTCAGTATCTGTGTCTGACGAATTACCTGACCAAGGAGAAGGATTATGGTTGATTGTAGACCTGGATAAGCTGCAGAAAAAAGTCGTTATATAAGCACAATAGAAAACAAAATGACTAGATTGTTGATCTTAGTGAATTGTTTTGAGTGAAGCATATTTTTTATCGTCATCGTTGGTAACCTTGTTCCATCCATTGCTGAGTACAGATCTTTTACCTTTTGTGCCATGCTTCCCTAGTCTGAGTGAGTTTAAACCAGATATTACCCGTATTTGTTTTATATCCACGCTACATATCATTGGCATAATAACCTTTTTTTTAAAGTGCCCACTGCTGCGACACATGCCTCATAAGAAGGAATGATTTTTAATCCACTACAACTACTAACTTGAATAAGGACTATTTTCAGGTTTCCTCACGATATTTTCATTCATCGGCTTTAGTATGTCATGCTACATAATATACCTAAAACATTAACTTTTAAGGACTAAATATTTGATTTTATGGTGGATTACCCAGAAAATCAAATCCTTTTTCAGTTTTTTGTCAACTTAATTAAGAAGGTAAAGAACTTAAGTCTCAAATAAAGACGTGATTTCAATAGAAAAACTTCTCGGAATAACTTGAAAACAATTTCTCAGAAATTCGGGTTGGCATAGATTGCCTTAGACATTGATAAATGCTTAGATTTACTCTGATCTCTAAGACGTGCGCTATAGTCGCAGGTTTCAATAATCTGAACATATATTAAAATTTATTTGTAAGGAATATTAACATAACTTGAATTATGAAGAAACTTAGCAGCACCTGTAGGGGAGGAGGTTGCTGTCGTGGGGATTAACACAAATAAAAGGGGACTGAAGTGGCTGATATTAGGCAGTGGATGATGATGATGAATCAAATATACCCTTGCAATACTGTTATAACAATTGCGTACTAAATATTCTTGTCTAGCATTATTTTCTTGACGCCGACGGCCTACATATAATGATTCCTCTTAAATTTGTGTGGACACAGGTAAAGAACTATTAAATGGTTGATAGAAGTAATATTTTACTTACCAATGCAGCACAAATACCCAGCATAAGCATGAAATATGAACGATAAGGTATAAACTGTGTAGTTTTCTAAACTCCATGGAAACCACATATCGAAAGCTGAAAAAAAGGACTGTATTCATGATACATGACTCCATAATTATATAAAAAATGGGGTTCGGTTGTGTTGTGCGTGACGATTGTTTTAATTTAATGATTATTTTTATCCTTTTGCTATCAAACGGCGTGATATGAAGCTGCAACATCAAATTACAATTTGATGTTGCAGTCCAGATGTCCCTCAATTTTTTTATCGTGAGTTTTTTGTATTGTCCAATCCCTGTATAAGCAAATTTATAGACGCATCCACGTCAAAAATAAATTCTGGATTTGTTTAAATTATAAGTGCACATATTATCAAGAGAGGCGATTTTTTAGTCTCCCCAGGTATATGCCCTAACAGGCGTTGCACAGAGGGGGTTCCGGAGTAGTCTTTTAAGAGATCACGGATCCCTTTCTACGTGCTGATGGTGATCTCCGTGGTGGTTCCAATGAGGTATAAATCACACACTTCTTGGTCTTTTTCAAGTCCAGGTGCCTTTTGAAGGTTACCCTCCGTTAGCAAAAAAAGGTGCAAATATGATCACGGATCCCTTTCTACGTGCTGATGGTGATCTCAGTGACGGTTCCAGTGAGGTATAAATCACACACTACTTGGTCTTTTTCAAGTCCAGGTGCCTTTTGAAGGTTGCCCTCCGTTAACAAAAAAGGTGCAAATATTATGGTAGTTTCCACTATAATAACAGTTAACTTACCCAACAGACGCAATGACTTATCCTCTCTCACAAACATTAAATAAATTGGACTGCAAAGGTACAAAGTTGCACACAAGAACACACTTGCTACATACGTTTTCAAAAGAATCCTTGTGTACTTAAAAACCTTCTCCTGTGTTCCACATACTAGATTCCTTAATTCTGATATCTTTTCCCCGCCCTGAGGCACCATCAAAATGTGATTTATCAACGGCATTTCCAACATTGCATCACGGAAGGCCATCTCTTCCAAGAAATTTCGAAATTCTTTTCGAAATATGAGACAGATACCCAAAGAAATCGTCATTATGACTCCTGTAGTCCAGATGCAAGCCCCTTGGATGCAAAGAAGGAAATCATCAAAGCTGGTAACAACAAAACCAGTAGTGAAAATGAAGCAGAAACAACCAATAATAAAGTTGAAGATTTGCAAAAGCAACCATGGTTTGGAGCTCCAATTCTTTCTGGCGAATATGGGAATGCCGGCAAAGGATAGGACCCGGTGGAACGTAAGGAAAGTCTCCTCCATTTTTGATCGGTAAATGATGTTTAAAAAGAAAAGCAAGGCGTTTTTATTGAAGGCTTAAATTGGTACAATCGAGAACACATGCTATTATACAGGATTACTGGCAACCCGATATATTTACGGCAGGACGTTATAGAGTGACCGAATTACAGCAATCAAGCACTCCCAGGAGCCTACACGGAAACCGATGGGTTTCGAGCATATTTTACTTTTTTTTTATTTGTCCTGAAATTATCTTCATCAGTCATGAATACTTTATTTATTGCAATCTTATCTTATTAATATGAATGTATGTTTGTTATTGAAACACTCCATAAGTGTGAGATAGATAATAGTCTCGAAATTGACACTTTGAGGGTTATCCCTCAAAGTGTCAATTTCCAGACACAATAGAAATTACCAGTTTTAATCCGATTCGGAAATATGGACAGTTGAGCTGCTACGCTACTTTGCATCCAAGTTTATTGTTTTCTTGGGGAAAGAAAACCAGTAATCGCGGGTGAAGCTGCTGGCAGAAGCTAGTATGTAAATACATTCCATACCTAGTAGAACTTTTAAGACACTTTCCTTTCGGATCTAATTGACAAGGATTTATAAACATCTCCAAAAAATACCGTTTACATATTTATTCGACAAAAAAATGGGAACACCGCCGTCAACAACTGTACCTGTCACACCAATCATCTTTAAGGGATATACTTTAAAAAAATGTCAAAATGATATACGGTGAACGTGACAGTGTATGGTATAAATGCTTGAGTGACACCCCTTCGATATTTTGATTTGTAAAGCTAAGAAGAAATTCCCAAAGTGACAGCGAACCAAAAGGTATGGTATGATGGATTTTTTTCCTATAATTTTCACTTCGACACAAATCAGTAATATTTTCTTTTATTAAAAGGTACTTTTGCTAATACTTTCTTGTGTTTTAATACGGTGTTGTATTCTGTGACGCAAATTATAGGGTCAAACTAGCTTCTGTCCGCGTCTAGGCCCGCGTGAAAAGTGATTTATTGTCCCATAAACTATCTATATGCAAAAACTACTAACTAAGCCTAAAACTAAACTAATCTAAAAGATGGAGTCGAAAATCTCCTCCACATCGTTGTCCACTGGTATTGTGCCCAAAAAATTGGCAGCATTGCCATGTTGTACGGCAGTGCTTATCCTCTGACCAAAGTAAAAGCCAGCCCTTGGGTCACGCGAAGTGTATAGAAATTAAAAAAAATCATCTAAATCCGTTCAGCCGTTTTTGGGTGATTGAAACAGAAACTTTCATATGTATAATATTTGCAGGATTCCTGAATGATGGAACATAGTATGGTTACTCATAAATATGAAATATATGGACAATTTACTGTAATACTCTAATATTTATCAATATAATATGATTATTTGATAAGTATCCAGTAGTTCCCTTTATATAATTGTCATCATCATCAGCCTATTAATGTTCCCACTGCTGGGACACAGGCCTCCTCTGTTTGAGAGGGAATGGGCCGTAATCCACCACGCGGGCCCAGTGCGGGTTGGTGGATGTCACATGTCTTCGAATTTTTGGTTCTAGGACATGCCGGTTTCCTCACGATGTTTTCCTTCACCGTTTTGAGAGCAGTGGTGAAGAAATAATTTACACAAAGTAAAGTGCGTGCCTGGGCTCGAACCCACGACCTACAACTTGTAAGTCGCGGCCGATACCACTGGGCCACCACTGCTCCCTATATAATTGTAAATCTAAAAAATCTGACTTTTATTATAAACTAAAAAGTAAATTTACCGTTTAATTGTATTTTTTAAGGCAAAATAATAATTATGGTGGTAGGTCAGTCCGCGCAATATGCGTGAAATTACCCCCACTAGGCTAAAGCCTTGCCAACTTACGTGCCGGGCACTATAACAGTTTAACGCGGATGAAGTCGCATAAAACAGCTAGAGTGTAGTAAAAAAGGTTTTCGCCCCCGGGTGGGCTTGAACCACCAACCTTTCGGTTAACAGCCGAACGCGCTAACCAATTGCGCCACGGAGGCTATGTGAGTCAGCGCCAAAATATTATACACTTTGATTAAAAAACAAAGTAAGATTTTCTTATCGTACTGAAACTCCTAGTTAACAATGATTACTATAATAATAATAATAATAAGAGGTGGTCAGGTCCTATCACACCTCCTTTACATGGATGATCTGAAGCTCTTTGCACCCAACAACTTGCAACTGATGAAGCTACTGAAGGTAACAGAAACCTTCAGTGACGCCATCAGGATGGAATTTGGTGTGGACAAATGTGCAGCCATGCATGTAAAGCGAGGGGAGATTATGGAATCCGTGGGAATACAACTCTCGGATTCCATACACCTTCGATCCCTTTCCTCAACCGAAACTTACAAGTATTTGGGTATGTCGGAAGCACTAGGCATCAATGCTACTGAAGTGAAACAATCGTTGAAGGAGCGCTTCTTTGGCCGCCTGAAAAAAGTACTAAATAGTCTTTTATCAGGTGGGAACAAGGTGCGCGCCTTCAACGGCTGGGTCATGCCGGTCTTGATGTACTCTTTCGGCATACTCAAATGGACTCAGACAGAACTTGACGCCTTGGATAGGAGAGTCCGCACATTGCTTACCGCAAATCGTATGCATCACCCACGATCATCGGTTATGAGACTGTATATCCCGCGGAAGTGCGGAGGTCGTGGCTTTTTAAATGCTAAAACCCTGCACAACCGCGAGGTATGCAGTCTTAGGGAATATTTCCAGGCTGCCGACGTGGGTATGCATCGAGATGTGGTAGCGGTGGACAAGGGCCTTACCCCGCTCTCCTTGGCTAACGAGAACTGGCGCAAACCTATAGTATTAGATACTAATGACCGCAGGGAGGTATGGCAGAGCAAGGAACTTCACGGACGCTTCTACCGGGTCCTATATGGGCCCGATGTAGATCTTTTAGCGTCCGTGGCCTGGCTGCGATTTGGTGACCTTTTCGGGGAAACCGAAGGTTTTGTCTTTGCGATTATGGACGAAGTTATGATGACGAACAACTACCGGAAATACATTGTGAAGGACGGCACGGTTGACATCTGTCGGGCATGTCACCGGCCGGGAGAATCAATCCGACACATTATTTCCGGTTGTTCTAGTCTGGCTAACGGAGACTATTTGCATAGACACAACCTTGTAGCCAGGATTATCCACCAGCAACTTGCTCTTAAATACAATCTTGTGGAATCGGAAGTGCCTTACTATAAGTACGTGCCCGACCCAGTTCTCGAAAATGGCAATGTCACGTTGTATTGGGATCGGTCTATCATCACTGACAGGACTATTGTTGCCAATAAGCCTGACATAGTGGTGATAGACCGATTAGAGCGTCGCGCAATGATTGTTGATATAGCGGTCCCCCATGACGAGAACCTCGTGAAGGCTGAGAGAGATAAGAAAAGTAAGTATCTTGATCTAGCTCGCGAGGTTGTCGACATGTGGGATGTGAATACAGCAGTCATTGTGCCGATAGTCGTGACGGCCAATGGCATAATAGCTAAGAGTCTCGATGAACATCTGAGGAGGCTCTCGTTGGGCAGCTGGATCAAGGGCGTGATCCAGAAAGCGGTACTCCTGGACACGGCGCGTATCGTTAGGAGGTTCCTCTCTCAGCAGCCCTAACCACCGGTAGCTTGGACCTTGTTCCCAATACCGGTGGGCTACTAATTTTTATATTTTTAAATGTTTTTTTTTATTTTATTTTTATAAGATAATATTTAAAAATGTAAAAACTATGTACAATAATGAAATAAAGGAAATAATAATAAGACTCAGCGATCATTGTACCGATTGTCGTGTCGGCCAATGTCTTAATAGCCACGAGCCTCGACCAACATCTTAGGAGTCTCTCGTTAGGCGGCTGGGTCAAGGGCCTGATCCAGAAAGCAGTATTGCTGGACACGGCTCGTATTGTTAGGAGGTTCCTCTCTCTGGAGCCCTGACCGCCGGTAGCTTGGACCCTGTTCCCGATACCGGTGGGCCTCTATTTTCTATATTTTTAAATGTTTTTCTTTTTTGTATGTGTTTTTTAAAAATATTTAAAATAAATTAAATTAAATAAAGGACATAATAATAATAATAATCTTTTATTTGCAGACTTTAAAGGCGTTTTAGTTACATACATAAACTAATACGCCTTTTTCCAATGGGGGTAGGCAGGAACTACAGAACGCCACCTGCTACGATCCTTACATACTTATTTTACTTCACTCACATTCATACATCTAGTCATACACACGCGCCGGTTATGAGTACTGCGCACCTGGCCTTTCTGAAGAATATCACCAATAAGGTCTATGTATGTCTTTCTAGGTCGTCCTCTACCGGAGTTTCCATTCACGTCTGCCTTGTAAATACCTTTCGTTAGTCGCCTTTCTATACAATATATACTAAATAATAATATTATGAAGAGGAAAGATTTAAATTTTTGTTTAAAACGAATAAACTTAAATCTACTGGACCGATTTCAAAATTTCTTTCACCGTTGGGAAGCTACACTATCCCCGGGTGTCATAGGCTACTTTTTGTCCCTATCTAAAAGAAGCGTATAGTGTAGAAGTATATATTTCACCCCTTTCATTCTCCATTTCTTTAACACAGAAATTTGCACGATAAAACACTGTATGCCTCGTAAACCATTCTCATGTAAAACGCCAGCGAGGTAGTGATAAATTAATAATTCATAAAAATTACCATCAGTGTGAACATGGCTTTAAAATTTTACCGAAAAAATTACGGCAAGTGGGATCACCTCGCGTGAATGAGCTTGTACATGGGCAACGCTTGAAGTTTTACATGCCTAGTATAAACTGACCTAACATTTTGCAAAAAACTTAAACAATGCGAGGTCAACTTCATTATAACTTGACCTCGCATTGTTTAAGTTTTTGACATGAATAGTAGCTTGATTTGTCGTATGTACGTGCATGGTGTAATCAAATTTCATAGGATATTGTATTCATGGCGTTGATATTTGGTACAGCGCTGTTAATTTTCGTTGAAAACCACGTTTCATCATCATCTGCCTAGCCTTTTCCCAACTATGTTGGGGTCGGCTTCCAGTCTAACCGGATTTAGCTGAGTACCAGTGTTTTACATGGAGCGACTGCCTATCTGACCTCCACAACCCAGTAACTGGGTAACACGATACCCCTTGGCTAGACTGGTGTCAGATCTCAAGCATCTGACTATTCGTAACGACTGTCAAAGATCTTCAAATGACAGCCGGGACCAACGGCTTAACGTGCTTTACGAGGCACGGAGGAAACTCGGTATGTTGAAATGGTCACCCATCCACGGACCGACCTCGTCAAGCGTTGCTTAACCTTAAAGATCGACCCGTGCGGCTGTTATTATTTAGCCACGAGCTCCTCACCGTTGAAAACCACGTTTATTGTGCAATATTCGATTGAATTCGACGTTTGACGACGATATCGATATTAAGTGTTACAACAAACTGTCCTACAGTTTGGCAGAAGTAAAATCTTTTTTGTATGTGTGTTATCTTTTGAATATTACGATTTTATTCCCTTGAGGGTTAGTCTGAGGTGTACCTCTTGGGTACCGCCACTCATATTAAGGTTCCAAGGGTGAAAGTCTATTACCATCAAACAGGGATAAATCTCGACTCTGGGCACACTTTGTCCGACGAAGCGAGATTAAATCTAGGATATTTATTGAACTATGCCAATGAGGCTAACTTCATAACAGAAGAATAGTAACAAAAAGTTAAAAATTAAAACTCGACTACAGGAACAATAATAGGGTAGTTGACAAAAAATATCTATGTAGCCCGTCAGTTAGATAACCACACAGATTTAGGACACGTATTTTTCTTTTGCCGCGTCATCAATAAAATACGACGATACAGTGCGTTGAAAAATCGTGTGACGTCACGATGTGCTACACTTTATACTGACAAAGTGACGTCACTAGCCCCCACTCCCGAACTTTAATTAGCTTTATCTTTGTCAATTTTTATTTATTTGATAAAGCAAGAAATATGGGTCCAATATTATTTGATAATCTCACTGATGGATTGAATAGAATTATCATTTTTCAACCCAGGAAACATGTTTAAGAGAAATTGTGAAATTTGAAATTATTATATTTACATTTTTAGTATGTGCTTAGCTGCGTATTTAATTTTAACTTGATTCAAATCTCGAAGTACTCGTCATTTTTTTTTTGTGGTAAGTTTTTAGTATTTCTTACTGGCAATATTAGATTTAATGATACGTCATAATAATATCACACTATTACCCGAAATACCTACTCATACAAAAACGACACCTCATTTACCAAAATCTAATGAGTAGTTAAAGTTCCCGACATATTACTGTGTCGTGTCGTGGCAAGGTACGGGATACACCAAACATTCGAATCTGTTCAAACCAACGTCATATTATTATCATAAGGAGTCCTGTACCCATTCAAATGGGTTATAAAGCGCCACGCCACGCCACTACTTGTAACTGACGGACTACATAGATATTGGACACGTATTTTTCTTTTGCCGCGTTATCAATAAAATACGACGACACAGTGCGTTGAAATATCGTGTTACGTCACGGTCGGTGTGCTACACGTTATACTGACAAAGTCACGTCACTAGCCCACACTCCCGAACATTGATGCGCTTTATCTTTGTCAATTTTTATTTATTTGGTAAAGCAAGAAATATGAACCTAATATTATTCGATAATCTCACTGACGGATTAAATAGAATTATCATTTTTCTACCCAGGAAACGTCCCTATTATGTTTCTTTCGAATGTTTAAGAGAAATTGTAAAATTTGAAGTTATTATATTTACATTTTAGTATGTGCTTAGTTGCCTATTTGATTTTAACTTGATTCAAAACTCGTATTTTTTTTTGTGGTGAGTTTTTTTTGTATTTCTTACCTTCAATATTATATTAATGATACGTCATAATAATATCACACTATTAAACGAAATACCTACTCGTACAAAAACGACACCTTTAGGCAAGAAACCACCGAAAGGCATTAGTCACACCAATATTTAAGGGTGGGGATGGTGATGAGAAGGTCCTGAAAAAAGATTGCTTAGCTATCTTGAAAGCAACAACATAATTGCGCCAAACCAATGCGGTTTTAGGAAAGGCGTATCAACAGAGGATGCTGTTCTTGAACTGACAAGCCAAATTGTTAAGAATCTTGACGCTAGGACTAAAACTATAGGTATATTTTTTGATTTAGCCAAGGCTTTCGACACGGTCTCTACTCCGATCCTTCTGCATGGTTTAGAAAGCTTGGGAATAAGAGACATCGCTCTGAACCTGTTTCGAGACTATCTTACAAACCGTAGCCAACGAGTTAAGATAGAAAACTACATCAGTGGCGATGAGAATCTAACCTTTGGCGTACCACAGGGCAGTGTGCTAGGTTCCACCCTTTTTCTTCTATTTGTAAACAGATTGCCGACCGATTGTTAAAAACTATTTATTTTGCCTTGGCTCAGTCACTTCTTACCTATTGCATATCTGTCTGGGGTGGTACAATTAAAACGTATTTACTTCGCCTTGAGAGGGCACAAAGAGCTGTCTTGAAAGTCATGATTCACAAACCTTATCGGTACCCGACTACCCAGCTCTATAAAGACGTATCTGTACTCACTGTCCGACAGCTCTGTGCACTTACATCACTTTACGTGTACACTCATCATTGAACTATGACCCAAGGTTACTGGCGCAAAATAAACGACGTAAAAATCCTGTATGCACCCCTGTCACCACCAAAACTGCTCTGGCGAGGCAAAGCTACCCGTGGCTTGGCAGTCACCGTTATAACATTATTAACAAAACTTGCAACGTATATCCCTTACCTAGATTTAAATGTAAAACTGTAGTTAGTAGTTTTCTCCAAAAGTTAACCTACGATGAGACTGAACAACTCTTTGCAAAAAAATCTTATGAACGCATCTAAAATCAGATTTAAAGTGCTCCTTTATTATATATTATTTTATACTGTGTAATATTCCAAACACACAACCAAACACACACACACACTCAAACATACACTCACACACACACACACCCACACATACTCCTATTCCTTGTTTACATAAATTTTAATAAGAGTTAAGTAGGTACTTATATTAAATTAAGTTTATGCTTACCAAAACTACTACAAGGTGCAGCAAATTGTAAATGAACTGTAAGAGGAAGGCGCCTGTGTCTGTAACACAGTTTATACTAGCACAGACACAGACGTTCACTCTGTCTCAAATAATGTATAGTGTTGTACATCATAACATGGCGTTTTTATGTTCAATTGAGATGGAAAAATTGTATTTTGGGCTTTTTGATAATAAACTTTTATTTATTACTTATTTTATTTACCTCAGTTACCAAAATCTGATGAGTAGGTAAAGCTGCCTACACATTACTGTATCGTGTCGTGGCGGGGTGCTGATCATATCAATCTGTTCAACACTACGTCATATTATTATCATAAGGAGAGTCCTGTACCCATTCAAATGGGTTAGAAAGCGCCACGCCACGCCACTACACATAAGAATATACAAACAATTTAGACCGCTAAACTCAAAATTCTCCCAGCAGTCGGGTAATAAAAGGCACAGATACCAATCTAAAGCCACGCTGATTCGATAACAGTTTCATTTACCAATTCCAAATACGGTCTGTGGTACTTAAAATAAACATTAAATCTTACAATGTATGCACAAATTAAAACGCGGCATATTTCGAACAATCCGAATTAATTAATCGAACGAAATGAATTGAAAATCGTCAAGTTTAAAATTCGTTTTAATTTGCATTACTTGCATATTAAAATACCGTTAATTCTCGTTTCTTTTGGGGTTCTGAGGATCAACTAGGTGTTTTAAGCTAAAATGTCCATTTATTTTCGATGAATATTTAAGAGGGGACTCTAGTGAGACTTTCTCCATACAAACACATTCTGCTGTTTTCTTCGTGGATAATGCCTCTAGAGCAATGATTTTTTTCCATAAAATCTAGGTCTAATTAATACGTGCCTGTATCATTTCCTTTTTTCCAAAACATAATCACAAAAAGAAATATGACAATCCAAAAATCCGAAAAAAATGCCCGTTTTTACCGCCATGTTCAGAAGACTTTCAGACAAAATTTATAAGTTTTTAACAAAAAAAGAAATGATAGGAGCATAGATATACTTTTCCTCTAAATTTTGATATAAGAATTTTTTAGATCAGACCAGTTTTCATGAAGAAAACAGCAGAATACGAAACGTCTTTTAGTCAAAGTTTTTGTATGTAAAATCAGCCTGAGCTGCAGTTGTCCCTTTCGCACTTTTCGGGGTGAGGTTGGAAGTGACGCGACGGCAATAGTTTCTTCAAATACCTATTTTTCAAATTCCTGTTGACTAGAGTCCGCTCTTAAACCCTCTCGTTCCTTCTCCGTATGAGAAAAGGCTTTCAGACGTCTTCAGTAGATCAGTTACAGGCAGCTGTAAGCTAAGAAAAGCCTTGCTTTACTATTGTTAGTCAATTATTCTGTAATCAATTTGAAAGGTTCATTGAACTAACGCTTAACAATTCTTTATAAATTAGGTGAAATATAGAAAAACACAGAAACAAAACAGTGAAGAAAAGAAACAAGATATTTACGATGACTCTAACATTTAATGTGTTCTACTAAACTACGCCTTCTATATTTTCAGTAAGTTCTAATCCTTTTCTTCCAAAACAGACATAACTAGTGTGAAAAAAGACATTCCGGTTCTGATGAACTGAAAAAAGAACAAAATAGTATTAAACAGCTGTTTACAGTTCTGCTTCTCCAATATGATCAGAATTACATTAACAGAGGGTCGCAAAACCTTCATTAATAAATCGTATTTAATTATATCTACGCCAGAGAACTGCAATAAAACTCATTTACTTCTTAACACTACAAAAATCTTGGTGACTACCTGACAAAGGTGTTTTTATGAAAGTTCCTATTTAAAAAAAAGTATATTGTTTACCCAAGTAAACGTCGGCAAAGACAGCGTAATTGTGCCAAATATGTAGATAGGCATGCGTTGACTAAGAGCCATGTTGAAGATTCTCACGTTGGTCTTATGTGTTCTGTTGAAGATGTACCATTTCTCCGTGACCGCCTTCTCCAATGCTTCACACTGCAATTGTTACAAATACAAGAATTTATAAACTAGACTAAAAGAATTGAACAAAAAGTAACAAAAGATAAAGAGAATAGGAAAGATTTTTGGAATAGAAGATAATAATTATGGATACAGAAGAAGTAAATACCAAAGAAAAGGATGCAAAAACAATACCTTAAGAAGGGCTTATAGCGAATTATATAGGCAAGGTCGAAAGGATAAGTTAAAGTGAATATGACAGCTGATAGAGTAATGAAGAAATTACAAATTATTTAATTGGGGATATTCTTAAATTTTTAAGGTTGGCAATAATAGTGACAGTGTGGAAAGGACCTTCCACAATGAGGACCAATAACGTGTTGTGTGCCACGAGAGTCAACTGGATGCAATAAACAGAGGACCTGTTAAAGAGGCGACGCTTGGAAGGTCCTATTTTCAGCAATGCAAGTTTTACAGCCGAAATCATGATCCTTCAAAAAGTTACCACTTACCTCGTTCTCAACTTGCTGCCCCATCAAACAGAACATAAGTACAACAAGTATAAAGCAAAACTCGTGAACATAATACTTCATCGTGTCCAATGATAATTTATTCTGAAACCGAAACTTTATGGTTAATGAAACAGAAACTAGTTGCTTGATGAAACAAAAAGTTGCACTGCGGCAAGCGATGTAACTGAATATTAGAGTGTATCAGTTTCTCCTTGTACTTGTAGCGAAGTTTGTTTTGTGATAGTTTTTGTTTTTTTTTTTCTTTTGTCTATCTCGCAGCGCAAGAACGGATATTTTCTTTATCAATGTGACATTAATAGCATCGAGCATCATTGAAAGCGTTTTTATTTAATTTTTGACAGTTCTATGCCAAATACTTGCTGAATTATAATGAAAATTGTTGGTGGTGATGATTCGCACGGGTAGTAGAGCATATTGCGTGTATTTGTTTTTAGGGTTCCGTAGCCAAATGGCAAAAAAAAGAAACCCTTATAGATTCGTCATATCTGTCTGTCTGTCTGTCCGTCCGTATGTCACAGCCACTTTTTTCCGAAACTATAAGAACTATGCTGTTGAAACTTGGTAAGTAGATGTATTCTGTAAACCGCATTAAGATTTTCTCACAAAAATAGAAAAAAAACAATAAATTTTGGGGGTTCCTATACTTGAAACTGAAACTAAAAAATGTATTTATCGTAAAACCCATACGTGTGGGGTATCTATGGATAGATCTTTAAAAATGATATAGAGGTTTCTAATTATTTTTTTTTCTAAACTGAATAGTTTGCGCGAGAGACACTTCCAAAGTGGTAAAATGTGTGTTCCCCCCCTGTAACTTCTAAAATAAGAGATTGATAAAACTAAAAAAAAAATATGATTTACATTACCGTGTAAACTACCACCAAAAATTGGTTTGAACGAGATCTAGTAAGTAGTTTTTTTTTAATACGTCATAAATCGTAAACCGCAATTTACCAAGTACGGAACCCTTCATGCGCGAGTCCGACTGGCACTTGGCCGGTTTTCCTTAATATAAGTACCTATCTACCACAAACAAAACAAAAATGCGACCTTGATATTTTACTTTAAAATAATTCACTCTGTTAAACAAAACCAGCACAATTGCAAGCTTTCAATAACACCCAAAAAGAAAAGAAATACGTATGCCTCCAGTCGTCACCTAATTGTAAAAACTGCAAAATTATTTAATATTCGCTTCAAAAGTCTGTTTATTAAAGGGATATGCGCGTGATATCGCTCGGATTATTAGCAACAATAGCAACAGCGGGCGACAGCGATTTATTTATGCGCGCGTTAGTTTTTATTTTGCGATAACTCCTAAGATACTTATTTAAATTATTTGGTGTAAAGAATTATCATAATGTCGATGACATTTTTAAGATAACTAAAGTATTTAATTTGATAAGGATTAATACTGTATCCGTCTAATTAGCTTTCCAATTACCGCATTGTACGTGTCCATTTTTTAAGAAATTAGAATGGGTTTGGTAAACTATCCTTAAAATATAGATATATTCCATTCTGTAGATCTATAAAAGAGGAATATTGCCACCATATATTGTTTTGTTAATCTCAAAGGAATAAGGGAGCGTTTTGATGGAAGATCCCTGGCGTCTTGATTTTTCCCTTAATTTATTTCAATCGATTGATACAAAAACACGTTAACCTTCCTCATGAACCACTCTGTCTATTAGTGAAAATTGTATGAAAATCCATTGAGAAGTTTTTGAGTTTATCGCGAACAGACAAACAGACAGACGCGGCGGGGGCTGGGGTTGACAAACTAGGGGTGTTTGGCGCCACAACTAACCGTGCCCTGTTCCGCGCTTACCTATCGAGAGGAATTTCGAACGTTTACGGTGGGTAACGGGACGATGTTTCGAGTGAGGATGTGGCGTGGCGTGTGTGGATGTGTGTTTTACTGGTGTAGTAAAATGTGGATTAAGACACAGAATGAGAGGTGTGCGAAACAGAGGCGGACACGTGGAACATGAATTATAAATGTAGACTTTCTATAAAATAGTAATAAACGTCATTTTGTACCATTTGGATAGTTTTATTTTGTTTTCTGACCCATGTGATAAATTTGACGCGTAGATACCGTTATTTTTTACTACTACAAGTATTCTGATAATACCCTAGTAGCTTTTTATACCTTGTTGGATAGGTAATGAAACGCAGATATTTTTAAGAACATCTGCAATATGACTGTTATAGACATTATTTAAATATCATTATAATTATGTCTGTGTTTATAGGTATGATATATTGCTTGAATAGGAATAGTAAATAAGTAATTATTAAGAAAATGATTGAGGTATCTTCATTAAGATTAAATTATGTTATTAATGTTATTATATTTGGCTTTTGTAAGTACCTATTTCGAGGAATTTACCCATTTCCTTTTATATATTTCGTAGTTTTTGATGGATAATTGGGGGTTTTTTTTTATTTTGCAATTGATTTGTCATTAAAAAACTCCTTAACTGTGTAATATGACTTGGATTCAAGAAATTGTTTCACTTTATTAATAAATATATTTGTTTTGTTTATTTCTCTAATATCATTTGGCAGTTTGTTATAATTTTTTATGGACATTACTAAAGGGCTGGTTGAGTGCATTTTCAGTCGGGATTGAGGTATGTTTATTTTGTTTTTGTTGTGTCTAAAATTGAATCTTGTTTGTGTTTCTTCGCAAGTTGTGTAAAAATCTGGATGTTTTCTGACAAAACTACATAATTCTAGGATGTATAAACAGGGAAGCGTGAGTATTTTGTGTTTTCGGAAGTGTGGTTTGCAGCTATCCATTTGATCTATGTTGGTTATTATTCGAATTAACTTTTTTTGTAAAATAAATATGGTTTGTGAATCTGTACTGTTACCCCACAGCATGACCCCATAGCTGAGCTACGCCTGGGCATATAGATAGTAGGTGACAACTGCAGTCTGCAGGTTTGTAGTTTTTTTAATTTCGCGCAAGACATATGCAAATTTTGATAGTTTGGCTCTTATTTTCTGTATATGGGATTTCCAGTTTAAGTGGGTGTCTATAGTAGAGTCTATTTAAATCTCTGATGCTATACCGGAGTGAGACCCACAATCTTACAGCATGGACGGAGAAGGAATAGGAATAAGCCGGCTATCCGCTATCTTTGATTTTAGTTCTGTCAACAAAAACAAAATGTGGAAAAGACACCAGGGTGTGTGTGTGAAGAGAATAAACAAAATTCTAGAAGAACAATGCTCGCGTGCTGCTACAAGGTGTGACCCGCGGGTGACAAAATTGAGAAGTTTGGCGCCACAACTGACCATGCCGTGTTTCACGCTTAACTCTTGAGAGGAATTTCGACCGTTTACGGTAGGTGTCGGGACAGAGGGTGACAGGGTCCGCATCAGGTCATGCGGGCCATTACCTGACCGGGGAAGTGTGATGAAACACAAGCACTCCAGCGCCCAGGTCAAAGGTATGAGTGAGACAAAAAAACGTGGAATATACCCCCTAAGTCATGAGAATAATCAAAATTATGTGGAAAATACCATGTGTCATGAGATTAATCAGTATGTATGTATGTATCATAATCGTCAAAATATAATAAACATAGACTGCTATATCTATATGCCATATTAGTCTTGTAATTGCTTTCTAAATTATTTCCAATCATCCTCCGTTCAGAATAATAATTCTATCTATCTGATGCATGCGTGACTTTTGTGCCCCTTACACCCTCTGAGTGACCTTTTGTCACTCAGAGTGTAATCCAATGTCATATCTCAAGAAATTGATCCCAATTAATACTGCAGACATAAACAATCTTCAATCACATTTCAAAATTCTAAAATATATCAATCCAAATAATTAATTTTAGCAATCACAAAAATAAACGTACCTATAATTCTGAAACAGAAACAAATAAAATCTACAAAATAGTTATTCAAATAAAATCCAGGTCCAAATAATATAAAATCACACTTGAATCCTAAAATTAAACAGAACAAATGAATGCTACCAAATAGTTAGACAAATAAAATCCAAACTCGAAATATTTCAAATCACACTTGAATTCTAAAATCAAACTGCTATTAATACAAAAGGGACCGAGCGATAAACGATAAAATTTTATTAACGTAATTAGTAAAGTTGGCATTACTTACCGATATAGCGATTTTCACAGAGCACATACAGACAAGCATTATGGCGACTAATATCAACGCTAAGTAAAATGGACGGCAGATAACGTTGAGCCGATTGCTGAACCTATAAAAACAGATATTTAGATTCACAATTTGTTTGTTGTTGTGAAGGTTATATCTTCTAAATTATACTTGTGAGTTAATGTTGTATCAAATGTTATTTGTAATTGAAAATTAAATGTGAACTGGAGTTAAAAGATAAGGCAAGTTTATATAATTATTATTTTGTTGATCTGCTTGGAATATTGAGAGTACTAGATTTACTTGATAGTCAAAAATATAATTATTTTTAATAATTTTAGAAAAGTTCTAAAATGTATTTATTCTTGGGATATTAACAATAGCATTAAGCATGACTGTTTTATCTACATCATTAGAGTATATTTCTCTTTTTTTTATTTTGGCTAGTATTTTAATAAAAGCAATTCCCATGTGCCTCAGTGATTCTGTGACAATTATTTTCTACCCGATTCTTCTTTACTAATTATGATTCTCAATTACAAAATTAAGTGTCGTGTCTTTTCCATTGCGTATGTTCAATTAATGTCCTTCTTTTTTAATTCAACAATTTTTATACGAAGCAGTTTACACGTACTAATTACCTTTTAATCTTCACATAATGATCCACGCACTGAGACAGGACCAAAGTACAGTACATTTGCCACCTTTCATCTTGAACACCAGTAACTTCCAGGATCAGTTCATTCATGTGCAGAAGTATGAACGTCAGTATCTGTGTCTGACGAATCACCTGACCAAGGAGAAGTATTATGCTTGATTGTAGACCTGGATAAGCTGCAGAAAAATCGTTATTATAAGTACAAAAGAAATCAAAATGACTAGATTGTTGATCTTAGTGAATTATTTTGAGTGAAGCATATTTATTTTTATCATCGTTCGGTTGGTAGCCTTGTTCTTGATCTCTTCCCTTTTGTGCCATGCTTCCCTAGTCTGAGCGAGTTTAAACCAGGGATTACCTGTATTTGTTTTATATCCACGCTACATAGCATACGCATAATAAGCTTTTTT
Organism: Orthosia gothica; assembly: GCA_949775005.1. Classification (NCBI taxonomy): domain Eukaryota; kingdom Metazoa; phylum Arthropoda; class Insecta; order Lepidoptera; family Noctuidae; genus Orthosia; species Orthosia gothica. The sequence goes on from OX459052.1 coordinate 10,678,789, forward strand.
TAACGTTCCTGCTGGGACACAGGCCTCCTCCCTATAAGTACAGTTTGGTGAATTTCACATGTCTATTTTATGTGAATTTTTGATTCTAGTACATTTGCCGGTTTCCTCACGATATTTTCATTCACCGTCGTTAGAGTGTCATACTACATAATATATCTAAAACATTTACTTTTAAGGACTAAATATTTGATTTTATTTGAGTTACCAAGAAATTCAAATTCTATTTTATTTTTTTGTCAACTTAATTAAGAAGGTACCGAACTTAAGTCTTGACTAAAGATGTGATTTCAATAGAAAACTTCTCGGAATAACCTGAAAACAATTTCCCAGAAATTATATTTGGCAAAGATTGGCTTAGACATTGATAAATGCTTAGATTTACTCTGATCTCCAAGACGTGCGCTATTTTCGTGGGTTTCAATAAGCTGAACAATTATTAAAATGTATTTCTAAGTAATATTCACATATATAGAATTAAAAGAAAAGATAGCAGCACCTGGATGAGGTTTCTGGCGTGTGGATTAACACAAATAAAAGGGGACCTGAAGTGGCTGATGAAAATAAATCAAATATACCTTGCAATACTGTTATAACAATTGTGTACTAAAAATTCTTGGCTAGCCTTTATTTGCCTGACGCCGACGGCCTACTTATAATGATTTCTACTAAATTTGGTGTGAACTGTGGTGTATTTTACTTACCAATGCAGCACAAATACCCAGCATAAGCATGGAATATGAACGATAAGATATAAACGGTGTAGTTTTCTAAACTCCATGGAAACCACATATCGAAAGCTGAAAAAAGGACTGTATTCATGATACATCACTAAATATAGAAAAAAAATCTTATCGTGAGGTTTTTGTATTGCCCAATCCGTTTAGAAGCAAATTCATAGACGCATCCTCGTTAAAAGTAAATTCTGGATTTGTTTAAATTATAAGTGCAGATATTATTAAGGGAGGCGATTTTAATTCTCCCCAGTGATGCCGCTTACAGGCGTTGCACAGAAGGGTTACCTGAGCGGTCTTTTAAGAGGTCACGGATCCCTTTCTACGTGCTGATGGTGATCTCGGTGGAGGTTTCAGTGAGGCAAAAATCCCACATTCTTTGGTCTTTTCTTTAAAAAGTCCGGGTACCTTTTGAAGGTATCCCTCCGTTAACAAAAATGGTGCAAATATTATGGTAGTTTTCGCTATAATTACAGTTAACTTACCCAACAGACGCAATGACTTATCCTCTCTCATAACCATTAAATAAATTGGACTGCAAAGGTACAAAGTTGCACACAAGAACACACTTGCTACATACGTTTTCAAAAGAATCCTTGTGTACTTAAAAACCTTCTCTTGTGTTCCACATACTAGATTCCTTAATTCTGATATCTTTTTCCCAGCCTGAGGCACCATCAAAATGTGATTTATCAACGGCATTTCCAACATTGCATCACGGAAGGCCATCTCTTCCAAGAAATTTCGAAATTCTTTGCGAAATATGAGACAGACACCCAAAGAAATCGTCATTATGACTCCTGTAGTCCAGATGCAAGCCCCTTGGATGCAAAGAAGGAAATCATCAAAGCTGGTAACAACAAAACCAGTAGTGAAAATGAAGCAGAAACAGCCAATAATAAAGTTGAAGATTTGCAAAAGCAACCATGGTTTGGAGCTCCAATTCTTTCTGGCGAATATGGGGATGCCGGCAAAGGATAGGACCCGGTGGAACGTAAGGAAAGTCTCCTCCATTTTTGATCGGTAAATGATGTTTAAAAAGAAAAGCAAGGCGTTTTTATTGAAGGCTTAAATTGGTACAATCGAGAACACATGCTATTATACAGGATTACTGGCAACCCGATATATTTCCGGCAGGACGTCATAGAGTGACCGAATTACAGCAATCAAGCACTCCCAGGAGCCCACACGGAAACCGATGGGTTTCGAGCAAATTTTACTTTTTTTTTATTTGTCCTGAATTCATCTTCATCAGTCATAAATACTTTATTGATTGCAATCTTATCTTATTAATATTATAAATGCTAAAGTTTGGATGGATGAATGTATGTTTGTTATTGAAACACTCCATAAGTGTGAGATAGATAATAGTCTTGAATATCACATATGCTACTTTTCATCCCAGTTTATTGTTTTCTTGGGATAAGAAAACCAGTATCCGCGGAAGAAGCTGCTGGCAGAAGCTAGTATGTAAATACATTCTATACCTAGTAGAACTTTTAAGACACTTTCCTTTCGGATCTAATTGTCAAGGATTTACAAGCAGCCCCAGAAAATACTGTTCACATATTTATACGACAAAAAAATGGTAACACCGCCGTCAACAAATGTACCTGTCACACCAATCATCTTTAAGGGATATACTTAAAAAAATGACAAAATGATATACGGTGAACGTGGCAGTGTATGTTATAAATGCTTGAGTGACACCCCTTTGATATTTTGATTTGTAAAGCTAAGAAGAAATTCCCTTTGATACGAACTGGAGTGACAGCGAACCAAAAGGTATTTCTTATGATGGATTTTTTTCCTATAATTTTCACTTTGACACAAATCGGTAATATACTTTTATTAGAAGGTATTTTGTTAATACTTTCTTGTGTTTTAATACGGTGTTGTATTCTGTGACGCAAATTATTGGGAACTAACTTCTGACCGCGGCTAGGCCCGCGTGAACAGTGATTTATTGTCCCATGCGACCATTATAGTGAGTTCATAAGGATAAATATATCCTATGTGTTAATCCATGTCATAAACTATCTATATGCAAAACTTATAACTAAGACTAAAATAAAATAATCTAAAAGATGGCGTCAAAAATCTCTTCCACATACCACCACTGGTATTGTGCCTAAAAGATTGGCAGCACTGCCACGTTGTACGCCAGTGCTTGTCCTCTGACCAAAGTAAATACCAACCCCCTGGGTCACGCGAAGTGTATATACATGGTAAAAAAATCATCTAAATCCGTTCAGCCGTTTTTGCGTGATTGGAACAGAAACTTACACATTTGTAATATTTGTAGGATTCCTGAATGATGAAACATAGTATGAATTCTGAAAAAATCCATACTTATATAATACATTCGAAAGTAACTCTGCCTGTCTGTCTGTTACCTTTTTACTCCTAAAACGCTGAACGGAATTCAATGAAATTTGGCAAGGAGATAGATGGCATCCTAAGAAAAGTATGAAAAAAAAATTGTAGGTGGTGTAGTGTAGGGTAGGTAGGTAGATAGGATAGGGTATGGTAGGTAGGCCAGTTGACGGAAGCGAAGTCGCGGGGAACAGTTAGTATGAAATAAATGGACAATTTACTATACTACTTCATTAGATAATCAAGATAATATGATCTACATATAATGCGATAAATTTGTGAAGTATCTAGTAATTCTCTATAAATAATTGTGAATCTTAAAAATCTGACTTTTATTACAAACTAAAAAGTAAATTTACCGTTTAACATTTTTTAAGGCAAAATAATAATTATGGGCTAAGGAGATATAAAAACCTGTGTAAATCTTTTTCTTTTGTTCTTTTAATAAACTCTTATTATCTTATAATTGGGCAGCTCGTGCAGGAAAATTTTGTTATTATAATAAATTAGGGGATCATTTTCAATCATAATTTTCCTTCCGCTACTTGATAATTTAATTATTTTAATAGACTTGAGCATATAAATACGGTCTATTACATAAACCGTTTCCCTTTATTTGCATTTTTAATTGTCTGTTTGTTTTTGATTGTCGCCAATTGTCCCGTTAAAATAAAAATAAACTGATTAGTAAATTATTATAATTCATAAATAATTAAGTTATAAATAATAACTAAATTATAAATTTCTCTTTGTTAAAGAGACCTTGTTAATATTATAGTTACAACACAAGGTCAACGCGGCATAATAAAAAGAAGATGAAAGGGACGAACATGACTCCTGCCGAAAAACTGGCCCGCAATAGCTGAAGACAGAAGTGTTTTGAAAAGGAAGAGAAAAGCCCCTGCTCACCATTGGAACTTGGTAAGATTATAGATAGAGATAAAAAGATGACCCAGACAGCAGATACTTCTTACGAGCATATTATTATGTACTTCGGTGAGTGTGCTCAAGAATTCCACGACCTCATCCCACCAGCCCCCTTCTACCATCGGACATCTAGACGCAATGCAAGTTACCATCCTTACCTGGTTGCCATTCCACCAATTCATACCAAGTGCTACTAAACATCCTTCATAATGCGCACAGCGAATGTGTGGAACTCACTACCTGCGTCTGTGTTTCCGAACGCATTTAACCCGAATCTCTTCAAAGTTAGAGTGAACAGGCTTCTTCTGGGTAAGCTCACTCCATCGTCAACTCTGTCTCTGTCACCTCTGACCTAGACTAGAGTAAAGGCCGAAACCACAAAAAATATATATATATATATAATTATATGTTAATGATACTGCTCATAACAGAATAGCCTTAACCTTTCTTTAACGTTCTCAAATATATAAGTCACTATTAACTTTTTCAAAAAAAAAACCCTAATTTCTGTATAAAAAAAACAACAATACCCTGATTTCCCAACTTGCCACCTCTATTCACTCCTCACTCTAGTTGAGACACCATTCATCAGTCGAATACAAATACCATAAATATAATATCTTTGTGTTACTGTTATTTTTCATCCACGCGACTATTCTCTGACTTTATTCACTATGTGCTGAAGTGATTTATGTCTTGGCATTCTATATGTAGCGAGGTTTGGCTTATTAGCTTGATTGCGTCGACTTCTATGGGGTTGTGTGAAAATATTATATGATGTGTTTGGTAGGAGTTGGTTTTGGTGTGTTGAAGTAATGTATTTGTGTTTTGTGATGTTTTCCTTTTGTTTGACCTTGTTTGGCTTGTAACAATGTTTTATTTAGAATTTATCTTTAGCGGCTCTTGATTTTAAATATTCTAATAAATTATATTCAGACAAAGTGGCTTTCTCAGCTATAACGATTATCGACATTTAAGGGATTTATTATGTAACATGTTGCTGTTAATTGTCATATTCTAAATCTACATTTTGGACTTTTTTATAATCGATATTGATGTTAGAATGCCACTTTCTAGACATAAGGTAAGACGACCCCAAGCACTTTCTCAAACCAGCTTAATCACAATTATCCCTTCTATAAATTATTACCTGTTAAAACGTTAACACTTCTACTAAATCCTTTCCCAAGCGCTAATAATCACGTATTTCCTAGGGCTATAAATAACATAGCTTTCCATTACAGAGGACCATTGATATAATTCTCCGTAGTAGCAACAACTGCGACGCAAATGAACTCGCCAGTTCATTCGTATATGACAAATGGTTGGTTCGCTTCGGAGAATACACTTTAGTAGCAAGTTTTTATTAACGGCTATTCTCATTTGTTTTTTATTTTGGTTAAAGTGATGAATTGGTATTGATTGGGTTTATTGGTGAGTGATTGGGTTCGGTTGGTTAGATATTATATAAAATTATTGGTGATGGAATAATACATCCACTTCCATCCTCAAGAATTAAAATCTTAAGTTATAGCCCATAAATATATGGCAATCAAAATATCTAAAAAGTTGCATACATGTTTACAACTGAAAAATCATTACCTATATTCCAAAAAAGGCTAAAACTGTACCTAATCCAAAAATGTTTCTACTCAGTAAAATAATATTTATAGTCTAGCCTAAAATAACGATTTTCTCTCATGTTTAAAAGTGGCGATCTGTTCTATACAAACAATAAGATTTAGTCTATCCTATTTAACTTCATATAAAATTATAATTGTACTTTGTACTACCTGGAAAGGATGACATTAACAATCCTGAATAATTGTATTGTATTTATTTTATTAAGTATTAAATTAATAACTATTGGCACATGTAATTTTGACATAACAATTATTTCTCAATTTAATTGTACTAATTTAAAAGAAAATGATTTAGTAATAATAATGATTAATGTTTGCTAATTTAGGATGATAACGGCAGGTGAATGGTAATTGCAATGCTTGTTAAAGGCTGCTAAGTCATAAGTATTAACATGCATAACAACAGCTTGTCAGTTTTTATCGGTTACATTTCGGGGAGTGTGCGAGGGAACTGCACAATTTGATTCCGCCTAGCCCTTTCCATCAGCGGACTACAAGACCTACAGCCATGCGCCATCGGTACATGGTGGACATCCCACCCATACGCACAAAGCGTTTTGCTAATACTTTCATAGTGCGCACAGCTAAGGAATGGAACTCCCTGCCGGAGTCCTTGTTTTCTAATAGCTACGACCTTGGGGTCTTTAAGTCAAGAGTGAACAGGTTACTTCTAGGCAAGCGTGCTTCACCGTCGACCACATCATCGCTTACCATCAGGCGAGACAGTGGTCAAACGCGAGCCTATCGAATATAAAAATAAAATAAAAATACACCAACATTGTACCCTTAGTTCGCAATAAACGTTTTTCCTTTGGTTTAGATACGAGTACCTATGATAATGTAATGATCTTTGCATTTATATATTTTGTTAGCACACTTGTCATACTGGTTTGCTAGACTAAACAAATATTTTGAACGTTCTGGTTTTTCCTTGATTTGCAAAGGGTGATTTCAACTAAAAAACTGTTTTCCTATCATCTGCTGAGGTTAATTTACAACTTAATGGCCTGTTACGCCATTTATAAACTAGTGATTTCTTGTTTTGGTTCGTGTTTAGTATATGGTAGATAATTTTGATTATATTCTGGTACAAGTTTCTGCCAGCGGGTTTGCCCACGTTAAAGTCGAAAATTATCCCGTAGGAAAATATATCCCAGGATAAAAAGTATCCAATGTGCTATGCCTGACTATAATCTATCTTTGTGCCAATCGGATCATCCTGGTCTGTCCAGCCGTTTGAGCGTGAAGAAGTAACAAACACACAACTCAAATCAGCCCCGTAATATTTTGTATTTAAAAATAGTTGCTTTCATAATTTTAAGTTTGTTTGTGGTTAATTGGTGAAAGTGACCCACAATCCGTAAGCGACATTGTTATTCAGTGATTATTTCCACAAACTAAAGAGTTATAAACATCTAAAAATACAAGTGTTCATCGTCTCTAAAAAGGAAAAATTAGTGATATTACAGTGTTTTTATAAAAGAAAATAACATTACCGTTCCACTAAATAACTTTAACCAAGTGTAACCAACAAAGTTTTTAAGTTCTCGTCACGAAATTACAAAAAGACAATTACAGTGCAATTTTTTTTGAAATCAAGAAAATTAACCAACCGTCTTTTAAAACTTGTATAAGTAATTTATTAGAACATAGCTCTTAATTTCAATACGTAATTTATTGAACGTTTGGCGCAGCGGATAAGAAGGCTGGTTTTTTGAAGCATCAGTATACACTTCGTGACCGTGAGTTCAAACCCTAGTTCTACAGTGTACTTTTTCTGAATGTTTTATATAAAAGTATGATGGATTTCTTAGAAAATATCACATTTAGAAATCGGAAGACAAAATCTCAAAGCATGCCTCGTATTCGGTCATCGTCAGTCAATGAAAGTAGTTATAGTTGCCACAATTTGACGCTAGATGGCACTAGTAACAGCTTACCGAACCTATCCGACGACGAAAATGATAAACATATATCTGATCTCAAAGATGAAATAACGAAGCTCAAATTAGAATTGTCTTCAGCTCACCAGGAAATTAACAACCTGTCACTAGAGAATATGGAGTTAAAAAAATGTATAATGGACATGAATTCGAAACATGAAATAGCGAAAAAAGCTTTTAAAATAGTAACCAGTCAGACCCCTAATAAAAAAAATAACAAAAATAATAACAAAAATAAGACGCCAAACAAAAACAACATCCCGGATCTATCCCAAAAACCATGGCATGACTCTTGTTCTTCTTCTGCAATGCAAGATTGCATAACTAAAGTACGGCAGACTACCTGTCAGTCTCTCTCCGGCAAAAAGAAAATGTGTATCATAAGCAGCAACAAAACTAACAGCATATTATCAACAGCAGAAGATACATTTGATAACTATCAAATATGCCACTATCTAACACCTAATTGTGGCATTGAGAAACTGATTGACAACTTACACTCCAAACTGTCAAATTACACTGTAGAAGATTGCTGTATTGTATTTATAGGAGAGGATGACTTTCTTCAAACAAACAATTACTGTGATTTGGTTGTTCACATGAGAGAGGTCTTGACCAAAATAAATAACACAAATATTATCTTGTGCCTACCCACATATAAATGCAATGACTATTCTATGATGTACAATTGCAGAATCGAAACTTTTAACAATATGCTTTACATGGATAATCAAAGCCATTACTATGCTTGGCTGCTTGACTCTAATTTAAGGTTGTCTTATAAAGAGGATATGTTCTCCTGGTACAATGGCCGATTAAATAACAAAGGAATGCTCAATATCTTCCAAAACTTAAAAACATTTATGAATGAAATTTCATATATCTGGACCGACACAAACGTAGTAAGTTCAGAGACGCCTCCTGACAAAACGAATGTAGCAAATGTGACCACAAACAGCTCTGATTTTTTTCGTCTTTAACTGCATAAATATCCTACATCAAAATATTGCTGGTATTATAAATAAAGCTGACCTACTTACTGTTCACCTTCAGGAAATGTCGAGAAAACAAAAAGACATAGATGTTATCTGCATTACGGAGCACTTCATTATGCTTGGCCATGAAAAAGTATTGAACATTCCGAACTATAAACTGGCTGCATGTTATGCAAGACATTCAAAAAAACGAGGAGGAGCTTGCATCCTAATCAAAGGAAATTTAGAATATAAAGAATTAACGGATATCGCACGCCAATCAAAAACAAATATATTCGAATGTTGAGGAATAGAACTGATCAAACAAAGATTAATTATTATCTGTATTTATAGACCACCAAAATTAAATAATCTAACTGTGTTTTATGAAAACTTTGACATTGTCTTGAAAATAATATGTAATAAATCTAATAGGAAGGTTATTGTATGTGGGGACTTCAACATAGATATATTGAAAAGAAATAACGTTACCAAAGACTTCGAGTGCTTTCTATTGGGGTACAATCTTAATTTGGAACTACGACAACCAACTAGACCATCCAGTAACAGTTGCATCGATAATTTTGCTTGCAGTTTTCAACTTAAATGTAAATGTGAAATAATAGATCTAGCATTATCCGATCACACTGCACAGGTACTGGAAGTAAAGGTAAATAGAACCTGTAGAATTAATTCTTGGCGCATTAAGAAACGTGACCTTTAATTTGAAAATTTAGCTAGGTTCAAAAACTATCTTCATTCTCTTTCTTTCTCGGATATATACCTCACAGAAAATGCAAACGAAGCATATGATTATTTTCTGGAACACTTCCGTATGCTATACGATCTGTGTTTTCCATACAGGTTAGTCACTATCAAACCAAATCGAACTATTAAATGGGTATCACGTGGTATACGAGTGTGCAGTAAAAGAAAGAGACATCTGTTATGGAAATGCAGACGTGACTCTTCAGAGGCAAATAAAAAACAGTTCAAAAATTACTCCCTAAAATTCAGGAAAATAATAAAATTAACCCAAAGAGCACAAAATAATTATTTTATAAACACCTCTAGTAATAAATCAAAAGCCTCGTGGAGTATTATAAATAAAAATACACGCAATATCGAGCCAATATGCAAAATTAGAACCCAAGACACCGTAATTAGTGACCCAGAAGGTATTGCTAATGCTTTTAACAATTTCTTCATCGATCAGGTACAATCTAATACATCACAAAAATATGTAACAACTGGTTTAGTTAGCAACACACATTCAATGTTTATGTCTCCAGTGATACCTCAAGACGTTATAAGAATGATACATTCATTAAAAAACACAAACAGCTTTGGATATGACGGCATAGCTACAAAAGTGGTAAAGTTCGTGTCAAATAATATTGCCTCACACTTATGCCATATTATAAATCTGTGCATTAGCTCTGGAGTATTCCCAAATGGTCTTAAAACAGTTATCGTAAAACCACTCTTCAAAAAACACGATAAAGAAAGTTTAGTAAACTACAGACCCATTACCCTAATTCCTATATTCTCGAAAGTCATCGAAAAAATAATTTATGAGTCAATTAATAACTTTTTATGTAAATATAATATTTTATGTGATGAGCAGAAAGGATTTAGGAAGAACAAAGGTATAAATATTGCTATTTACGACTTACTTAGTATAATAATGGGACAGGTTGATAAAAAAGTACCAATTTGCGCAATCCTTACAGACATGACAAAGGCTTTCGATTGTGTCCATCATGCAACCCTGATTGATAAGCTTAACATGTATGGAATAAGAGGCAACATACTCAGTCTTATTAAATCATATTTAAATGACCGTAAACAATATACGGAAATATCTAAAATCTGCACAACCACTAGGCTTGAGAAGAAATACATATCTAAATCAAGAGTTATCAGACATGGTGTACCTCAGGGCGGAGTTCTTAGCTCGCTCTTGTTCTTGCTATACATAAATGACTTACCACACCATATTAAACACCCAATGGTCTTATTCGCTGACGACAGCACCGCACTTGTCAAATGTATAGACATCAATCAATATGAACAGGACATAAATAATACCCTTAAGGACATAGTAAATTGGCTTGACGAAAATAATTTAGTAATTAACCTGCAAAAAACTAACGTTATGCATTTTTATCAACGCACATCAGTACTAAATATAACAATAGAATGTAATAACTGTATTATAGACCAGGCACAAGTTGCAAAATTTTTAGGTATAGTGATAGACAGTCAGTTGACTTGGAAACCTCAAGCAGAAGAGGTTTGTAAAAAATTGAGCATATTTTTTTTTTTTTTTTTTAACTTTTATTTACTAAGAACATTTTTTTACAAATTTTTGTTGAATGTATCAACATACCAACACAAACCATCGCGGGTTTAACAGCGGTATGTCAGACGCGGCAACTCGGTGCCACAACACACTTTTAAATAAACATTAGGTAAACACATCTCATCATTTGAATAATACACTTTCTAAATCGCATTGCAATCTAGAAAGTATCTTTTCAGCACTCTTGAACAGTTTTTTGCATTTATTGTATTACATATTTCTAGAGGTAAGTCATTCATATAACATGGTAGCATGCATTCCCACGTCCGTGCTCCATACACATTATTAAATTTAGGTACGATAAATGTGGGTAAGTATGATAAACTACGCAACGATTTTAGCCTTTCGTATTTACAAATATTACTTATATTATGGTAATTCTCGCTTATAACACGTAAACGTACCTTATCAAAGACATTTACAATTTTACAGTGCATAAATAAACCCTTGTCATTATCTTGGAATTTAAGTTTAATTCTTTTGGGTACAATCGTTTTTAAAATGCGTAACTGTAACTTGTAAATGTCCTCGACGTAAGTCTTGTATGTACGCCCGTAGCTACCTAGGCCGTAATCAATTACGGAATCGGCCAGTGCCAAATACAATGTTCTAAGGGTTCTATATGGTAGTTTATATTTAAGTATCGATAACTTTGCCAATATAGACCTAAGCTTATTACATACATGATCAATATGTCGCCGCCAGTGGAAATTACCATCTATTATCACACCAAGATACATATGATGAGTCACCATTTCCAATTTCTGGCAACTGCACGCTGTGACCGGTCGGTGAAGACACATATGCTCATGGGCAACAACAAATGGCACACAAGGCGACGCCAGGTAAGGTGAGTGTATATGCAGCAGTTTGGTTTTTTTTGCATTAATAACAAGACCAACGTCGTGGGCCCACTTACATAAGAGGTCAAAGTTACCCTGCATCACTCTCTGTGCCTCACGTATATCCCTGTGTTTAGCCACCAAACATGTGTCGTCAGCAAATTGGTACACGGAGCCCTCAGTGAAAATTTTACACATGTCGTTCACGTACAGTAAGTATTCGGTCGGCCCGAGAATCGAACCTTGTGCTGTGCCTTTTTCGGTTGGAATCATTCTACTTAACGAACCTGAGACATTCACCGACGTGAAGCGATTTTTGTGGTAGTTTTTAAACCATTCCAAGAATGGACCCCGTATACCATTTTGCTGTAACTTATTAAATAATGTATTATATTCCAAACAATCAAAAGCTTTGCTAAATATCCGCGTATGTCTTATACAATCTATCAAAAAAGGTCAACATCACCACAACTGTGATTGCATACCATGGTCTAGTCGCGTCCACTTTAAGATACGGGATAATCTTTTGGGGAAACTGTACTCTACGAGAACAGGTGTTCAAGGCCCAAAAGCGATGCTTAAGGGCAATGCTTAATATGAAAGTGACGGATAGTTGCGTTCCTGTGTTTAAGTCCCTCAAACTATTAACTTTCCCGGCTATGTACATTTTGGAAGTTGCTATTTTCGTTAAATGTAATATTAACCTTTTCACTGCAGTGTCAAAAGATAGAAAGAGACCTTTAAGAAGTCAGTATAAATATCTACTACATGTTGAGAGTTGTAATACTGCTTTACATAAAAAAGTGTTATTAGTATGGGCCCAATAATATATAATAAAATACCTAACATAATAAAAAATGACACAATGAGAAACTTTAAAAAGAAACTGACAGAATTATTAATTGCAAAATGCTACTATTCTGTAAATGAATTTCTAAATGACACTGACTTATTATTTTGTAATCTATAACTTGCTATTATATAATTGACATTCTTAACTAAGACATTTTTCGAGTTTATTCATTCTATTCCTATTATACTGTACTTAGACATTAAAATTAAAATATTGTTATGTGAATGCACCATGCCGACTATTGTTATTTAAAAAATAATCTAATTATAATATCATTGCATCTCTTTAAATAATGTTTGCATGCCTAATATATGGTAGATTGTACAAGGATCACCCATGTTTTAACTGTCACATCTTATTTACTGTACCTACAATCTATGCAAATAAACGTTTACTTTACTTTACTTCACATACACACACACTCGCAAACTTTTGCCTTTATAATATTAGTATGATGTTACAAAAAATATCATTTTTAAATTATTCATCCTTATCAACTCACAGTAGTGATGAATCAGAAGATTTAGAAAAATATAATACTGTTTTTACCCTACAAAAGTAAAGAGTCAATAAACCACTGGCATAACTCACAGACAACAGTGAACCACTCCATCTTATACAAGAAAGGGCGTGAACGAACAACTAAACAAGATTTATTCATACACAACACGACGACACCCGACTTCACATACATTTGGCAACGCACCAACTACAAATAAGAAGAAGATAGATTCGAAAAACGAATTAACTTCCAAAACAGTACAAATATTTTTATATTTTTCTACTACATTGTGATTCGCCCCCTAGTGGGCTGCAATAACATGCTGGTTGGCAATCCCTTGAATACAGTGAAAATAAAAATATTATTCCTACTGTTTGGCTTCGGATTGGTTAGGGAATTGTATAGAGCTGTTTGTCAGAAACTAGATAGTATTATGTAATAATCCAGTTTTTGTGTCCTTAAATGAATAAGATGTGTTTTTACAGCAACTAAATGTAAATTTACCTGAACATTTGTATTTTGCGGGTGTTTTAATCCTAAAAAGTTGAGGAGCTAATGATTAAAATAATAAAAGCCACACGGGTCCATCTTCAAGGGTAACAACGCTTGGCAAGATTGGTCCGCGGATGGGTATTATTTACATTACATTACATTACATATGAAGACCTTTCCGTTCTTCGTAAAACACGTTAAGCTGTTAGTCCCGGCTCTCTTTTGTAGATCTTTAAACTCAAAGCATTTATTTCAATTTAAACCATTTCAGACACGTCGCTTTGACAGTCGTAACGTTAAGCTAGAAAATAAAACTATTTTTTTTATTTATTTAAAACAAGCTTTTTTCGAATTCTTCTTAGCAAACCCTTTCATTTGGTACCCATATCATAGCAGTGCACAAAAAATAACTAGGCCGCCATTTTGGGCCGTCCGCCATAATGGACGTCACTTAGCTAACCATGCATTGTCATCCAAACTAAACGTGTATGCAATTAATTTTTCTGGTAAGTTAACTAAATTACATATTCATAGATAATGAGCAGCTGGAGTCCGCTGGATGAGAAACGCACAGGACCGATCAGTGTGGCGACGCTTGGGGGTGGCCTATGTCCAGCAGTGGACGCCTTTCGGTTTTCATGATGATGAGATACTGGGAATTCTCGTTCTCGGAACTAAGCTCAAACATTTAGATATTTCTAAAGACAGTTTATTTCAACATTCGACCGAAGGTAAGGTTTCCATTCCTAGCATAATTTTACTTTAATACTGTGTACCGTCATTTACAAAGTACTTAAGTAAACTCCTTCAAATGCTATGCACCTTATAACACAATAAAACTAAAACAAATTATAATTAATGTCGTTTATTGCAATTTTCTTCCCACACACTCAATTTCCTCTAACTGCATAACTTACTTAGCAGCTTCTCCATAATGCGCACGGAATAAACAGAAGTTCGACTCCATACATACAGCGAAAACAGGCGTACGCAAAGCGTTTATTATACGGCAAACTCAAACAGAACTATTTCCTCCGTGACGCATCATGACGATAGCTCGCTTACCAGCTGACGCCGTTTGACTGGGCGTTTACTCATAATTTTTGCTCCAACTACCACTATTTTTGTTATTATATAAAACTATAATAAAGAGTACCTACAGCTCGTAACCTAAACATTATAAATATTATGTGGGTCCATAAAAACACCTCTACGAGTATGTATACAGTAGTTTATAATGATTCAGTTTATAAATCAGTTACTCCAACGCAAAGTATTGTCATAAAAAAACACGTTTTAATGTTTATAAATGCGATAGCCTGTGTAACAAAATAAATTACGATTTGTCTAAAAATAGAATAAGATCATTTGTAAGCAACACTGTATAAACCTTTCAAAATCAGTCAAATGAATCTCAAACAAAACGCCAGTCGCGAGTGCAAGCCGTCTATGTGTGCGTACGTTTTCACTCGGTTCATGGAGCCGGCCTTCTGTGTCTATCTATTTGTGGTATCCAGGATAGCCGTAGGCGTTCTCTTTGTGAACACTGCTAAGGACTTAGTGTGAACATTTATTAGATGTTGCCTTACCTTGCGTTTGCACGGTGGATGAGTAACGCCAAGCAATTATGGAAGTCTCTACGTTGGTGTTTCTGATTGAATCGTATGTGCATTTATGTGTGAATGCATTTGTGATGTGAGTATGATAGCTATCTGACATTTTGAACATAACAGCTAAAGTATCCACATATATTTTTCTCTCAAAAATACATCTTAGCAGTGGTATCATCAACTCACTGAACATACTATTTGTGCTTCTATCTATGTTAATGTGGTGCTTAGAGTATCCTTGATTTACCGATTTAATATCACAAATGTATTGACTCCAAAACATCTCTTTGCGCATTATTTATTCTCGCAATAACTGTAAATAGAATATACTATACTGACGTCATTCTATTATCAGTGATCACGATACGTGAGTCATCTCCTTTATAAGTTAGAAGTGATAAAATAATTTTATGACGAGAATAAGGAGAAGCATCTACATGTATATATATGTCAATAATAAAATTATCATGCATGGCGAATAGTGATTTTGGAATTGATAACGCAAATTATTTAGTAGAAGATGCCTCAGTAGATGTATTGATGTTATCTATAGTAATGTGGAAGAAAATATGAATGTATTTTGGCAGAAAAAGAATTATAAAGGTAAATGGAGAGAATGGTAAGGTATATACATAGTAAAATTGAGAATAATTAATAGCATAATCTGTCAACCTGAAGTAAAAATAATAGGAATAAAGACAACCCAAAAAATAAAACTCATAAATAGGCGAAACTTCTCACCAGCAACTGATCTGGGATACTTCAAATATCTTCCATCACATTAAAATTCATTTATTCACCAAAACACAACAGATTTTTGTCTACATTTGATACATTACAACACAATAATCCTTTATCAAAATGATAGACAGACACAACCCAAAAATATTCAAGAAAACTTCCAAAAAGAATAGTGTTATTCCTTTACAAAGCCAGGAATAACACTATACTTAAGACACTAACACACTTCAAAAACATAAAGGAACCCTTTCTTTCCCAATGTGGCCGTATAAAAAACCATTGCAACCAAAACAACGCATTCTTATACACACATACATTTATTTTATTGTTACGAGCCTAAACACAAAAGATACACAGTTATATGGAGTCACAATATCTGAATAACATATCTTTATTTTGCCGAAGAATTCTCGATATCAGCGAGACAAGTAAAGGCAAACATAATAAATCATATCCTGTAGGTATGTGAGGAGTATTCTCGGAACCGCTCGATATAAAAGGCGTTATTCCTAAAATACTATCTGACTTTAATTTTCCTCACAGATTTCAAGAGTTGGTGAAAATGTAATATGTTTAGCTAAATAAAGTTTAAAAGAGTGAAATGACAAAGATGAAGCCCGGAATAGATACAAATGACTTTAAAGCTGAAAAGCCACACAGAAATTAAAAGATCAGAAAACTCTTAAAC
Source organism: Orthosia gothica (assembly GCA_949775005.1). Lineage (NCBI taxonomy): Eukaryota > Metazoa > Arthropoda > Insecta > Lepidoptera > Noctuidae > Orthosia > Orthosia gothica. The sequence goes on from OX459052.1 coordinate 10,695,476, forward strand.
ACTTTACTAAACAATACTTATTAAGCACTAATATAAATCAAATATATAACACATACACTACATACACATATATTAAACTATATAAAACATTTTATAAAATTAATTTAACGCCTTATTGAATAACTAGTGATCCGAAAAATATATACAAAAAAACTTAGCCTAACCTTATAAACGTTTTGACTTTGACTTATCAAATACTGTTTTTACTAATAGAAAAAGCTATAAACGATCCGTTGCGTGGTTTAGAAGAAAGTAGCAAATAAACAGAGATGAGGTTGATAAACGCGGACTGTGACGTCATTTTAAAGTATTTATAAGATTATATTTATATAACAAACTACTATTATTAAATTCATATAATTACTTTCGCTCGTTAACGTCCGTAATTATACAGAAAATGGTCTTGTGGTAACGCAAATACTTCCACCCAAAAGGTCATACCCACGTATGTTCCAGGGCTGAAAAGTTCTATTTTCACAAATTTGGCGCCAATACCACCTTCCATTATTCCAATGTCACCCTTTTTATCTGCTCTTAAATCCAGAATTTGTATAGCACTAATCACATCATTTTTCGAACAATTTTTCACAGTTATACTATCAACTTTCATCCAATCTTCTGGCCCCTGTTGAAAGCTTCTGCTATATATTAATTTCGATTTCAGATCTGCATATCCAAGGAACAAATCACTGCCGCTAATTGTACTGACAATGTAGATTAGACTGAAAAATTTAATCTTACTAGTCATTATGATTATTGTCAGTAGTATAAAAAATTTGGTGTACACTAAAGTTTACTATGCGTTTGATCTCAAAGGATATGAAATTAGAACTGACACGAAATTAATTGGAATGTGGAAACCAACAAAGAACCGGTAAAGATTGCATCAGCTTTATGAAAACATTGTTTGTCTGAATGGATCTACGCAACGTCAATATTATTTGTTATAATTATAAGAACAACAATAAATTTGGCAGTCGTCATAATAATGCCTATTACGTAATTTCCTGAAAATACATTTAGATGTTGAACCTTATATAGAAACTTGTGAATTGCTGTGAACTAGAAAATACGACATTTGTGCTAATTTGTGTCCTATATAAAAGCACCATATTTCCTGATTCATTCATTTGTATAAGAGTATTCCTAAACCTATGTTCATCATTTTTATTGCTTACGCCAAAAATGTATTTTAAACTCATATTACTGTTGGTTGCATTGTTATACTTAACATCAGTAGAATCCAACGACATATCGCTTGGGTTTGCAACGCCATACTCGAAGAAAATATACAGCGCTGTCAAAATTGCCGATCCTGCTTTATGGCGAAGAGAAGACGACATCATGGTCAGCAGCCCTAACCATGAATTGATAGATGCTGTATATATCACAGACCTGCGACCCGACAAGGAAGGAGAAGCATATATTGAAGCTGGAGGACTTGGGAGCAAGACTGTCACAATAGCTTTAAAGAGTCCATCAATTTTGAGAGGATATAAGTTCGCTATTGAAGTCTACGCTCAGACCATACGTCCAGGATACTCTCCAAGCGTTTACCCAGTTCAACCGGGCTATCCTCAGGCAAGATTAAGTGGGATTGGTGGCCAATACCCTCAACCATATAATACTGGGTATCCTACAGGAAGTATTTATCCCAATAATTATGGTAAAAAGTGATGTAATGATGCCAAAGAGTTAAACAAATAGTGTGCTGGTGACGTGATGGCCATTGTAAATAGAGAAGTAGACATTCAGTGATTTCTATCATGAATTGAATAGTAGTCTTGATGTTACGATCAATGTCGTATCTATTTGATGAGATTTTCATAAATCTTGTTAAATTTTTCGGTTATGTAATTTAGCCATTCCAAAGTATAATCGATTTTATATGTTTGCTACTACACGTGTTTCAACAACCACTAAGACGTTAATATCATATTATTCTTTGTTGTCTAAAAATAAACTTGTGTTTGTTTTTTCTATGCTTTTCTTTTACATGTTCATATATCTAACAATATAGATAGCAGTGTTCATATATAGGGAGCAGTGGTGGCCCAGTGGTATCAGCCGCGACTTACAAGTTGTAGGTCGTGGGTTCGAGCCCAGGCAGGCACTTTACTTTGTGTAAATTATTTCATCACCACCGCTCTCAAAACGGTAAAGGAAAACATCGTGAGGAAACCGGCATGTCCTAGAACCAAAAATTCGAAGACATGTGACATCCACCAACCCGCACTGGGCCTGCGTGGTGGATTACCATAGGCCCATTCCCTCTCACGGAGAGGAGGCCTGTGTCCCAGCAGTGGGAACATTAATAGGCTGATGATGTGTGATGTGATATCTAACAATGAGTGGTGTTTATACTCTTCACAACAACACGGTTCTAGTTTCTACAAAAGTTCCCAAAAAGAAGCGTCAAGCCTACCTTTATGTACCAATACATTTTACCTATATGTACTAAGAAGACTGATTGTTATTTACGAAATATAAGAAACAATGAATTGTGCAGTTACATATTTCCTTAAGAACTCGTAACACCAAAGGCGAATTCTCAAAACAATAATTATTCAACACCATCCCTTACATTCCAAAATATACAGCAATATAACCCACTCAAGGTATAACAGAAACCAGATAACCATGAAACAAAGGGATAATAAAATCTTACACAACATTTATCTATCGTGTAGATGAGATAATGAGACACCATAGTCCCCACATCCAGTTGCGAGCCACATTATTAATATTCAGCATGCGCGAAAATGATTTAAAGCCTGCTACGTTGCAGTTTCGAGGAGTATTGTACTATTACAGGATATTACAGAAGGTTGGCTTTAGACAACGAGTGGAAAAGGTGCACATACGCATAGACACGCACGTATGCGTACGAACGGCGATCTAAAACGAAATGACAGTCGCGAGTGCAAACTCACTGTACGTGAAGAATGTCTATTTGTGCGTGCGTTTTCTCTCCTTGTTTAGAGTCAAGCTTCTGTCCTATTTTTACGGTAGGTACTGAAGAGAGAATAACTTACCGTACATTGTCGAACGTGTCCCGTTTTAAAATATTACTTATTGTTCGATTCAAATTGTTGTCAATATTTTTTATGAAAGGTGTTGAGTTACATCTGTGGTTTTTTTGGTTTATAAGTGGTGAGTACTTTTTTAGCTGTTATTTTTTGAGATAATCAATTTTTATATTTTTAGCTAGGATCTTTTTTTATCAAAATGTGAAGTCCTCCTATTACAATGCTTAAATGCTGCTGAGTTAGACAGATCTACCGTGTATAAATTGAATGGGTACATCGAGCCCGTAAAACACAAGATTGTGTGGCACTGACATTACAAGACTGGTGCCGTGGCAGACCACAAAACATGGTGGGGACAATTATTTTCGTTTTCATTAGGAATTGGAAAGTAGTAGTGCCAACGGGAAACGATGCAAGTAATGGAGGGAGGCCTTTGCCCTGCAATCGGACAATACAGGCTATATAATAATTGGTTAAAAAGATTTTTCCAGAGCTACACGTTGATCAAACTTTTATCGAACACAACCAACCCACCCTAATTTAGCACGGGGCAAATATATTATATACCTGCCTCGTTTATTGATCTCTTAAGTGTATCTGTAAGTGAAAACTATTTTAAAATCCGATGCGTGGCTTCACCCATCACCGGACAACAAGACGCCACCGGTACATGGTAGACGTCCCACCCATACGTACAAAGCGTTCTGTGAATACTTTCATTATACGCACAGATAAGGAGCGGAATTCTCTGCCGGAGTGTGTACCTACTTCCTGATAACTACAACCTAGTACTCTTTAAGTCAAGATTGAATTAGTTACTTCTAGGCAAGCGTGCTTCACCGTCGACCACATCATCACTTACCATCAGGCGAGATAGTGGTCAATCGCGAGTCTATCGAAAAACAAAAAAAAAGAAAGACGGAGGCAGACAACGACTTTGTTTTATGCTATTTAGAGAAAAGAATATATAAATCGAACTCGGTTACGTTCGATTTATATCTTCTCTCTTATATTGATTAACCTACAAACCTAGTCAAACTCATTCATAACAAAAGAAAAACTAAGAGCAACCTTTTCATTAACTTAAATCCTTTTAACACAGTTATAGTAGCAAAGCCATTGCCACTCAATATTATCGTTGGCCAACCCTCGGACAAATCTACTCGATACGCTTGAAAATTAAAAAGCATTGGCAAAATGAGAACAGCTATTTGCCCGAAGCTGTGAAAGAGTTTGTCGGGTTCCATAGCAAAATGGTGGAACAGGTATTTTGGTCTATCTACTAAAGAAAACCTTATTGTGAGTGTTCGTCTTCGAAATAAATCGAATTCATGAAGAAATTGTATATATTACAGCTTCAAATTGTGCAAGTACCAATGTAATTTTATCAGTACCTACAAACATTACATTGTTCATGTACTTTGTAAGTTTATCCTGGATATGACTGACATAGATGAAAGAAAATTCAATGAGGTAATTTGGGACTACTGTTATTATTTAAGTCTGAAATCACCAACCCACCATATGGCCTACATACCCTTTAGTGCCGTAAAACGGTAACTTTCTAAAGCATACTCCTTAGTAACTACTAGGCTAGGCTAGGCTAAAAAGTTTGAAAAATATATATATTTAAAAGAAAGAATAAAAAGAAAGAAAAATATTTATTTGTGACCCGCACAGGAGACACGAGAAAATAAGCATACACTTAAACAATAATAAAATAAAAAAAAAACCCTGTTCGAGACCAAAAAGGCTCCTATCTCAGCATGTGTAGCGATATCCAAAAAAGGTAATAACGCTGCGCTGATATTCTGATAGGGCCTACTGTTGATGCCACGGACACACTTACAGAAACAGGACTTATATAATAAAATAAAATAGAAGAATATATAAATAACAAACAAAATAGAATAAAACACTGAAGGTGGGTCAAAGTAAGTGTAAGTATAATACAAATATATAATCGCGATGCTCAATAATCATTTGTCGAAACCATAGACAAACGACAGAGCGCGCGGTCCAAAGAGTGGTTTATTAAAAATACGGAAAGAATCTATGGTCGGCTGTTAAAAGAAAAATATTATGTAAGTAAGTTATGTTATGAAATAGTGTAAATGAATAAGTGTAAATAAACCTGGCGAAAAGAATTGCTAATTGGATAAATCAGAGTGGTTACTATTGATTCATGCACATAATTCTGTAAAGTAATAGTTTTGGTTTAAAAAAATTATTAACAACACGAAATTTTTTCGCAACTTTTGGAAACTCCTTCAAAACGACTTGGATGTTTAAAAATATTTTTATACAGAAAAATTGATGGCTGCAATTTCTTCATAACTAACTTAGCATATTTAAATCAAATAATATTTTGCAAATAAAACTGTTCAAAAGGAGGTTCAATATTGATATTCTGGCATAGAGCGGGCGCACGGCCAGTACTGCGTTAACATTGGGGCGTATATAGCGCCTTAAGCAAACGTTGAGATTATGTGATTGATGCTCTCGTCCTCTCTGCATGAGAAGAGGCCTTTATCCTGCAGTTGGAAAGTAACAGGTTGGTTTTATTGTTACTATTTACTGATAGTAAATAAATAATGTATTTTCGAAAAGTTCAGAACCAACGGAAAACGAGTCCGACTCGCTCTTTACCAGTTTCTTTTTCAGAGCAGTTAGTAAAGAGGTTCAGGTAGTGTGTGCTGACTCCGAATCTTTTTATTGGACCGGTCCTAAACGAATTTTAGGTGTGAGCTTATATTCTTCACTAATTCGTTTATTGTAACGAGTGGATATGGACGGGGCTTTTTTCTAATCGAATTCCGTGGAGTTTTGATTATTCTGGCTTTTGTGAAAGGGAATCGTGATTGGGTTTAATGAAATCTTACAATTCACTGTGATCGGAAGTATGAAGATTTTCTTCATACAGTGAAAGAACAAAAAACAAGAAATGAGATCAACTTTCAGATTGAATGAAGTCTTTTGTTTTTACACGTTAAGGCAAAGTTGAATCATGGTTTTTTTGTCGGATCTTGGTCTTAAATTTTATATCATAGAACTCCTCTTTCGTTGATATGGTAGTTACTTTTGCATTTGTATACTAGCCTCTGCTAGCGGCTTCGCCCGAGTGAAAAGTGTTTTTTATCACATATATTCAAAAAGAGCTAGTTTATTCTTCGTAAACATGGACTAAAATAGCTCATCAATACCTAGGGACTAAAAGTGATTTGAATTTGGAATGTGGATATTGTTAAAAAATGTTCCAATCAGCAAAGAGATGAATCACAAATCATGCGGTCCTAAGTAGTATTACATCGGTAAAATCGAAGCCGAAGAATTAATGAGGTGGCTGGCTAATGAGCAATTGTAATTCTATTATCTTTATCTTTATTTCGGACCGCACGGAAACATTGTACTAAACAAGGGACTGGCTTGAAAACGGCGCGCGAGACTAATTAAAAAATAAATCTACAACTGTAACGGTGGTACTAACAAATTGTTACAATGCACTTCCATAATTGTTTAAATGTTAACACTAGCCTCTAATTATTTATATGTTAAATCTAATGAATCTATCTAATACCTTTGAACTAACAATTATTGTATATAATAATCTGAATATCGGAAACAGCTCCAACGATTTTCATGAAATTTTGTATGCAGGGGGTTTTGGGGGGGGGGGGGGGCGATAAATCTATCTAGCTAGGTTTAATTTTTAGAAAACGTCGTTTTCTCTATTTTCACCCGAGCAGAGCTCAGTCGCCCAGGTACTTGTATGTAAATAAATAAAAAGCAACTTTCTTGTTCATAAGTTGCACTTACTTATTTTCTCATAGAACCCTCTATAATAATAAAAAGGAGAGTGTCGATATCCACCTCGGGAGCAACACTATTTTAAGCTCGAGTGACGTACTTCTCGCTTCGCTCGGGATTCTACTCTAGATACCTTCGCTCCTCTATAGATTAAAAATAACACGCTCCCCTTTACAAGTAAAATTTCAAAATTTAAAACACCTCCGACACATTTATCTTGCGAAAACACCCTGGTTCAAACAGTAAAATGCTCATAACTTTTTAACGGCTGAACCGATTTTATTCAAACTTAGCTAAGAACACTTTCGACAAAATCACCTTTCAAACAAAAAAAACTAAATCAAAATCGGTTCACCCGTTTAGGCGCTATGATGCCACAGACAGACACACAGATACACAGCAACACACGTGAAACTTATAACACCCCTCTTTTTCCGGCGGGGGTTAAAAATAGTTGTTTGCTCCCTAGATAAACAATCTACTATTATTATTCTTAGGCAGCCTAAATATAAGATAGCCAAATTTCATCCAGATCCGTTCAGCCGTTCTAGCTTAAATCAGTAACAAACATACATCCATCCATCCATCCATCCAAACTTCGTATTTAAAATATTATAGTAATATTAGAATGGATTAACCGGTTGAATGCCGAAATTACCGAAAAAAAATACAAATTATTTCTTTTTGTAGTCATCTCAGTCATTATAATGTTAGATGGCATTACTAATACAATCGATGCTTAAAACTCAATTATACAATACGTTATTGACTTGTATAAAAATTAAAATACATAATTTTAATGCTGCCACCATTAAAAAAACTAGAACATTTTTAATGCTAGCACTAGTCAAATCTCACGTATGATCTGACTAATTGCTCGCTATCGACTGTAAGAGCCTCGTTAGTGAAACCCTCGTCTCAATTGATCCTTAAAACTACTGTGAGCTAACAGCCCTTATACTTTCAATAAAAATTCTCTCTTCCATTTTAAAATTCCAAATTTAAATTCCTTTGGCCCAATTTTTTGCTCGGAAGACAATCTAAACAATGGCACTGGTTATATATAAAACAAAACGACTGTTATTAATTTATCGCAGGTTATGTCTTTAACAATTATGAATGTGTTCTTTCGCTTGGGTCCGGGTGAAAGCAGGCAATTGAGGTCAAAGTTTAGGGAAACAAATGTACAATAGCACATCTTTGTTTCCAGTGCACTATTGGTTATAGCTTTTTCTATAAATAATGGGTAGATGCATGTCCGAGTGCATTCTTCTTTGTGGCCCAGTGGTTAAGGCCCCGATTAATGAGTTTCTAGTCATGGGATTGAACCCGAGCAGGCTCTTTACTTTGCGTAATTTATTTCATCACCACTGCTCTCAAAACGGTAGAACCAAAAATTTTAAGAAATGTGACATCTACCAATCCGCACTGGGCCCGCGTGGTGTATTTTAGACGACTCCCTCTATGAGAGGAGGCCTGTGTCCCAGCCGTGGAAGCATAATAAGGCTGATGATAATGATGATTGTTCTTTATTACTGCCAGCACCCCTCGGTAATACATAGGTACATTATATGACGCCAGAATTCATTTCTCCAATTCAAATTGGTAGTTATGGATACACTAACGGAAAGCCCATAAGCTAAAGGATCTGAATATATCCTAACACAGTCCTATTGCTTCGTTTACCTTCATACATATGATCCACCGTTGTGTCCTTTTTAACCCAAAGGTTGACTGGTAGAGAATGCCTTGCTGCATGAGGTCCGCCTAAGTATAACCATTTTACATGAAATTAAAATAAATATGATCATACAATGCGTGTATTGCCGGTTATGAGAACTACGCAAAACTATCAAATATCATCATTTTTGTTTTTAGTTCAGTCGGAGAAAAAATATTCGCGAGCTGGCTGACCAAAACTATAAATGTCCTCAAACTGCACAGCAATCATGCTGTGCAGTCAGTGTTCTTCTTGTTTTCATCTTTGCAGTTGGGTGTTTTGATTTTATTAAAAAAATATTATTCACAACTTTTTAGTTATACTTGTTTTTACGTATGACTTTTAAATATATAATTGGTATATATTTATGTAATCACTTATAAAAACCCTTCATTTTGATACCCCACTCGGTGGGGTGGGGTTTCGGAAATGCAACCCGTACAATATGGCGCCCAAAATCCGCCATGTTCCTTTTTTTAACGGCACATCTAAGAACACTTGGGCGGCCAAGACCTATCTAACGATGTCTTAATTATAAAAATCCGTCAAGTGGTTTAAAAGATACGAGGTAATAAAGAATATTACATACCTACATACAAACGTATACGTTAGTGTGGTACCATTTCTATATCAAGACTTGTATGTCCAATAACTATTCCCATCCTCACCAATTTCCTCCCACACGAATTATATACCAGTAACTAAGTAGAAACCTAATATCTCTCCCTACCCCAATAAATAACAAAAAGATTATTCATCGAATAATCAACCGTTAGAATCAAGGTACACTCAGCAAAAACAATACATTACGATTCAGCTGGCGACCTGGCTGTCTATGGAAGAAAATCGCTTTAATTTGCCGCCCAGTGTTTGCTAGCTTGAACAAATATTGGCTCTGGCTATTGGTCCCGACTATCCGTAGTGGAACAATCACACTTGAGTGGGTGACTTGGACCACTGTAAAGCATTTGGAGAAGTATTAAGAGATTTTTAGTGTTAACTTTCTTAATGGATAAGCTTGGACAACATATGTGGCTTGGACAATAGTAAATATAATATATAATAGTAAAATTGTACAACTTTGTAAGTTTGTATGTTTATTATAATCAATCACACCTCAACAGCTGAACGAATTCGGCTGTTCTGAAAACAGGACCATGGTCTAAATTAGGACTTGGAATACTTTCTATATTGGTAGTTTTACCAAGTTTAAATAAACTTCTAACAATTCAATAAAACCTAATCAGGTATTAAAATCCACTTCTACTCGTAAGATCACTACAAAAGACTTTGTCCAAAGAGCTCTTATTTGTAAACTGCAGTCAAGCTAACTCCTTGAAGTTAAAAGGACTTAAAGTATTTTTCTAATTGAAACTATTGGTGAACTTCTGTACTACGATTAAACGATTCCACAGGCTACAGTCTGAGACATTGTCGGGAATGTTCGTAATAAATCAAGATTAATGCTCTAGTAATTGTGATTTCTCGTGTACAATCACTTTACTTTCTTTTTTTACTTTGTTGAACATTGAAAATTTATTGCAGTTTAATGGATTTAACAAGGCTATTGCTATAAATGAGATGCTATTAATTTAATTCGAATAAGGCATCATTACGCTTAAGAATGAGTTGTTGAAATTATATTTGATATTAATAATATTGGAATCGACTTTAAAAGCTTCAAAATTTGTGAAAAAAATTAAGGTTTGGTTAAGTATCGGTCGAAAGAAGGCCAGACATCGATAAAAATATGCCCACTATTAGTATGAGCTAAAGAATAGTAGAAACAAAAAGGCATACCAAAGTTACGATCGGAATGTTAAGAAAATCAAAAGAAATAAATACATTACCAATAATTAAACATTTCATGGTAGACACATACTTAACTATTACAAAAAACAAAACAGGCCTAATAGTACAATAGAAACTTGAAACTGTTATGAACGAAAGGAAAAGAACTAATCTATCCAAAATAGATGACAAATATCTCTACAAAAATAAATAAAGCAGGTTATGATGAAGTCCAAAAATATCTCATCTTAACAGGAATTCCTCACTTCTCTTCATCGAATATTTTTGAATCAGTTTTATATAAGGTTAGTTATCTCATAAAGACGTATTTCAGGGAGTTGATTACATTTTTTTTTGTAACCTCATAACTGTCTGATTGAGTCAGCGTAAGATAAAATAAATTGCCGTGCCTTTGGGCCAGGCACGTTTGAAACAAAAATATATATTACTATCGACGTGTACCAAAAATATATTAAGATGGCTAACTGGAATATAATTTGTGGGATCGTTTAGTCTAGGGAACTGATTTAGGCAACATTTTGACTACAGAATATAGCGAACTTTTCACTTATAGGTGTGCACAGCACAAACACTTTAGATAAGAATTAAAAAATGATAAAACCGGCCAAGTGCGAGTCGGACTCGCGCACGAAGGGAAGTTATTTTAGAAGTTACAGGGGGGGGACACATTTTACCACTTTGGAAGTGTCTCTCGCGCAAACTATTCAGTTTAGAAAAAAAATATATTAGAAACCTCAATATCATTTTTGAAGACCTATCCACAGATATCCCACACGTATGGGTCTGATGAAAAAAAATATATTAAGTTTCAGTTTCAAGTATAGGAACCCCCAAAATTTAGTGTCTTTTTTCTATGTTTGTGTGAAAATCTTAATGCGGTTCACAGAATTCATCAAGTTACCAAGTTTCAACCGCATAGTTCTTATAGTTTCGGAAAAAAGTGGCTGTGACATACGGACGGACAGACAGACAGACAGACAGATAGACAGACAGACAGACAGACATGACGAATCTATAAGGGTTACGTTTTTTGCCATTTGGCTACGGAACCCTAATAATAAGATAATTGAGAATAATAAAATATAATTACAAATAATCAAAATAATAACTAAATACAAAATACAAGCGCAAGTTCGATCATGCATGGAGTACTGTTCTCATCTCTGGGACGGATCCGCCAAATACCAGCTTGATGCACTAGAGACGATCGAAAAGCGGGCCAAAAGGCTCATCGGCGATGAGGCACTGGTTAAGTCAAAGCTCCAGAGCCTTGAACATCGTCGCCGAGTTGCCAGCTTGTCGGTCTTTTATCGGTTGCATTTCGGGGAGTGTGCGATGGAATTACATGATCTAATTCCACCAAGCCCGTTTCATCATCGGACTACAAGACGTACGGCGATGCGCCATCGCTACATGGTAGACATAACACCCATACGCACTAAACGTTTTGGAAATACTTTCATTATGCGTACAGCTAAGGAGTGGCGTTCCCTGCCGGAGTCTGTGTTCCCGATAGCTACAATCTAGGAGTCTTTAAGTCAAGAGTGAATAGGTTGCTTCTAGGCAAGCGTGCTTCACCGTCGACCACATCATCGCTTACCATCAGGTGAGATAGTCGTCAAGCGCGAGCCTATAATTTATAGAAAAAAAAAAAAAAACAATAATAATAAGGAACAAAAAGATACAAGACAAAACATAGAATTAATGTGATGGAATAAAATAAAACAAAAGAACAATGGCAGCCTTTCATATATAAAATTAGTTGAACAGAAATGGTAGCGTCTAGACGTAAAAAAAATCTTAAAATACGTTGCGTCAGTCCCTGAGTAACTTAGTCAAAGAATTTTGTCCTGAGAGGGCCTAGAAAAAAAGATATTTGGACTTGAACATTTGAACTTTTTTAGGTTATGCCTTATGTCACTTGGATAAAGTACTGCATGCAGTTGTTGTTTAGTAAATTCTGTACTTAATGTACTTACATAATAGAGCTTTGTAAGGTTTTTATATAATATATGTAGTACCTTTAGTGGGCACCTTCTAGGAAAATATTTATGCGTACTTACATCGTTGGGTCAAAAGTACGCTTGTATGGTTTCTCTAACACTCAATAGTTGCCTTAAAGGTTAAGCGAAAGAGGTTAGACAGGATCGTAGGTACCAAGAGGAAGGATGATTTATCTGCCTGCATCTACGGAGAAAAGGCGTGACTTGCCGATATGTATACAGCATTTATCATAGGTACTTGTAATGAATAAAAAATGAAACAATTCTACATTTTTTACATTTTATTCCTCCTCATCATCGTCTCTTATAATTATTGAATCTAAAAATTCTGCTGGCGCTGTGATATTATCTTGATGTCTGGCCCATCCTAAATACCACACCAGAGTCATAACATGGGCGCAACACCCTAAAGTCCGCCGACCAACCAAACGTTGCAGTTAACGCATAGGATTCGTGTTAATCTGCTACGATCTCCCATAGTGGTTCAAATAAAACGCACTTCAACAATCCAAACGATGGGGCAAAATCGGAGTCCAAAGGGGCGATAGCACAGTCTCACAGGGCAAGATCAGAAACCTTTAGGCAAGCACAAGTCAAGTCACACAAAGCGAAACGAATATCAGTCCGTAAGCAAGCCAAGTCAAATAGAAATAAGAGAAATAGCAATAATACAAAAAGAACACAACCGATACGAAAAGCACGGGAGCATGTGACAGACCGGACCACTTTTTTCGTGACAGTGACATTTCTTTTTTAGTGTTTCATTTAGAGTTGCCATAACATTAAATGTAATTATTACTATTATTATGTTTCGAGGTATTGAATAATTGGATGAAGTATTTCCTTTAAACCTTTTTTCAACCATAATACTTTTATTTTTGATTATTACTGATAGTATAGTTATTAGTAATAATAACTTCCTATGAAAAATATATTGAACCTTTATGTGGACTTACAAATATTTACGAAAATAGTATGATTTTAGTAAATGGCAACACTTGAAAGTGTAAAATGGTTCTAATCATTATTTTAATCATTTGATATTCCCATAAATGTTTGTATTTTTCTGTGGTTTTATTGTAATACATTTTTATTTGAAAAATCTTAGAAAAATCATTAAACTCTTTCTATATTATAACATTTTCTAGACGCTTTAATTTTTGTGAACTATTATTCTGCCATTGTTCTTTAATGCTTCCAAAGTTAGATAAGTTATGCTAAGTTATGGTTTAATCTAATTCCAAAAAGTGCTTGAAAAATGGATTACAAGTACCCGGATACACGAAACGTACTAAAGCAAGTTCATACAAAGCTTGAAATACTTGTAATAATAAAAATTGCTTCTGTTTTCAATTTTTCTAAAAACAAGTATCAAAGGTATTTGCGATAAATATTTTAACTCTATTTGTGTTCCATCAGCTTTCAATTGGTTGCGTTTATAATTTGACAAACATCTTTATATACCAACTCCAAGTTCACCTTCCCTTTTCCCGGAAATGCCGTCAATACAAGCTGTGCAAACAATTTGCCAAACTGATTCCTTATCGCGGCACCGAACGAAAAATACGACTTACTTCAGAAGGGAGAAATAAATCTTTCGTAGAAAAAGGAACTTGACAATAATTGGAGATCTTACTACCAATTCCATTTCAAATGAATCCGAATAGCTTTCCTAAATATCACCAATTGTTTTCATTGCCTTCTCAAACTGCTTAAACTGATTTTCATCAGAGATGAGCGAGTTAGCTAAGCGGTATGCTGGGAATGTGACGGGTATTTATATTTACATTTTTTTTTTCAATTATTTCTTTCATTTAGGTACACCTGCCTTGTTTTATCTCTACACCACACAAAGGTCACCTAGTAGAAAATGACTAAAGCATTTAGTCCGTTTGTAACATATGTATGCAATTTCAATAAATAAATCACTTCATTTTACTACCCTGGTATAGCGCAGCTCTAGTGCAAATAATCGAGAGATGTGTGTGAAGTATGCGACAGAGCAATGAGTGCGAGGATTACCTAGAACCTACCACCACTCATCTACTCACCGCTACGCATCTCCGCATCGCGCAAGCTCCTTACACACTTGTAGTGGAAACAATCACAAATTTTCACAGCGCCGCTACACATCTTAGCCCCACCTAGCTACCTCGCACATTTCTTTTAGAAAAGCACACTAAACGCTAGCTTAATGCTAATAAAAGAGCGAGGGGCTATCGAGTGATCATTATAATGAGGATAATTCAGTTTGACAGACTTCTAAGAGATAAGTTATTCACAACTTTTCGGGGAGACCTCTGTCTTTTGAATAAATTTTCAATGAACTTTCTAAAACGAGTTTGACAAGTTTTGATTGGTGCGAATACTTGAGAAGATTTTATGCCGTGATTCCGGTAGCGTCGCCTTTAATATTTACATTTTTTTGCAATCTTTATTATGATTCGATTATTATCATTACGCCAGTGTTTTTAACCTCAACATTTTCCTTATTTACGCGTAGATTTAAGCTTTTTATCAAGTTTGCTGTGGCAAGTAATGGGTTATTACTACAAATGATCCATTATTCTGCATTTATCTGTTTTTTATGGGTAGAAATACAAGAAAAATATCGTATTAATCTAATCTTACTAATGTTATAAATGCGAAAGCTTGGATAGATGTGCGTATGGATGTTTGGATGTATGTTTGTTACTCAATCACGCTTAACACTGGATCTGGATAAAATTTAGCACAGAGAATGATTATAAGAATTAAGAATACATGGTAAATATCCCAAAACAAATATTCATTCGATTGATTATGACCATGTCAGCTTAAAAACTTATATTGAGAATTATTATAGTCTGGAATAGCATATAGACTACTTTTGATTTTGATATAATGTTCCCTTGGGATGATAAAACAGTTTTCACGCGGGCGAAGCCGCTGGCAGAAGCTAGTACTTAATAATACAGGTAAGTCGTGAAAAATAAAAGACTTAATTAGTGTGGAGTATCTCAAGGATCAATACTGGGCACAAAAAAATACACAGACAATACAGGTATTTTAATTAAAATCTGACTAAAAACTTGTTTGCTAAGATAACAAACAATAATAATAAAGGTATCACAAATAAACCAAAGCAAAACAAGATCATAAGCAAAGAATAATGACATTAATAAGTCTGCAAACAAAGGAATAATACTGAGGTTGTAACCCACCCGATTTCATTTGCTCCGACCCAGCTAAAAGCAAATTCATATCAAATCATTTCCACAGTAAGGAAAACAAAGAAAAACACAATCTTCTTAATACTGTAATAACAGAAAACTTCAATAACGTACAAACTATTTTGGAAGTCAAAACAGATCCTAAAGTTCGGGACCTAAGAACTGCAAACATAACTTTATTAGACTGAATGTATGTAATAGTTCCATAAAAGTTAACTGCTAGTATTTGCTTAAGTACCGTCGGGAAACGTATAGAAAGTATGTCGCCCAACGTAAAAAGAACTCCGCCTTAACTCCAGGGTCCTTCTGAAAATTCTCCGACCGAAGAAATGACGTCGACTGGGGAGGTCACCTTAATTTAGAATTTCTGCTCTCAAGGCGACGCATTTTCAGTCTTAGAACAAAAGCAGGGACACCGATTGATACTTGTAAGATCCTTGTGAACCAAGAAACAGAGTCTATAATGGCTTAACAGAGAGCATGACCTTATAAAAATATTGGGTGACGAAATGGTTAGCGAAAAGCGTGGAATGGGTAACGAAAAAAATTAATCCTTTGTCAGTTTGTTAAAGGTTCATTTCAGTTTTGTAATACAAAGAAGTTTAGATTTCCCAGCTGTATTTCTTTGTATAATCTGGTACATAAACTTTTTTTCTAATTAAGAAGGGCTTCTTACGATTTTATTTTTAAAGATAAAGTTATTCTCATTTTCTGTGCTGTAATACACTCTTTGTTTTATTAGTATCTGAAGGGATAGTCATAGAATTTTATAATTAAGGGTGTCTTTACCGCCCTTTCAAATACTGACCTCATCAATACATTTACTGTATTCCATTGACTACTGTGGTAACAAAACAATTGATTTCTGTATCTGCATCTATACAATCAAAGCTGCTCTACAGATTACCCTGTTTATCTCTTTGCAGTTTTATCACAAATTTGGCAGTAGCGTCGCAATTACATTCACCACTGTGGTGGAACCTCTAAAATATGAAAATTGAATCTCGTTACTTATGTTTGGTCAGTGCGACTTCAATAGTATAGAATGGTTCACTAAGATGGGTTATTGTGGATATATTTATGGTACCTATGACACCACAGTCATAACGTAATTTGGAGTGTTATGCATTCAAACATTTTCAATTACCTACTAGCTTTATCCCGGCTTCATAATTGCTTACCGGGCACTTTAACAAAAGGTCATCATCATCTGCCTAGCCTTTTCGCAATTGTTGTTGGGGTCGGCTTCCAGTCTTACCGGGTTCAGCTGAGTACCAGTGTAAGACATGAAGTGATTGCCTATCTAACCTCCACAAGTAACTGGGTAACACGATACCCATTGGCAAGACTGGTGTCAGATCTCAAGCTTCTGACTACCCGTAACGATTGTCAAAGATATTCAAATGACAACCGGGACCAACGGCTTAACGTTCTTTCCAAGGCATGGAGGAAGCTCGCTATGTTGAAATGGTCACCCACCCACGGACCGACCTCGGCAAGCATTGCTTAACCTTGAAGATCGACCCGTGCGGCTGCTATTATTTAGCCACGAGTACTTTAACAAAAAGTATCGTATATTATTCCGAAGCGATAAGTAGTAGTAGTAGTAAGTAGTATAATTAGCGATAGCGTAGCTTTCTATCAGTGAAATATGTTTTAAGCGCAGACCACACCGCCAGCTAGCGGGCGGGCGGGCTAGGCGGGTGGGCGAAGCGAACGAAGGAAATTATACAAACTACGCGAAATATTGGCGAGCTAAACTATGGGGTTCACACCAAAAACTACGGACAGACGAGCGACGGGCGGAGCGCGCGGAGCGGGCGAAGCGGGCTAAGCGGGCGAGCGTCGACTAGTCTACTCGAAACGGGGAGGACGGGCGAACGAACCGGGCGAGCGGGCTGGCGGGCGAGCTAAGCTAGCGAAGCGCGGGCGCGCCAACGAGGTGAACGAGTAGCTTCGCTGGAATTGTCGGCTACTTCGTTAGCTTAGCTCGTTAGGTTAGTCGGTAGCTCGCGATGTGAACCGAAGTATGTAAAGAGGTGAAACGATGTTCGCCCGCCTAGCCCGCCCGCCCGCTAGCTGGCGGTGTGGCCTGCGCTTGAATCCACATAATTGTAAATCCATTAATATTACCTTCTCCTTAGATAATATGAGGAAATGTCATATTCTTAAGAAATAATAATCATCTGCTTATTCGCATGGCAGATCGATTTCCGCGTAATAGACGCGACAATGCCCATTTGCCAACATCAATACAAAACGGTACTTATGCGGTAGTGTCTTATGCATGACTACAAAAATTTATATATATTTGTATTTTATACAAATTCGCTAAAAGCTGACAGCAGTTAAGTAATTTAGCATTTAAAAATTAAGTTAAAATTTTTGTTGCAGATAATGCTTACCACAATTTAAATGAGGTTTTTTGTTTTTTTTTTAATAATTTTTCACATTTCATTGTAATAGCCTGACATTATTAGTAATTTTATTTTGATATTCTAGAATCCTTTTTTTTTTTTGACTTATCATTTTAATATCTAAACATTTTTTTTCCGAGTTTCTAGAATTACAAACTTGACTTGTATTATTTTATTAAAATTTGCACGATTTTTATTGTTACTAAATATGACATTATATTAATTATTTTGATTTATATTCTTTGTCTCAATTGCCTTCTATCTAGAAACCACTATACCTGTATTAGTACTAAAACTTCTACCGTATCATCCAAAGTTTCATTCACTTCCTAATTGAACATACTAACCCTACTTTTCCCGCTCACAGTTGCGGTGTAGACTCTCAATTATTAGTTCACAGCTAAGATAGTTCAGAAGCCAACATGACCAAAAACTAGAACGCGAACTTTTCTAATAACAGTTCTTCGGTAACAACCGCCAGTGTCCAAGAAGTTTAGCTAAAGATTGTTTAACCTAGGGGCGAAAAACCTATGCCAAGCTTGGAAAACTTGCCAAAGGTGACGGTACGGAAAACGGTTCTGTTTTTATAGAATTTGCATCGTTATGGTTATTTTTCTTCTTTGTTATGTTTCGTTTACTTGTTATTGCAAATCGTTCGATTTTTTAAGATGTTGACAGTAAACTTTTGGTTGTTTCAACAGCGGTGGATAAGTTTCAGATGAGTTATGCGAGCCAAGTCTGAGAACTGAGGTCTGTATGGTTTCCAGAGGCGGTTTAATTAACTCTGAAAAAAGAACTGGCCACAGCCTTACATGAAAAAGAAAACGAATTTGAGTTATTTTGTATAAAATCTGGTTGGTAGTACTGCATATTCAAACAATAATAAAAGCCGTTATAAACAACTTGTTTCTTTTTCGTCCGTTGTTATGACATGTACTATTTAGATTTTGCTGAAAAACAATACTTCATGCTTCGCAAGATAGCTTTGTTTTTATCCTATCCTATTTATTTTCTAAATCGATATCACCACTTTGCCATATCCTTATTCGTTTTAGCTAGATTATTGGGTCTTAAATTATTTTTTTAACTGACTTCAAAAGGAGGAGACGACCTCAAAACTTTTTACTAGATGAACCGATTTTGATGATTCTTTTTTTATTTGAAAGCTGGTGCTTCTCATGTGGTCCCATTGAAATTTGGTGGATCTGATGAAGAACTTCGGAGAAATACAACAGAATTCTTCAAATCTCTCGGGATAGCTGCAATCGCATGTCTTTTTATTGTTTACGCCATTTCATAACATAAAATAACGCCGATACGCTCTAAAAGAGTACGCAGTGTATCAAAAAACGAAGAAACACCAACTTACAAACT